>CM067316.1:39653974-39926474 GCA_034231615.1 Meghimatium bilineatum | reverse complement strand
GCCACACAAGCGCGCGCTCGCTCTCTCACTTTGTATAACATGCAACTGTGTGACGTAAAATATAAATGTGGCTCACACCCGCATTGACTGGACTTTGATTGGGATATTTTGTACATGGCTGTGTACATGAATAATGAAGAAACGAATACATGAGTGAATTTTGTACATGGATGTGTAAATGAGTAATGAAGAATCGAATACATGAGTGAATTTTGTACATGAATGTGTAAATGAGTAATGAAGAAACGAATACATGAGTGAATTTTGTACATGGATGTGTAAATGAGTAATGAAGAAGCGAATACATGAGTGAATTTATTGAATCAGTTCACCAATCAGATACAATACGTATATCATTTTCCCCATGTTGGAATATGTGTAAATAAAAATACTTCAAAACGGAAAAGTGGTTTATGTTGACAAGCAAAATTACCTGCAAGAAGTATGAAGTGATGCGGTAGAGAATTTCTAGATACCTATATTTGACAAAACCAATTCTCTTTTATGGATGTGAAGCATGGGGTGAACAAACAAATTCAATACGAATTAGAGGCTACAGATATATGGTTTCTGAGAAGAATGATGAAAATACCACCATGGACAGCTAAGAAAACTAATGCAGTGGTTCTCATTGATGATGACGTAAAAAGATCAATCAAATCAAACATAAGGAACAGACAGTCAAGATTTCTAGGGCATGTGCTGAGAAGAACACAGCTTGAACAATTAATAAGCACTGGAAATATCAAGGGGAGAAGAGATAGAGAACGACAAAGAGAAAAGTTACTTGATGGACTAGTATTGTGGTACGGTAGAAGTTCACCAATCGAGCTTATTTACAACACAAGAAACAGAGAGTCGTGGAGAAACATGATCGTCTACGCCATTCTGCATGACACTTGATTGATTGATATTTGATTATCATCGGCTTGATGGTTAATGGGGCGGTCCCAAAATACAACTTGCTCGAATGTTCTCGTAGCTAGGAAAGTTTAGTTATTTCTAGTTATTAGTTGGTTAGTGGTCAGACCATCATCATTTAACAAAGAACACGTCCTTGGGTTCTCCGATGTTCTACTAGTTTATCCGAAAGTACACGAAGATTGTCTGGTCTAGTGCTTTAATGTTAACAAACATGCTTCTTTGCCCACGGTATAACTTATTTCTGGGGACCTTACATTCAAACCTAGACCCTCTTATGCTGCTAACCGGAAAGCAATCATGACAATCATTAATTCCATTTACACATTCCGTTTCTCGTAAAGAATTCAGTATATCAGACAAATATATCGCTCTACCGACATATACATTAACAAATAAATTCAAGTATGAAGCATGAGGACGGATAAATTAAAAATTCAATTCAATTTATTTGAATACGGAAGTTCTATGTTTGTGGTCCTGATGATACTTCAGGAATTGTACAGGATGTTTGTTGTTTTTGTAATAATCCTTGTCTCGATTGTTCCAATCTCAGTGACTTGGGAACACAGTTTGAAAGTATAGACAAATTCTCATATTCTTTTAGAGATAAGGTTAGTCAAATTCGGAAAAACCCGTTTACTCGAGTTGCAAGGCGATTCAGTGCCGATAGAATAGATATGGTTCAATACTCGTTAGTCTCAAGAATTCGTATACAATGTAATTTTCAAAGCGAGTCACTGCGGATGCAGACATGAGTTGCAATCTGTATTTCATCCCATTCAAGGCCTTGGTCACTGTCACTACACTTCATTGTCATGATTTTCGTAACCATAGCAAACTCGCACCCCCCCCACTTCTTCTCTTTGATGGCTTTCTCTGCACGTTGAGCAGTGAAGTCCCAACTAATTTTGTTATCATAAGCGATAATGTTAATTTGCTACATCCACTTTTATGAAATTCACTTAGAGATTCGTCCTTTACTATGAGATAGCCAATAAGCCATATTCTGGCTGCAATTGAACAATTCTGGATTGACATGTCAACTGTAGATGGTGTTTGATCTACTTTTACTTTCTAGCTACTCTCGGCTGATGAGCTGATGCATTTCTCCTCTTATTACAAGATATCGCACGTTTTTTAAATTGAGAGCGTCATGTAGCTCTTTCTTCGTGAAGGTGTCCCATTTAAAATGGCATATTTCAAAGGCTCTCAATGAGGACTTAACGAGTTCTTGCAGCGCTTCTTTTGGCCACCTTGAGAACACATGTCATTTTGCAACTCTTCATAGGGGAGTATCTTTGGTAGACGATGATCTGGCATACATGGCCTATCTGAACGAATCTCTAAGTGCATCAGAATAGTGCTAATGCTAGGGATACCAGATCTGTCAGGGGCAGTGATATCCGAAATATTGTCTTGCCATATGATGTTCATAACTTTTCTGAGATAAGTTATGTGACAGCTATTGAGTTTCCTCACTTGCAGTCTATATACGTCAATTGTTTAATCAATCAAGTGCCATGTCGAATGGCGTAGACGATCATGTTCCTCCACGACTCTCTGTCTCTTGTGTTGTCAATAAGCTCGGTTGGTGAGCTTCTACCGTGCCACAATACAAGTCCATCTAGTAACTTTTCTCTTTGTCGTCCCCTAGCTCTTCTCCCCTTGGTCTTTCCAGTGGTTATTAAGTGTTCAAGCTGTGTTCTTCTCAGCACATGCCCAAGAAACCTTGACTGTCTGCCTCTAATATTTGATATGATTTATCTTTTTACACCAGCATCAATAAGAAATTCTGCATTAGTTTTCTTAGCTGTCCATGGTATTTTCACCATTCTTTTCAGAAACCACATTTCTGTAGCCTCTAATTCGATTTGAATTTTTTTGTATACAGTCCATGATTCACATCCACAGAAAAGAATTGGTTCGATATAATATCTCAGCACTGGAATTCGGGTCTGCATTGATAGTCTTCCATTGCACAAAATGGTTCTCATTTTTTTCTCATTCAATGTTTCAGCAGCGTATAACAGCGCTGGAAATGCCACTACTCTGTAAACCTTCAAATTAATCTTACGCCTAAGCATTATTAATCATCAGATGCCGTCTTTGCAACGAAGGTTGGCTGCAAGAGACCTCCAACAGCACATGTCTCCTATATTGTGGTGCACTCTACTAGACTGTAACCTGTCCATCTTGTGATATTGCTCTCCCACTTATATCTCTGCCTACTTCTTGCTCGCTTCCCTTCAATTTTACTATCAAGTAAGGTCTCTGGTAGGTGTGTATTTGAAAAAAATTTATTGATGTGTACATTGATTATTTTTCTCGGGAAAAAAATGAGTTACGCTTAGTTTGCAAAACATGGCTACTTTTTTAGTAGTAAAAATCCCCCTACCAAAATATAACACAATTCATTACTTCTAAATTATTTATAAAAATATTGTTATATGAAACATATCTTTATCAAGCTTTATCATTGGCTATAAATCATTTCCCCCCTTAATTCTCCTATGTGAAAACACAGTTTTGAATTGTATTATCTAGAATCTAGATTAAACATTGAGGTTCAATCAAAGTCTTTGCTCAACTAAACTGGCATTAAAAATGCGTTTCACTTTAACATTAACAATACACATATGCTCTGGAGAAGGCAAGCCATTCTCCAGATTAATCATGTTCGCTGATCCACACACCGTCATTTATCATGGTTGATGCGTCTGATCATTGTCCACATGGCATATACTTTCATTTGCCAGCCAATAAAAATCAGGATACAAATTTCATCATCCAAGATAAATTATACCAGGACAGATCCTCGCGTAAGTGGACCACTATACTGGGAAACTAGATGTCTGGCTTTATTCAAAAATGAGCAACAAATCCTTAACAAATCCTTTGTTATAAATGTTATGAGAATCGATCAACTGGGGATCGTTACACCTGATTTCTACACCGGTTCGGTTTTCAAATTACCTTGTTAGTTAAAATTTAGCAAAATAACTATATATGCCCTATTAACTCTATATGCCTCATTAACTATATTAACCTCATTAACTATGCATATGCCTCATCACTTATATATGCCTCAACAACTTAGGGTTGAATGTTGCGCGTACTAATTTCAAAAATAGCTTGATCATAAATCATGACTTCTTTCTTCGTTTTCAGCTCGTTTTTTTATTTTAGAAAAGTGTGGATTTTCCTACCATAAATGTCTCTAAAAGTTACATGCCACTGTGCATTATACACAAGACTGGAAGGATAGTCTGAATAAAAATGAATACTTATTGAATACTCTCGAACTTAAAGAAGTGAAAAAAAACAACAGTATTTCAGTTATCTTCACATAAATTTCATGCGTCAAAAGTCACACTACCTGGATATACAATATTAAACGATAATCTTTATTGTTATAATGGTTACGAATATTATGCTAATTTTCCGGAAATATGTACAACAAATTTTCTGTTAAACGAGTAGTTAACATTATTAACTATGATTATTCGAACTAGTATTCATCATCCCCATCAAAAAGTTATGAGTAAGTAAACTAGTGTTCCTCTTCACCCAGAAATAACTATGAGTACATAAACGAGTGTTCCTCATTCCCAACACATCATTGATACAAGAGTGATATATATATATATATATATACATATATATATATATACATAAATCACTCAAGTGCCATGGCGAGTGACGTAGGCAATCATGCTTTTCCACAACTCTCTGTCTCTTCTGTTGTTAATAAGTTCAGTTGGTGCCTCCTATTTGTGCCACAATGACAACCCATCCAGAAATATCTCTGTCTCTACCTCTGTATCTTCTCCTCTTGATCTTCTCTTAGTCGTTACTAAATGTTCAAGTTTTATTTTTCTCAGCACTTGCCCTAAAAATCTAGATTTTCTGTTTCTAATTTTGCCTATGATTTGTCGTTTTATACCACCATCTTTGAGAACATCTATATTAGTTTTCTTGGCTGTCCATTGAATTTTCATCATTCTTCTTAAAAACCACATCTCTTGAGCACTTTGTTTACTGTACATGCTTCACCTCCATAAAGAAGGATTGACTTAATATAACATCCTAGCACTCGAACTTGTGCATGCATTAATATTAATCTGTTGCATATAATTTGTATCATTTTTTTTTAAATGTTCATTTGGCCTCTGATATCCTGTTTTTGATATCTCATTGGAGCACCTGCCATCTGATGCTAAAATGCTGCCAATATAATATATACATACATAGCTAATAATACAATGTTAAGCGTATAATTGTGACAGAAGTGCGTCACCAAGCTTGCATTGTAACTATATAGACTTGAAGTAATGATGAAGCATCGCAATCATCTAATTTCCACAGAAAGTATACAAAAACATCAGTTTGTCCGGCTTCTGACATCAAGTAGCTACAACTTTATGACTGCCCGTAGCTTGATAATTGAGTCTGCAGAACATGGAAAACGGACAGGAAGATTCGTCATTTTATGAACACAGTCGTTCGTCCTTAAAAGAAAATGAATGTTGGAGAAAATGATCGAACTTTGACGAGCTTCCTGTAATCTGTGAAGTCAATCCAGAAATCAATTAGTTAATTTCAACATCAGTGTGGAGAGATTGTTGATTTGATCCTATTATTACACGGTATCACTATGTCCATCTCCCTTAATACTTCAATGTCATCTATTATTTCCTAAGATTTTTGTATCATTCATTTCTCTGTATGCATGTGTGTTACTGGGAGTCCGATAAGAGAGAGAATATAAACAATATGAAATGAGTTTTTGAACAAAATCCTATAAAGTTGGTGGACGTCTGCTTGGTTCTTCTACCTATTAGGAAATTTACATATGGCATTGTCGTGACTGAGTACGAAAAAGAAGCAAAGAATATATAAACTTTGACTTGCCATGCATGTCGTTAGACGCGACAAAAGAGGATATTTTAGCATTCTTTCTCAAACTCCCACTGGATCACTCTTATAGTCGGACAATGGCCCGCTAGATTTCCAAAATGTATATTGTCCAGAGAACAGAATATGAGCGGAATCACTGTTTTATTTGCGTCAATACTCCGATACATCCAACTTCAGTGGTAAATGAGGTTTGTGTACCTAGCTATTTGTACCATTCTATTAATACAAGGGCCTATAACACACGTGATTATTATTTCATTCACGATTCTAAATTCGCCATTCCATGTCCGCATTTAGTGTCCATCCTCACATCCGTACAAAATGAAAGTTCGCCCAAGAATTGGCCGAGATAAAAGGTAAGGATAAAACAATTTAATATATCTATCTTACAAGACTACTTCATTAATAAAGAAAAGACATGACAAAATAAACTTCATATAAACTTCAGTCTATTTTGTTCTTTCCTATGTGTGTGTTTATTACTATCTTGATAAACAATTAATAGTGAAGGGTGCAAGGATAAGAGGGGTTTGGAGAAAATCCGTCATTGATAACATTATGAAATGATCTGGGTGTGCTATTTCTACTCCTCCGAATGGCTGAGGATATAAATGTTTGGAACTATTTTTTGCTGATGTCTCCAGTGTGGCAACCATGCGACCCTGACTGGGTTATCGTTCTTCGTCTTATTATTATTGTCTTGATAAAGACTTACTTGGTCGAAATGGCGATTCCGTTTATGTGTTTCACGTGAAACTGCTGTTCAACGTACTGTATAATTGTAATTAATAATAATAAGAATTAATAATAATTTGCTACATCGCGTGGCACATACCGAGATGTTAGGACGTTGGTCTCATACCAGTGAGGATCAGAGTGTGATCCCCGTAAGGACTGGTTTTTTTTCTGTCGGAGTGTAAATTTAAAAAAAACACAACAAAACTCACCCTGAACATGACGTCGCGACAGTGAATATGCTTCCGTTATTACATAAACCACTCGAATACTCCCTGTAAAACTCTAAGGGGAAAAAAATAAAGTATGACAGTTTTTATATAATTGTTTGTCTTATATTTATTTCTGAAAATAATCAGAGCCAATGACATTGATATAAATAACTTGCTTGTAGCAATTCAAAGTCTGGACACTAAATAATGAATAATGGAGACAGATGTTTGCTTGTGAGATGGGACGCATTAGAAAGCAGGGGAGGATCAGATAATGTGTCAACTTCGCATCACAGATTGACTCTCCAATCTCCAATTCAATTGTAATGAATCTCCAAAAGCAATATATCAGTTTAATGTGAAAGTGAATTATGAGAGTGATTGACGAATATAGGAACAAGTTTATATCAGAAAATTGTATGAATTCCTGAAAACAAAGCAGCCAAACAATATTGTTGGAGTTAGAGAAACAAGAGTGATGGAATTAGATAAACATGAGTGATGGATTTAGAGGCAAACTAGTGATGGATTTAGAGAAACAGGAGTGAAGGAATTAGAGAAAAGCGAGTGATGGAGATAGAGAAACATGAGTGATGGAGTTAGAGAAAAAAGAGTGATGGAATTAGATAAACATGAGTGAAGGAATTAGAGAAAAACTAGTGATGGAGTTAGAGACAAACGAGTTATGGAGTTAGAGAAAAACGAGTGATGAGTTAGAGAAAAACGAGTGATGGAGTTAGAGACAAACGAGTGATGGAGTTAGAGAAACAGGAGTGAAGGAATTAGAGAAAAGCGAGTGATGGAGTTAGGGAAACACGAGTGATGAAATTAGAGACAAAACGAGTGGTGGTTTTAGAGAAAGGAAATTGATGAAATTGGAAACTTTATGTAGTAGTTAGTCAACAAGAATGACTTTTAACAGTCATGAAACTTTGTAAAGTACGGTGGTACTGCCACGTGATGAGATATTCCTTTTTTACAATTTGTATATCCTTCAAGGTACAGTAGAGGGGGAAGAAAACGAAATGGTCAAAACAAGACTTGGTTTATTATTATCAAGAATTGAAGAGTGTGATGCTTATAAACTCATCAGGATAGTCAAGGATAATAATGTGTGGAGATCTGTGTGCATCAAAAGTCTCAGTGAGAACACCATGATGGGTTATGGGTTTTATTACTATTGCTATTACTAGGTTCATTCCGCTCTTGACGGGATGAAATGTATGGAATTTCTTACCCTGATATTCCTCATATTACCAATGAACTTGCCAACCCGGCTCACCGTATGGGAACAAAAGAGAACATGACATCATACAGTTCATAACCAATTCATCGAATACAGTCCATAACCAATATTTTATGAATGAATAAATGTGAATATCGCAGTGAAAGGGTGGTTCTCAATCATGGTTAATGAAAACTATTGCAACCTCGGTAGATGTTGGTTCATTATAGCGACGTTTATAAGATTCACCACCGAAGACGGATGTGTCGGGCCAATGACGCAAATACAACGGAAATACAACGCTGGGCTACATTTTCTTGGCTACATCCTGCTGGAAATCTAGTTGGACCAATGTCCTGCTACAATAGAGATCCAGTGGGCGTTTGAGAATGAACGCTGAAGAAGATAAGATTGACTTTCGCGATTGAAGAGCATGTTTACTAATTGAAATCCTCTCCCAGTTTTATTAGCATTCTGAATCTCTCTTATTTCGATATCACGCATTTACTGATACGGCTGTGCTAGTATTTTGTGTTGAAAAATTCGATCGATTTATCAAGAATTTCTCTTTCGCATGTAGCATTTGCTGCGCTGCGTGTGCTTGTCGAACGTATGCTTCTTGACTACTGTCGAAAACATACAACTAAACGAACTGTGACATTTTTTATGATGGTCGTTTATGAGATGTTCTATGATAAGTTTATCCATGACCTTTTAAAACATATGGACCTCGACCTTGACAATTCGTAATTTTTGCTCCCATTGACGCGAAAGAAAGAGCGCTATTTTAAAAGCGGATATTCTCAGGAAAATGTCTGCATATTAATAATGTGTATTATCAGAGAGCATCAAGCGCATGAACTCGGGAAACTCCAGCTTATTACCGTGGATGTCTTGTGGATTTGCCATCTAACGTTTCGCTCTTTTATTTTTTTGACACTTTCTTGCGATTGGATCATACTCATCCATCATTTAAAGCAAATTATAGGTATATTTTAAATATAATGTATTTTAGATAACTAACAGCAGGCCGATACAGAAGTTTACCTGTTAGCAGATCAATAGCATGTGTATACCTAAAGTGGGGTTTGCTTTGAACAACGTCACCAAACCAATCGTTTTGATTGGATGTCGCACGGAATTTCGTGACGTAAATTTCCTATTTATAGAGATTTCGAGAGAGACTGACAGAACACGGCTATTACATTATAGAATATTAGTTCATATAAACTGGTCGCTATTGAGTTATATCAGATGATTGCTATTAATTCATATAAATTGCTTGCTATGAATGTTTTTATAAGCTGGATACTATTAATTTATATCAGCTGGCAGTTATTAATTTATATAAAAGGATTGCTATTAACTGATATAAATTGGTTGGTAATATTACATATAAATTAGTTATTACTAATTCATACAAACATATTGCTTTGAATTTATATCTGCTGAATGCTATTTATTTATATTCTTTTTCTTCTACTATCATTCACTTAAAACATGTTTATATGTGTAATTATGTCTCCTGAATAAAACTCACTGTATTTTGTAGTTCATACAGTGTCCCATAGAGCAAAAATATAAATTCCAGTGTTGTTTCCTCTGGCCAATATGTCTGTATATTTATATGAAATGGCAGCTATTAATTCATATAAGCTGGTTGCTACTAATTCAAATAAGGTGGCTGCTACTAATTCATTTAAGATTGTTGCTGCACATAAAATGCGTCTTTTCTGTGTGTATAATCACAATAATTTGATGTGAGCAGTCATTTAGAATTTAATTTTAAACAATATTTCTCTTTCAATTGTGGAAAACAGACCAAAAATAATGCGCACACTCTAGGTCCTAGAAAAGTTC
Source organism: Meghimatium bilineatum (assembly GCA_034231615.1). NCBI lineage: Eukaryota > Metazoa > Mollusca > Gastropoda > Stylommatophora > Philomycidae > Meghimatium > Meghimatium bilineatum. The sequence continues at coordinate 39,916,601 of CM067316.1, read as the reverse complement.
ACACAACAAACATTTGATTGAAAAATTTATTGTCTGCTATTACTGGTTTCATAAACCAATTTAGTTCTGGCAAAATAGAGAAATTTTGAATAAAGACATACATATCTACTACATTTATTTTCTTAGAATGAGATGATATACCTTCTTATGGCAGTCTCTTATAATGTTATGATATACCTTCTTATGGCAGTCTCTTATAATGTTATGATATACCTTCTTATGGCAGTCTCTTATAATGTTATGATATACCTTCTTATGACAGTCTCTTATAATGTTATGATATACCTTCTTATGACAGTCTCTTATAATGTTATGATATACCTTCTTATGACAGTCTCTTATAATGTTATGATATACCTTCTTATGGCAGTCTCTTATAATGAATGTTATGATATACTTTCTTATGACAGTCTCTTATAATGTTATGATATACCTTCTTATGGCAGTCTCTTATAATGTTATGATATACCTTCTTATGACAGTCTCTTATAATGTTATGATATACCTTCTTATGGCAGTCTCTTATAATGAATGTTATGATATACTTTCTTATGACAGTCTCTTATAATGTTATGATATACCTTCTTATGACAGTCTCTTATAATGTTATGATATACCTTCTTATGACAATCTCTATATTTCACCGTATGCTTCTCTTGTTAAGCTTGAAAACTTAGTGGAACAAGTATAGTGTTCTCGAAGCGTCCACAGTAACTCTATTCTCTTAACTGTCAAATGCAGATATGATGGTTCATATAAGGTTATCCGGTCTATGCAGAATATTTTCATCGAAATCCTACCTATAGTTTGAACTAGTTGTGTATGACATCCTTCAATTTATCTTAAATAATCCTATTTCTTGAATAATACTATTTAATCTTTCATTTTCCTGTTACTGACAATAACATATGAACATTGAGATTTGCTGGATTTCACGTTTAAGTGGAAATATGTTATTTCCCATAAAACGTGAAAACAAGAAAATGTCAATTTTTATGTGAATTTTATTCAATACCTTTTCTATCCTTGTGTGTTACGCGAGCCTACCAACATATTGTTTTCTTTTGATTAATTTCCTTGGTTAAATTCGAGAATTTAATGTTCATCATTGAATACTTTAAATATTAAATCTCTTTAGGGTTAATGTTAGCTCGGTTGTGTTTTACATAACTAACTTCAACCTTAAATAAAATAATATTTTAATTTATAACTGATAAATAGAAACTGGCAAACATAGCCAAGGGAAATAATCAAATGAAAATTTGTAGGTAGACTCTCGCTCCAAACAAAGACCCATTTTTCAATTGTTATAGCGAGAGACAAATAGATTTCATACTGAGTACAATGAAACAATGAAAGGGCAGAACAGCGCTAGAGGGCAGCGCGAACTGCAAATAGAAAGTGAAAAGTCCCTAGGAAAGGGGAACTACAAGCTCCGTCAGCTCGAGTCGAGCTTCTAGTTACCTGTTTTCCTTACAGACAGAGACCCAGACCCATTCATTGGCGTTTGGTAAAGCAAGAAGACCTAATCCAACTCTAATGTCGAGTCTTCCTAAACCGGTACTATGCTCGTGAAGAGAAAGGTTTCTGTGCCCGATGGGCGTAGGCAAGAAAGGGACAATGATGGTAGTCCTGGCCCAACTCTACTGTCAAGGTTTCCTATACCGGAAGTACACTTGCAGAGAGAAAGGGTTCCGTACCCGATGGGCTCAGGCACAAAAGGGAAAACAATTTAGCCCTGGCCCAACTCTACTGTCAGGTTTTCCTACACCGGAAATACACTTGAAGAGAGAAAGGGTTCAGTACCTGATGGGCTCAGGCGCTATTGGGACAAGGACGCTCAGCTCGAGAACGCCTTGCTCTCAAACGCGTGGTGTGAGACTCGAACTTGGACAAGGGGTACACGATGTCGGTGAATGACACCTCGGCTAAGATGGCGAAAGAGCCAGGGTCCAACTCCTCTGTTGAGTTCTTCCCCTTAAGAAACCAGGCTCACGGATGAGAAACGGTTCAGTACCCAATGGGCACAGTCACAGCACGCCCAATTACACGAGGCAAGTTCATAGACAGTGGAACACCTCGTGCAAGTCAGACGAGAGAAAAAATCGCCTGGGCGAAGAGTCGCCACTACGCGTGCCTGGAGACAGATATAGAGGCTGTCACAGGCTAAGGGTAGCCCACCCGAATTGTCAAGGCATGCCGAAATCGGATGTGCTAGGCCTACAAGGCGCATAACGGTGGCACAACGTAATCACGCTCCCGGCGGAAACCGCACGGATATCCGTGATGGTTACAATGGAGCGAACGCAAAACAAACAAACAAACAAACAAACAATTATTATAGCTAGTTTTAATTGTTTAGAAACGAAACTTAGCAACAATTTGATTCAGATTCATGAAACCTACTGTGAAACCGAACAATCATAATCGCAATGCATACACACAATTATATTAGTAAAGATGATGGCTGATTAAAAAAAAACAATTACCTGCGCTAGATAAAATAATAAAACATATAATCATACAGTAAAACAGTATACTTACTTTTTTAAACGCTAGTTTAGTTTTGTGTCAAATTAAAATAAAGTGTGCCCGTGTATTTTGTGATTGTCGAGATGTGAAAGCATCGTACTTATTTCATGTAACGCATTTATAAGATCAATATTAAATAATGAAATTATTTTATAGCTAGTTACCAAGAATGCATACATTTCATTATTCATTATTTGAACCCTCTAGTAAGGAAATTGAAAATACACACGTAACAGACAAAATGTTACTCATTAGTTTAATTACCGCAAGTGACATTTTTTCGGTGGTGTAATAACTCCTAACATCTATAAAGATGAAAGAAAGTTACAGATGTAAAAAAATCTGCAATAGCTGCAACATTTTCAGTTCAGTTATAAAATTTAAGTTAAATATATAATGTAGAAATGCACGCGAAGAAACATGATATTTCGAGCGCGAGTTACTGAGATATTAAATAAGGTTGAACGGCAAGCATTTGGAAACGAACTACATATAGTGTTTCCTCTATCTCCCAAATTTTATTGTACATTAAATCCTTTGGAATTACTTGCTTTGATCATCTCTGATGATATCGCGCACAGTTTCATTTTGAACTTCTATATTTTTTATGCATTCATTATTTCTTATTTACCTGTTTTCATTAGGTTATGTTGTTTCATTTGAAAATGCTCTTAGTTATGACTTTTGGATTTTTCGTGCAATTTGTGCATCTAATCATATTGTACTCGTAGCTTTGTCTTTGATATAGACCATTAGAACGTTTTTTTTTCTATTCGCTTCGTTGGGAAGTTGTATATGCCGTTATATATCTTTTCATACATCCTTTTCATTTGACTGTATTTCTTTTATAAGTAACCTCTTGTGCCGTCTAATATTGTGTTTCACTGTTTAGCTTACTTCTTTGCGTATAATAAATAATCGATTGCACAGCTTGAAAAAGAAAACTACAAGCAACCAGTAAAGTTGGAGAAAGTTACTAGCAAGTAAGGAATGGAAATCAAAGGGTGTAAATAGCAAAATCTTGGTTGGCAGCAGGGATAAAGAGGTACATACAAACAACATGATGAATGGGCATAACAAGAGAGATTTAGTAGATTTCTATCATTATTTAATTCATCATCATCTTCAGGTGACATGCCGGCTGGCGTAGGCGGTCAGCTCTCCACAACTCTCTATCCATAGTATTATGTATCAAGATCGTTGTTGTTTCCTTGCCGTGCCAGGTTGTCACACTGTCTAATAATTTCTCTCGTTGTAGCCCTCTGTCTATGTTGCTTTCAATTTTGCTTGTTGTTACTAAGTTCTCCGAACCTGCCTGTCTCATCAAGTGACCAAATAAAGGAGACTGTCTTTTTCTTATATTGTTGATTAAGGTCCGTTTCGCATTTGACTCTTTCAACACCTCTACATTAGTTTCTCTGGCAGTCCATGGTATTCTCAGCATTCTTCTGTAGAACCACATTTCTGTTGCCTCTAATTTCCCACTTTCCAGTTTGTTTATTGTCCAAGACTAGCACCCATATTTAAGTATAGTGGTTATATAGCACTGCAGAACTCTGTTTCTCACCTCTAATGACAGGTTCATATTACACAATGTTTTTCAATATTTCTGAATGTTGTTTTTATTATTTAAATTGATATTTTAAAAATGCAATCCTTCACTTCATAGTCTGTGCATTGCGGAAGCATTTAAGGCGAGAAAAGAATGGCAACACTGTTTACTGTCCATGCTTGTCGTAAAAGACGATTAAGGAGGTCATAGGGTGTGTTTGACTATCCCATCCCATATAGAGTAAAAGTAATGTAGACGCCATGCTGAGGTCGGATGTGTCAAGCTGAATGGCGCAAATAACGCAGACAAATTGTAAATCATGACATACCACATGCCGTTCTCCAGACTACATTTGGCTAATCTGCACAAGCATGAGAACGAATGCAGAAGAAGAAGGTTAGCCTTACCTATGACTTCAAAAGGTCTATGAAAAAGAGCTGAGGACCGTATTCGTTTTAAGTAAACCTTATGAACTTATATTACTGAAGGTATACCTTACCCAAAATGTATTTACGGCAATGTATATTGCATTACATACAAGCCAGTAGGTATTGGGTAAGGATTGCGGTGTTAAGCTCTTCTCTGTATATCTATCTATATATCTGTTGTCATTTTCATTTGTGCCTTTAAGCGTCGGGGTGGTGGGGGGAGTTTTAGACTAATTGAGTTGCATTGGCCATTGTAAGTCCGTGACTATGTCATGTTTCTTTGATTGTTTCTGGCCATCTAGCATTTAGTCCTCCTCGTTCCTTGTAGTCCGGTCTTCTGATGATGTATGCACGAAGAGTTGACTGCGCAAGTTCCATTCCCATGACGTGACCAAACCATCTGATTTGCTGCCTCTTGATTTATCTTGACCTGAGATAGTCCTTACTTCTTTCCTGATATCTTCATTTCTCCGGCGGTCTCTTCTCGAGACATTTATAGCTTTCCTCAAACATCTCATTTCGCAAATTATCTTTTTCGTTAGTGTCTTTGTCAAGGGTCATGTTTGACTTTGGTAATACAGAGTTGGTATAAAAATAATGTTTATCTATTGTCGTTTTATAGCCATGCAGATTGATGAGTATTTAAGTATTCGTGACAGCTGGTAAGTCACAGCATTTGGATTTTGGCAACTTTTTTCAATATGTCGGATTTGCCTATTGTCTATTGTCTTTCCCCTGGTGGGTTGTTATCCACTTTTGCTGTTAAGCGTAGGGGTGATTGGAGCACTAGCTTGCATTCTGAAGCCAGATGTGTGGCCCCGGCTGTTCTATGACCGTGTCCTTTCAGGATGTCCCTGCCGTTTTCTATCCATCTTTTCTGTGGTCTTCCTCTGGCTTTGTACCATGATCTCATTTGGTTATATGCCTGTATGGGTAACTTGTCGTGATGCATTCTCATAAAGTGGCACAACCACTTGATCTGCAGCCTTTCTATGTAATCTTTGGGGATGTGGTTGGTCAAGTACGGAAAACCTGTTTACTTGTGTTGCACAGCGATTCGGTGCTGCTAGAACAGACCTGGTTCAGTTACCTCAGCTGTAAGAATTATTTTAATTTGTCCTCATGATTCCTGCTTGAATTTACTTATGTAATCTGTGCAAGATATTATATCTTTTCTTTCCCTGATGTCTTCTGTTCGTAATCTATCGAGCCTGGTGACCCCTGCGGCTTTCCTCAAGAATTTCATCTCACATTTATCTATCTTTCTGTAATGTGAAGATTAGAGAGACCAGGTTTGGCACTGGTAGCATAGCGTTGGTAGGAATATACTGTAGATCATTTGTCTTTTAACTTCCATCTCGATCATGGGATGAAGAAGTAGTGGTGACAGTTGGTATGTTAGGGCATATGCCTTTTGACATCTCGTCTCTATCTCTCTTTCGAGGCTTTCATTTTCTGTAAAAATACTACCGAGATATTTGAACTCTGTTGCTTGTTTTACTCCAATATTGTCTATCTGTATGTTTAGTGGGCTCGGTGTTCTGCATATTTTCATGGGTTTCTTAATTTTGCCATACTCCATAAATATACTTCCTAGATATGTAAACTCTGGGTTTTTGCATCATTGACCGATACATTTAACTGGCCTGGTGTTCTGCTTATCTTCATAGTTTCTGTTTTAGATGTTTTTAGTTTCATGATGTTGTTGTTCGCAGGTTGTATGAAGCAAATGTGTGCCGCTGTAATTCGTTTTCAGATTCGAATATTAAACGTTGATCATCTGCAAATAGAAGTTAGATGAGTGAGTTGTGATCATCATTTGATGCTTCTACAGGGGTAGATTTGTTTCTTGGGTCTGCTACGTTAGTTATCATGTCTATGCATGTTACGAACAGAAGTGGTGATAGTACGCAGCCTTGTCTAACACCTATTTTTATTTCAAATGCATCTTTTGTGCTCTAATTAGTTTTGATTATGCTGTCGCAGTTTTTCCTATAAATGTCTTATGTTGTCTAGTAATTGTCCATGTACTCCGTAGTACTCCAATATTAGCCATAGTTTTTGTCAAATGCCGTTTCTAGGTCAATAAAGGCGATGTTTAGGTTAGGAAATAAGAATATAGCTTTTAGCACCAGGAGTTTATCCAAAAGCTCGGAAATCCACACCCTTTAACGATTTTTTTACAAGAAGGTCACCAACGGTCTTAAGAAAAAAAGCTATGCTGGCGAAATAATGCCGTTAGCTGTGAGCAGTTATTTCTTAACACATGATGATGATTAAATAATTCCTTTAGCTGTGGGCAGGTAGCTCTTCCTTGCCCTTACTCGGCAAGGAAACGTGTGGCGACTCAGCTCATGGAGGTCGCACAATGGAAATGGAAGAAAGATAACTTAGTACAGACATTCAAAGAGATTGCAAAGTCAGCAAAGGTATCAAAATAGGAAGAAGAATTTTGCCAGGAGATTAAACGTGAACAGCCACTAAAATTATTCTGGCGCTTACACAAATACATGACTGGTCTGACAAGACGCACGACTATTACCGATTTCCAGAGTGCTGATACGGCCTGGCAGAAGACGGACAAGACAAATGATGGGGCGTTGCTGGCACACTATACCGCACAAATTGGTCAGAGGAATGTGGAGGCATATCAAGAAATCAGGAACAAGATTACAGACGCGTGTAAGAACTTGAGCATGAAAAAATATGACAATCACAGTTGAAGAAATTAGGAAAGTGCTGAAAACGTGCAAAAAACACAGCACCAGGACCAGATGGCATTAGATACGATGACATTATTCGGAAAACGGATGAGGAGTTGGGGAAGTTGGCTGACATGTTCAATAATAGCCTTCTAAAGGGCACAGTGAAAGAAGACTGGCTGCATGGCTATTTAGTTCCACTACCCAAACCTGGAAAAGATCACACCATCTTTGTAGGCTACAGAATAATAACAGAATACAGAATACGATAGGCAAGCTTTTGGAAAAGAATTGTTGCCTGGAAGGTATAGGTATTTACCAAAGTTGCTAGGGGGGGTATCGCCCAGGAAAGAAGACATGACAGAATGCAGTCATATTAGCGCAGGATGTTTTTGAGGGGTTGGATTCGCGCATGGCGACATGTGCGGTTGCAATAGATCTTGAGGATGCTAACAATAGGGTGTCCTTGAATATCTTGATGAACCGACGGTTAAATCTTGCAGTAAATCCTTTTGTCATGCGGTGGGTTGGTGCGGCCCTGATATACATGATAGTAATTCTTAAGTGGGGTAACTGGGTATCAACTCAAAGGTTATTAGCCTTGGTCTTCCACAGGGATGGACTCTATCTCCTGTGCTTTTCAATGTTTACACAGTGCATATCATTAGCAATCAAATCACATGTTCTGGCAGAACGATGTCGTACACCGATGACAAAAGCTATGCGGTACCTTCTTGACTGTCCAACAGCCCAACAGTGTCTTAACTGATCACAGATTATCGTATTGCCGTGCCCGGGCTTACCTTCAAATACATGTAGATAAGGAACAGCCATTGCATTCCGAAATACAGAATACTAACGGAGTAGATAAACTACATAACTAACATAGGAGATAAACCACATGACTAATGCAGTAGATAAACTACAGTTCTATCATAGGAGACAAACCACAGAACTAACGAGGAGATAAACGACATAACTAACGGATTAGATAAACTACATTACTGATATTGGAGATAAGCCACAGTACTAACTTATTCAGTAAATCACAGTACTAACATATGAGATAAACCACAGTACTAACATATGAGATAAACCACAGTACTAACATATGAGATAAACGACAGAACTAACGAGGAGATAAACGACAGAACTAACGGATTAGAAAAACAAACTACATTACTGATATTGGAGATAAACCACAGATCTAACTTATTTAATAAACCGCAGTACTAACATAGGAGATAAATCACAGAACTAACAGAGGAGATAAACGACAGAACTAACTAATTAGATAAACCACATGACTAATGGAGTAGAAAAACTACCCAACTAGCGGAGGAGATAAACCACATAACGTACGGATGAAATAAACCACATAACTATCGGAGCAGATAAGCCACATACAAGATTAGAAAACGTAATGTATGTTCACGTATGTCTTTAATGTCAAGAATTAAACATTCCGCTACTTAGTACTATGATGTTTATGTAAATTAATTCTTGCCGTCTCCTGCAAGTTGCCAGATTGTAATTTGTGTTAAAAAATCGATTCCGTACAGTTCAAATGTTTTCTCTCAAAACGGTAGACTACTCTCACTTTTACCAATTACCAGTTTCAATCTGCTTGACTTCTCTAATTTTGGGGCTGGATTTCTAGCAGATTTAGTTGACAGACAGATCGATATCCTGGTAAGTCAAGATCAGGAAGGTCTTCAATAAACACAACACCAATATATCGTTAACTTGTATATTCGCGTTTTGTGAACCAGTGTTATCAACTAAATGAGTAGATTGATTATAATTAATAGCAAGGTTGTGTGGATTACATTATAAAACATATGTGGCCGCTTAAAATGAAAATGTTAAAAGTGATAGGAATTAGAACAAATACTGCTGTGTGAACTGTCAATGTTTTTGTTAACGATGTCAAAACTGTCCTGCGCGATCTATCTTGGTGCAACCGAACAACATGACGTAATAATACCAGTTTAGAAATGACAGCTTAACTATTGACTAATCTCTAGGGGCATTCAGGAATTTACTACAGAGTGATTGATTGAGAACCCCAGGAATTGCGAGAGATTAGCTCATACTTCCTATGTGTATTGAGGTGGCCTTACTGAGCTTTCTGTCATAGGCAGGGGATTCAGCTTTCGACTTAGTGCAGTGCTTTATTGAAGTAGCTTTTTACTCAGAGGGGGTCTATAATTGTATAGATGGCATGCTAAAAAGTTTCCATTAAAGAGTCGTAATATAACGGCATGCCATCTACTAAGGTTTTCTGTTGCATGGGTGATTTGTCCATTGGTGACACCCACATAGGCAACTGCATGCGTTACTACAGACTGAAGAAGACGATGCTGGAGGTATTAATCTACATATATAAATGGTGGCTGAAATGGGTATGGCAAGGAGTGAGGAAATAAAGTTTATTCTCTCTGGAAAGTTACGAAGATCACATAATCAACATCTGATTAGGAATTTGTCTCTGCATACTCTGGGTGACTGCTTGAACTGAGTCAGTAAGCATTTATGTGAATGTCCCGTGTGCCTTGATGCTGATATCTATTCAGGAATCAGATTTCTATCAACATTTGCCACATGACACACAGGAGACAATATCGCTGTACAGTTAGGCCAGGGAGAAAATATTTTAAATTGAGTGGTGCAGATCCTTCCCAGAAAAGACCACTTGAACATGTAACTCACAGAGCAGGAACATTAACCTCAAAATTGGCAGGAGTATCGAAAGACTGTGATGACAGCTACATCCTGTCCAAGATATGGTAGAAGATTATGATAATGAGACCCTTCTAGCGAGGTGGAGGGGCACATTAAGATAAAAAGTTGAGATACGTATAGTAAAATATGCAATACAGGCCTTAAAGAAAGTCAAGCGACCAGCTTTTTCTTATAGTAATATACGTGTAGCAATCCTTAAGGATAGTCAAGCAACAATTTTTATAGTTTCCTTGGAGGCCACAACGGAAAGATTGACCGAAAAAAGGAGGCCTTCGAGGAAAAAAGCTGAAAGCCACTGCTGTAAGCTGTTAATGTGATCCTTAAGTCATGCTGAAATCGAATGCGTCCGAATGAAAGACGAAGACACTATAGCCAAAATGTAAACTATAATACAAAGAAATTCCTTCTCTGGTCAATAGCCTGCAATCTGCAGGAGTGTGGGAAGAGACGAAGAAAAAGAAAATAGTTACAGGAAATTAAAGGTACATTTATCACAGTAACCACATTATTACAACATTACATACAGCATACAATAATGCATTCAAGAACTATGTACGTTAGTCCATATATGTTTTCTTAGCGCTACACACAGAACGAGAGCTCGAAGTTTCTATGACTAGAGAAAATATCCAATCAATAATTCATCAACCCATAGCGTTCACGTTAGAATTAACTCAATCTGTGAGTATTATTACACGTATATTCCAAGAAAGAAAAAAAATATATATAAACAGGTCGATGATACTCACAGAGTGAAAATGCAGTGGCCATGTTGTGAGATGAGATTTGGGAAAGTTACTCTTTGGAATCACCAATGCCTCCATTTCTATTCATGAAAAATTGATTCCAATTTCTGGCCATTAACGATACGAAAATGAACGTCATAGACAGTCTGGTCTAGATAGAAGACGGTCAATTGATAGAAATCATTGCATATAAGAATGATTGCATGTAGTTCCTAACCTTACAATGTCAACGAAAGTTGAAGCAAAGTTTAAATAAATAAGTTATAAACTAGTGATTCGATTTCCTTTCCAACTCCATCAAGTTTTTCAATAGAGTTTTGTATCAATATGTGAAACGGTTTAAACATTGTTTTTTTTTTCATTTCCAGAAGACGTGTGCATGTGTTGAGAAGACGTTAACTATAAGAGGTGTTCATATGTTGAAAGATGTTAACTCTAAGAGTTGTGCATGTGTTGAAAAGACGTTAACTCTAAGAGTTGTGCATGTGTTGAAAAGAAGTTAACTCTAAGAGTTGTGCATGTGTTGAAAAGACGTTAACTCTAAGAGTTGAGCATGTGTTGAAAAGACGTTAACTCTAAGAGTTGTGCATGTGTTGAAAAGACGTTAACTCTAAGAGTTGAGCATGTGTTGAAAAGACGTTTGCACTGAGAGAATTAAAGACATAATTGCATAGTTGAAGCCTGGCTCTTTTGACCGTACATGCCTTCTAGCTAAATCTAGCCTTCATTTGTTCCTTTTTTAAAATTATTCCTGTGTTTTTGATTTGCCAATATTGATATACTTCGAATCACATGCGAAAAATAGCCAAGACTAATTCAAGTATATAAATATTAACTATTGAAAGGCGGGACAATAATAACAAATGTGCTGAATTAAGTCCTCATTAATTCAGCTAGAGGCCTGTACAGTCTTGAACAGTGTTTCCAACCGTGGACCACCGCTCCCCAGGGGGGCAATTTGATTGTTCAGTGGGGGGAAATTCAGGGGAGGAATAATAACATAAATTTGAATGTTAGAATCTGCCGAAGACGGATGTGTCGGACCTTCGACGTAAATAAAACGACCACACGAAGCATTTCCATTCTCTGGACTACATCATGTTGGAAATCTAGTAGGATCATGGTCCTACTACAAGAGAGATCCAGCATAAGTTTGCGAATGAACGCCGAAGAAGAATGTTAAAAAACATGTTTATTTTACATGGAGAGGGGGGGGGGTCAGTAGTTTAAAAAGACATAGGTTGAAAATGGTGTGAAGAGGTTAGGAAACACATGTCTAGAACAACTGATTTAGTGATGTGGAATTTCACAATCGGAAAGTGAAACTATACAGACATATCATTTACTAAGTGTTTTCTATTGTGTGGTGATTGATGTGATGTGTTGCGAGGCGACACATTAAAACCTCAATGTACAAAAAAATGGTTGAAAGTTTAAATGTACACATACAAAATACATATAATCAACGCTTCGAGCACAATAGGTGTTCAAGATAAGGATAAATATAAAAATTGCAAACAAAATTATACAAATCAAAATTCAGAGACACTACAGTGAAAATCAGACAGATGTAAAATAGTATACGGCAGGAATGTCGTAAGTTGCGAGTTGGTATATAGTTGTAGACATAGTAAATTTGGAAATAAAAGTATTTACACGTAACAATTGTGGAGATAAAAGTATTTACAAGTAGCAATTAAAATTAAGATTAACAACACTGAAATGAAATGTGTGAGTCGTATGATTGGAGTTAGTTTGTGAGACAAAATCAGGAATGAAACACTAAGGAAACAATTAGGGATCAAGTCAGCAATAGAATACATCCAGAAACAACAATTTAAATGGTACGGCCACATAACGAGACAGAAAGAGCAAAGTATCATCGAAAAAACACTTAACAAACGATACGAAAACAGTCGACCAATTGGACGCCCTCGTAAAAAGTGGATAGATAATGTATTAGAGATATTAATATTAGAACCCTTGCTGAGAGTACCACCAATAGCTCGTAACTCCGTGGCAAGCTATACTCCGAAAGGAACTCAAAAAAAAAAAAAAAAGATCCAGTTTGTAAACAACACATCACGAACCGAATGCAAATCCACACAATCCCTGGACATCAAAGGGTAATAGAGTAACCAGTATGTTACGGTGATCTCCTACTAAATTACTAACTAGTATTTGGGAAAACGTCCTAATTCAACTAAGTTCCCGACCGTGACGGACAGACTCCCGCCACACACACCCTTCCCAGTAAGACAATCTGCGGATGTTCATAGTCATATGGTTCTATTCTGTCATCTGTCATATTCGAGTTCTACCAACAACAACAAATTAGTAGTCAACATGTGAGGGTACATAGAAGAATATGATCCAATGTGATCAATCTTTTATGATTCTTGTCTTATTCTACCTTTCGTCGTCCTGTACATGAGGGATTTCTGCTGCAAACGGTACCACGGACATCGAATGTAAGAAAAACATGAAGATACGCATCGACAAAACAGAAACTATGACAATAGGAAGGGATACACACAATCTAAATATAACAGTGAAAATCAAGTAAATAAACAAACCAGAACCTTCACATACTTAGGCGTAACATTCTCTTCAGATGGAAAGATGGACACCGAAATAGACATTTGTTGTAGCAAAGCGAATCAAATACTGGGTCAATTATCCCCTTTATTGCAACACAAAATGATACCAATGACAACAACAAAATAAAAGTATCCAAAGTATCTTCATTCTAACACTGTGCTACCAATGTCAAACATGGTCCTTAACAACAAAACATAAGAGACAACTGGTTACAGCAGAGATGAGATGTCTGAGAAAAGCAACAGCAGTGACCAGAAGACACATAATTAGAAACGATGTCATAAGAGAAACAGTGGGTGTCATATCAATTCTACAATACATACAAAACCAACAAATACAACGGTTCGGTCATCTGGAAAGAATGCTGTGTGATTCATTAGTTTATAAAGCAAATATGAAGAGAGGAGAAGCAGAAAGAAGAGTTAGGGGTAGACCTAGCGTACGCTAGATCGACAACATCAAAGAGACATTACACGAACACCAAATAACATTATCTGAAGCTGCCACAAAAAAGCGAGAACACGAACATTGTACCTCTTTCGACACCCATAAAGGGTAAACGAGGAAGGAAGGAAGAAGAAGAAGCCGTACCAAGTATCACGTATATCGTGATATTTCTACCGCTCTGTGTAAGGGGAGTAGCGAGCCGATATTGGTTAAATGATACGCTAATAGTATCCTACATATTTGATAATGATATTGTAATTACATGATTTAGTTCAACAAGTGAGAAATAGTTCCTGGTATTAAGAAATTTGACATCACAATTTAGTGTAAGAAGATTAAGCTCGCGTGTCTCTAGGAAGACAGAGACTTATGCTGGCGTGTCAAAAAGGAGACAAGATAAGGAGCTATGCTGACGTGTCAATAGTGAGACTAGATAAGGAGTTATACTGACGTGCCAATAGTGAGACTAGAGTTATGCTGACATGTCAATAGTGAGACTAGATAAGGAGTTATACTGACGTGTCAATAGTGAGACTAGATAGTTATGCTGGCATGTCAATAGTGAGACTAGATAAGGAGTTATACTGACGTGTCAATAGTGAGACTAGAGCTATGCTGGCGTGTCAATAGTGAGACTAGAGCTATGCTGGCGTGTCACTAGTGAGACTAGAGAGCTATAGTGACGTGTCAATAGTGAAATATGGTAGGAAGCTATTCTGGCGTGTCAAAAGTGAGAAAGAGGGCATATTTTGATACTCTTTGAGTACAATTAATTGTAAATTTTATGCTCAGCCTTTAAATTTGATGTTGGTATTTCTTATTCGAGAAGACATCACGTTTCTTCTCGCATGATTGTAATTCTAAACATTCACACAATGCAGTAGCTGTAGTTGTTTTGATTGAGCATTATTGTTGCACCGTGACCATGGGCAGATATAGAAGTAAACAGGCCTTAAACGTAAACAGGCCTTCATTCAGTGCGTTTTCTTATTATTGTCACGTTTTCCATTGGTTACTATTTATATACTTGGAGTATCCTTGGTTATTTTTGACATATGATTTCAAGTAAGAATGTTTTGGAAAGAATATATCACATGAGATTATCATGAAACCAAGTATATAAACATTGGCCAATAGAAAACATGGGACTAATCAGGGAAAGTAACGAATGAAGTCCTCATTAATTCTATTAGAACTCCGGTAGTACACTATAGATAGCCACGTGTTGTACAATAACCACGCGGAATACATTAAAAGAAACTATTACAACACTGTGTGGTTTATCAGTATAGTTTACATCTAAATATGAACAAGACACTATCAAAAGTTACACAGATTAATAAGATAAGTAAAGTTGACTTTGCTTGTTTTTATTATAGAAATATAAGCATTAAAACGGAATAAAGCATATCAAGACACATGTAGATCTGTATGTAAGCTGCTTCTTTGGTATGGTCACGTGTCAAGACATTCTTCGATGGCAAACGTTGTTCTTTAGGGTAAAGTCGATGGCGGAAGAAGATTTGAATCATGGAAACCAGAAGAAGACTTGATTGAACACTAAAAGGACTGAACAGCATGTGAAGTTTCCAAATTTCATCAGAAAGTCAGAGGATAAGAACATCTGGTGATATTTCTTTGTCAAATATTTCAATATGACACCTCTATGACCCTAATATGTACTGGGGTATATTATTAAAACATTAAAATTATTGCTATTGGCAATTATTATATGAGAACAAAATATGTTCAAACAAGGATAGACGGGACGGACATACACAACTTAACGTTTACAAAAATTGCATTCTGCCCACTGTGGATTTTGACATCTCTTGTAACTTTAAGAAAGTTTAACTTAAAGAGAATGCATCTAGATGATACATCTATTATAATATTTACTGCAGGAAATCTGAACACCTATGGTTTTTACCTGAATTGTAATGACATAGGAGAATAATCAATAATTAACATTTACATTTTTACCACAATAAAAAGGAATGTACCATTAAAAACAAGTGCATATCGAAGAATATTGAATATAAAATATACAGATTTTAATTAAAATAAGGGATTTACTAAGGAAATTTCAAACCCCCCAAATGTGTGTATCAAGTTTTATAAGACGAAGACGTTGGAATGATATCAACCATGTTCTCAGATTGTATAAGACGAAGACGTTGGAATGATATCAACAATGTTCTCAGATTGTATAAGACGAAGACGTTGGAATGATATCAACCATGTTCTCAGATTGTATAAGACGAAGACGTTGGAATGATATCAACCATGTTCTCAGATTGTATAAGACGAAGACGTTGGAATGATATCAACCATGTTCTCAGATTGTATAAGACGAAGACGTTGGATGATATCAACCATGTTATCAGATTGTATAAGACGAAGACGTTGGAATGATATCAACCATGTTCTCAGATTGTATAAGACGAAGACGTTGGAATGATATCAACAATGTTCTCAGATTGTATAAGACGAAGACGTTGGAATGATATCAACAATGTTCTCAGATTGTATAAGACGAAGACGTTGGAATGATATCAACAATGTTCTCAGATTGTATAAGATGAAGACGTTGGAATGATATCAACTATGTTCTCAGATTGTATAAGACGAAGACGTTGGAATGATATCAACAATGTTCTCAGATTGTATAAGACGAAGACGTTGGAATGATATCAACAATGTTCTCAGATTGTATAAGACGAAGACGTTGGAATGATATCAACCATGTTCTCAGATTGTATAAGACGAAGACGTTGGAATGATATCAACCATGTTCTCAGATTGTATAAGACGAAGACGTTGGAATGATATCAACCATGTTCTCAGATTGTATAAGACGAAGACGTTGGAATGATATCAACCATGTTCTCAGATTGTATAAGACAAAGACGTTGGAATGATATCAACCATGTTCTCAGATTGTATAAGACGAAGACGTTGGAATGATATCAACCATGTTCTCAGATTGGATGACAACACATTTCATAAACAAACCTTCATTTTGATTAACAGAGGCAATAGAAAAGTAGATCTCCCAAAATACAATTTATGCAGAACAATCAACAGAGAACGATTGATATTGGGCATAAGTAATTTATTTAGACTCATAAGAGTTATTGTGTATTAACAGAAGAACTTCATAAGTGTGCAACAAGACTCTCAACAGTGAAGAAATATATTCTTCTTTATATTCCATCATTTGGCCAAAAAGGAATTAACTAACAAATTAACGAACCAAACAACTAAACCATCTACCAAACCAACTAATTAACCATCCAATCGCCAATCAGGCAATCCGCCAGGTAGCTAACAAGCTATCTAGCCAGCCAGCAAACAAACTAACTAATAGTATGTTCATTAATATCTGCTCGCTATTACAAGACTAAACAGAGATTATGCATATATAACTTGTGTTTCACTGGTTTATGTTGTGTATTTACATCTTAAGAATTTAAATGCCATAAATCTCTTGTATCTTTATGTTTAATTTAGGATGTTGGTGAAAAAATGGGGGTCTACCCCGAGCATTATTTCATATCTAGAAAATTTCATTTCTTAATAGCGTGATAAACTTTGAGAAAAAAAACCTTTACTATAAGTGAGTGAAAAGATTAATTTAAGGAAAAGTGCTGTTTAGCTCAAAGCTTAAACAAGAGGGACGCTTCATTATAAATGCATGTTATCTATTAGAGGATTGCTGTTTGTCTAGTGGACCGCTGATGCTTTCTATATCAATAAATTCGTAACCCACCAGAGTCGTAGAGGTACCACATTGGATGCTTCAGCACACAAAGATTTCTATCTTTATGGATGCGTATGAGTGAGGAAAGATATTGTCCTGCCCATTCCTTAATGTTGCCTTTCTATGTTTGTATATCTCCTCCTCTGCTTCTTCTACATTCGGTTCCCTGTAGTACTGTTTTTAACAAAGTATCATATCTGCATATATGTCCAAACTATGTCAGCTTCCGCTGATGATACCTTCAGACAGCAGACATGCCTGTGATTCATTAACCAGATATTTTCAGATTTACGGGTTATCTGTATGTCGTTGTCTTCTTCGTGGACTAAAAACTCTTATTGGTTATCAAGACGTAGTCCGGATAAACAAAATGTATTATTTCATAGTTTATAGCTTGGCTATAATATCTCCTCCGCTCGTCCTGCGGTCTATCTAATCAGTATCGGTGTTAAAACTCTTTCACCATTTTCAGGATGAGACAGTCAACCATAACTTCACATTTCTCTAGCCGCCGTAAAATAAATTATTGGAATGACACATCTATGTTATTATATGCTTCTCCTTTAGACCAGGAACAAACTGAAGATGTCTATTTAAATGTAGGTAACTGAATTCCAAATTCTAGATAAATGGGAGAGAATAACTAGAATGATTCAATAGTTAAGTTTCAGATTATCGCCCTGTTTTCCAGTACATCCATAAGTCGAGCCCCTCGATAGTAGAAGATCTCCGTACATAAAGAATTAGGGCTTCATATTTACGTGTTTGATTATTGTCGTGTTTTGGTTGGTCACTATTTATATACTTGTGGTCACATGCCCAAAATAGCCAATGCAACTGCAAGTATATAAATAGTGACAACGCAAAAGTACGACAATAGTCAAAAACGTAACGAATAAAGTCCTAATTAATTATGCACAGCGGTCTTATAAATACTGTAGACGGGCATGCATAAATCCACACCAGTCATGATTGTATTGGCCGCATCAACACACAATGTGCTCCAGTGGTTTCTATTTTCAGCGATGAATCCTTGATGTTTCCATGATTTTCTTCGTTTTTCACTGTTTCTTCAACCTTTGACGGTTTCTGTAGTATGGTTTATGACAAGGAATCATATCGGCATACATGTCCAAACCATGCACGTTTTCATAGTTGCGTTATTGAAAGCAATGATTCTTGTGGACTTTGATGCATCAAATGAAATATCCCCAAATAGTGACTTTTATTTTTGACTACTGCTGCAATTGTTATTATGTGTCCTACTACTACTACTACTACTACTACTACTGCTACTACTACTACTACTACTACTACTCCTACTACTACTACCAATACTACTAATACTACTTTTACTACCAATACAACTACTACAACTACTACAACCACTACTACTACTACTACTACCAATATTACTACTACTACTACTACTACTGCTACTACTACTACCACTACCACTACTGCTACTAGTATTATTATTACTACATTGTTAATATTATTAATACTACTAATACTAAAACAAATAATACTAAAGTAAATCAAGTTAACTAATATCATTTTTTAATGTTGTAGGGGTGTGAGATGTTAGTGATCTCAAATTTCTCGTGGCTTTGCTATAGAAGGGCGGTAACCATCTCTTCTCTCTCGCAGTCTTTACTTCCTGGATTAATCCAGTACACAATTAAGACTGGGTAACCCGGGAGTCGTTGTAGTCTGAAAAAAACATTTCCGTCTCATTTGGGGAATTGACCCAGGAACATCCATATGTTAAGCCAGTGCACTAACCACTGCGCTGCGCGGCATTACTACTACTACTGATGCAATACTGCTTCAACTGTTACACAGACAATTGTTACTACTGAGTATTCACACATGACATCGCGTATACACACACGCACGCAACCGCACACACGCGCACACACATTTCGTTTAGAACTGTGTATATCTAATCCAGGCTCACAACATCTGAAAAGTTCTCTTCGCTGATGTTGCTGCAGTAGTTGTACAGCTTCAGTCTACATTCCAGTCCCATATTGACAACGTATTTGTGAGCTGTTCTCTATGACGATAGGCTTCACTAAAACTGTGGCAATGCCTCAAGGATCTACAGTACCAACAGTTATCACTTTTA
Organism: Meghimatium bilineatum; assembly: GCA_034231615.1. Lineage (NCBI taxonomy): Eukaryota > Metazoa > Mollusca > Gastropoda > Stylommatophora > Philomycidae > Meghimatium > Meghimatium bilineatum. The sequence continues at coordinate 39,896,954 of CM067316.1, read as the reverse complement.
AACAGCAATCATATCAAAGAAGGTGAACATTTTGTGTCCCATGATCCACAATTACATCAATACTTTCCCTAGATAATGAAACAAATGCACGCATAGGGATGGCGGTTACCATTTTTTGACAGACTCTCTAAAAGCGCATAGAAAAACGGAAAGCTAAAATTGAAAATCAAAGGTACAGATATAGCAAACATGCTTGCTGAGCAGACTATACTATGGATCTGAAACAAACACTGGTAGCATATCCTATTCAGGGCGTAGCTATCAACCCAGCATTTGTTGGCTGTGGTGATTTTCTAAGCAATATATATATATATATATATATATATATATAAGATAAATTAATATATTTTGAGACCAACGGGAATGGAACCAGTCCGTTCTAATGGCACCAAATCGTCTGGCAACTATTGTAAACGTGTTTTTCCGTACTTGACTAACCACATCTCCAAAAAGATGCAATTTTGTCAAGGCATTCATACTGTGTACTCAAGTTGCCGAAAATTCACCAATTGAGAGAAAAGGACTATCACAACAACGTACCGTACAAGTATTGAAGTATCCTCAGTAACACAAACATATAACATTTGTATTCGTACTACGTGCTTCCTACTTGATTTTAATTGTATAAGCAATTATGTGAAGCAAAATTGTACTGTCTATATGTTGTTTCATCTTTACAGGAAGACATACTGACCCTTGTAGTACGAATACGGATGCTATATGTTTGTGTTAATGAGAATATGTCAATACTTGTACAAGACGTTCGTTGTTGATGTGATAGTCCTTGTCTCGATTTGGTATAAAAATACTCTTTATCAATTTTTCTTTTGTAGATATGCACAAGGGTGGGTGTCACACGTGTCCAACATTAGTACCAACAAATGGTTGACTGCATGTATGTGATCGAATGTCCGCAAAAAAATTGGTGGTACAAACCTTTCCCGTGCGCACATCTTCTTCTGTGTATGAGGTTCTTCTACCACTAGATGTTGGAATCGTCTGTGTATGAGGTTCTTCTATCCCTAGGCCTTGGAAACATATGGATGCTCTGAATCCCTTCCACTACAAACAATTGTAAACAGGCAGCATAAGCTGGTGTCCAAGAAATGGGAGGCATGACCGTCTCAGATCTGTAAGCATCAATAGAAAGTCCATCACATGGGAATCATGACCGTCTCAGATCTGTAAGCAACAATAGGGAGTCCAACACCTAAATGCACTTTGCCCACGGATATATATATATATATATATATATATATATATATATATATATATATATATATATATATATATATATATATATATATATATATTTGGATATTTGTGTGCAAATATCATATATTTGGAAGACTGCACGTTATCGCATAATAGTATGTTTTTGCTGACATCAGCAGAGACAAATATGTAACGAACATTCTATAAACTTCCCAAATAAATAGAAAAGTCCAACATGCGCAACAATAATAGGGAGGTATTCCACTTCTAATGACAATGACTATACTTTAATAGGTAGGTTATATCAATAAAACTGTGAAAGTCTTTCAAATTAAGATTGACATACTCCTAGTTTTAAAAAAACAACGTTTGACAATTTCTTACAACGATTGCATAACGGAGGGTGTATTTCTTGAAATTTGTAATCGAACTAAGAAGATTCTTGCAAAATGAATGCAATAAATTGTCATAGAAACAAATACCTTTTCACGCTTTTGAATTATTACTCAAATATTAATATTAACACTATTTATACACTTTTAAAATGACAGCAGACTGATAGAATTGTATACTACATTATGTTACTTTGTAACATTTATATTACAATTTGACTTTGTAAGAAATGACTTTATTGCTTATATGAACACATTGCCACTGATATGTGATTTTCTGATCATGTTTTTCATTATTTTCCTTTTCACATGTTGATGTGAAACCTAACTTCTCACTCATTTCACTCTCCTTGTTTATCCAATGTGTTCTTGTAACATCACACACACACACACACACACACACTACACATACAACTTAACCAACAAACTCATATTCTAACTCTGTTGTGAAGTGAGTATCCTTGTAGTTGCCTCCAGGAATACATGATCGAGTGAAACTGACGTCCTTCGGAAAGAATTTCTCTGACGCAGTTCCTGGAGTAGGTTGTTGCCCCAACTGGGAGCTATGAACACACGAAGAAAGATGATGCCATTATGTGTGTAGAAGAAAGAATTTATTAATTGTCAAAAATATAAGTAGCAGAGATAAATGTAGTATGCTAGTAACATAGTTTATTGGTATTAATGACAGTAATAGTATCGCTAGAAGCTGCATCACCGTAGTGGTTTATTAGTAGTAACATTAGATGCAACAGCGATAGTAGTTGTGGTAGTAATAGTAGTAATAGTAATATTAGTAGTAGTATTAGTGGTAGTGGTATTAATACAAATTAATACACCTTGCAAGATCAAAGTGAATGATATAGTATTAAAACAGGTCAACCAATTTAAATATTTAGGTACAACGATTACAGCAGATGGAAGAAGTTCAACAGAAATAAGAAGCAGAATAGGACAGGCAAAACAACATTCAGAAAAAATGATAAATATATTGTGTAATATGATCTTGTCATTAGAGGTGAGAAAGAGAGATCTCCAGTGCTATATAACCCCTATACTAACATATGGGTGCGAGTCTTGAACAATACACAAACTAGAAAGTGAGAAATTAGAGGCAATATATATGTGGTTCTATAGAAGAATGATGATAATACCAACTGTCAGAAAAAATAATGTAGAGGCGTTGAAAGAGTCAAATGCGAAACGGACCTTAATCAATAATATAAGAAAAAGGCACAATTGAAAGCAACAGAGACAGAGGGCCACAACGTGAGAAAATATGAGACAATTTGACAACCTGGAATGGCAGGGAAATAAACAACGATTTTGATACATAATACTGTGGACAGAGAGCTGTGGAGAGCCATGACCGCCTACGCCAGCCGGCATTACACCTGATGATGATGAGTATTAGTAGTAGTAGTAGTAGTAGTAGTAGTAGTAGTAGTAGTAGTAGTAGTAGTAGTAGTAGTAGTGGTAGTAGTAGTAGTAGTAGTAGTTTAATAATCACTAAAAGTACTAGAAGTAGTACAAGTATTAAACATAGCAATAGCAGTAAAGTAGTGTCATGTGACGTATTCCTTCCAGAACGTTGTCTTCCCAATGAACTCTCTGAACCTCTCTCTGTCCTGGGCGATGTGGCTTGCATTTTCTAGCGATGTATTCATGTTATCTTTAATGTCGTCAGTCCATCGTCTTCTTGGTCTGCCCCTTCTCCTTTCCCAGGTACTCTTCCCTCCATTATTTGTCTTTCTAAACAGTTATGTCTCTTTATATGACCAAACAGGCGTAGTTTTCTTTTTGTTATTGTGTTTAGTAACCAACACTCTGGAATATTTTTGTATTTATAATATCTGAGTTTCTGATTTTATCCTTCCATGATATTCTAAGTATCTTCCTGTAGCATTTCAGCTCGAAGGGTAAAGTAGCACTATAGTATTAACAATTGTAGTAGCAGTAAAAGATATGTAACGCTTGTTCGAAAGGTAGAAGTCTTGTCTACTTGTTGCGTTTGTTTCAAATCCTTGAAATTACAAAACATATAGCTTTTGAATCATTTTGCTCAATTTGGTGGTTTGTAGTATTTAGTAGTATTAGTAGTAGTATGTAGTAGTAGTAGTAGTAGTAGTAGTAGTTGTAGCAGCAGTAGTAGCAGCAGTAGTAGTAGTAGTAGTAGCAGTAGTGGTAATAGTAGCAGTAGTAGTAGTAGTAGTAGTAGTAGTAGTAGTAGTAGTAGTAGCAGTAGTAGTAATAGTAGTAGTAGTAGTAGCAGTAGTAGTAGTAGTAGTAGTAATAGTAGCAGTAGTAGTAGTAGTAGTAGTAGCAGTAGTAGTAATAGTAGTAGTACTAGTAGTAGTAGCAGTAATAGTAGTAGTAGCAGTAATAGTAACAGTAGTGGTAGCAGTAATAGTAGTAGTAGCAGTAGTGGTAATAGTAGTAGTACTAGTAGTAGTAGCAGTAATAGTAGTAGTAGCAGTAATAGTAGCAGTAGTAGTAGTAGTAGTAGTAGTAGTAGTAGTAGTAGTAGCAGTAGTGGTAATAGTAGTAGTACTAGTAGTAGTAGCAGTTATAGTAGTAGTAGCAGTAATAGTAGCAGTAGTGGTAGTAGTAGCAGTAATAGTAACAGTAATAGTAGCAGTAGTAGTAGTAGTAGTAGTAGTTGTGGTAGCAGTAGTGGTAATAGTAGTAGTACTAGTAGTAGTAGCAGTAATAGTAGTAGTAGCAGTAATAGTAGTAGTAGTAGTAGTAGTAGTAGTAGTAGCAGTAGTGGTAATAGTAGTAGTACTAGTAGTAGTAGCAGTTATAGTAGTAGTAGCAGTAATAGTAGCAGTAGTAGTAGTAGTAGTAGTAGTTGTGGTAGCAGTAGTGGTAATAGTAGTAGTACTAGTAGTAGTAGCAGTAATAGTAGTAGTAGCAGTAATAGTAGCAGTAGTAGTAGTAGTAGTAGTAGTAGCAGTAGTGGTAATAGTAGTAGTACTAGTAGTAGTAGCAGTTATAGTAGTAGTAGCAGTAATAGTAGCAGTAGTGGTAGTAGTTTATGCTTCTGCTTCTACTTATGAAGGCAATACAAACATTTCTAACGCTACCTGCAGTAATACAGACGCTACTTTTGACATGATGATTTCTGTACATGTTACTTATAATATAGAATAGATCCGTCATTGATCCTATACTAACTTTATACTTCAAGATGCGTAATAGATTGTAATGCCATTAGTTGATGTCACACCTGCAGGAACATTTCATCGATTTTTTTAAAAATTCCCTGGCCATGCTGGACTTCTGTGTAATGAGGTAGCTGAGAATACTGACGTTAAGACACCGTGTTGGATGAGGCTGGAATTATGAGGTTGATGGAGTTGGATATTGCTCAGAGATATAGTAGAGGGGGAAGTATTAAGATGTTGTAATGAGAAATATAAACAACCAGCGGTCAACGGGAACTATCAGCAGTCATATCCTTCATCATCTGCAAACAGAGACATAAATTATATGGATATATTTCCATAGTGCTGACGTGTTGGTGCGGCAAACCACTAATAGGTTATTCATGTCCTTACATATATACCAGCTACTATAGCAATTACAACTGCCAATATTAGTTAAATGCTATATTAGTATTACTACTACTACTACTACTACTACTACTACTACTACTACTACTACTGATGCTACTACTACTACTACTACTACTACTGATGATTACTACTACTACTACTACTACTATTATTACTACTACTACTACTACTACTACTACTGCTACTACCACTAGTACTACTCCTACTACTACTACTACTGATGCTACTACTACTACTACTACTAGTACTACTACTACTACTACTACTACTACTACTACTACTACTACTGCTGCTACTACTACTAGTACTACTCCTACTACTACTACTACTGATGCTACTACCACTACTACTACTAGTACTACTACTACTGCTACTACTACTAGTACTACTCCTACTACTACTACTGATGCTACTACTACTACTACTACTACTACTACTACTACTACTACTACTACTACTACTACTACTACTACTATTACTACTACTACTACTACTACTTCTACTATAGTAGTATTACTTCAAGAAACAACTAGTACTACTATTAAACAACAAGCAATATTAGCTAAATGCTACTATTAGTATTGCTAATACTATTAATGCTACTTCATTTGCTGCTACTGCTACTATTGTCTGTATTACTTGAACAACAATTACTACTACTGTTGATGTTGCTGCCACCGCCGAAATACTGATGCTACCATTACTACCATTACTACTACTTCTACAAAACTACCACTGCTATTACTACAACTGCAGCTGCTGCTGCTACTACTGCTACTATGACTATTACTAATACTACAACTATTACCACAGTAGTAATAGTGGTAATAGTACTATCGATAATGTAGTAGAAGAACAACTACAACTGCAAAAAGCTTTACTAAAATGTTTCGGTTAAAATTAATACATACATGTATAAAAGATATTAATAAAAAATAGTTGTAAGGAATTTAGCTGAAATAGCGTGATCAAAATGTCGAAGTGTCATTTCGTTGCAAATCCATGTCTATGGATGCCATGAACTTGCACACTTTTCAGTGCGGGGACCAAATTCAAGAATGATCTACAGGGCTCAGAATACATCTGCTAAACCCAAGCATCTGAAGAGCTTTTTAGTTCTTCAGTGAAAACACTTCTATGATATAAACTGCTGTCTGTTTCAGGTTTAATCTATCAGTCAGGCTGGGACTATGAATTCTATGTTATAGTCTACTGCCTGTTTAGAGATTATCTATCAGTCAGGCTGGGACTATGAATTCTATGTTATAGTCTACTGTCTGTTTCAGAGATTATCTATCAGTCAGGCTGGGACTGTATTCTATGACTCAGCGTGCTATGTGTTTCAGGGTTACTCTTTTGCCATACACCTTCTCCGTCGAAGCTCATTGAAGTGGATACTATTTCTCAATGCAATACACGCTCGGACAGTCCAAAATTATCAGTTCATACCCAGAAGAGACCAAATCCTGGTTCGAGTGCCTGATATTGAAAATGACCCTCCATCTTGAGAGAATCCTTTTATAGCAAGACCATTCTGAAGATTTGGTGTTAGCCCTAACGTAAATTATTTCCACGGAGAAATGGCAATGAAGTGAGTTATATGTTCACGAGTCCCCAAATTCAAAAGCAGCAGCGACACTGGGTTCACAAGAGAGAATTTTCACATGCCCAGGGATTCTCGTTGTTGGTATGAAGATAGTGACTCCACAGGGAGCTTATTCCTCTGTTGTGAGGGGAAAAGCTTAAGAGAGTCAGAAAGCTGCTTGTCCCTCTGTTGAGAAGGGAAAAGCTTAAGCGAGTCTCCAGGCAGCTCTCTTTTGAGAGGGAACATGTTTAAGTGAGTCTGCAGTTAGGTTGTCACTCTGTAGAGATGAGAAATTATAAATGATGGAATCGAGTACAATGAATTAATAATGTTCTACGCTTCAGAATGTTCTGTCTGGACAGTGTCGCTAATTGTATGAGCTGTATTATTTAGCGAAGTATATTTGCAATTAATTTTCATTTCATCCGCCTCGATAGAACAAGTTCGATCCTTAAAACCAACCAGCTAGACTCACATTTACTTGTTCTCAAGAAACATCGAATGGAGATGTTGTTAAAATATTGGACTAATGCTAAATCTGGATTCCCACCAGAACAATGTGCGTTCTTTTGAAGTACCCTCGTAGAAATTTCATATTTTTATTTACTTACATCCTACCGTACATACATCTCATTGGCACTCTCATTATATCAGAGCACTATTATACATACATCTCATTGGCACTCTCATTATATCAGAGCACTATTATACATACATCTCATTGGCACTCTCATTATATCAGAGCACTATTATACATACATCTCATTGGCACTCTCATTATATCAGAGCACTATTATACATACATCTCATTGGCACTCTCATTATATCAGAGCACTATTATACATACATCTCATTGGCACTCTCATTATATCAGAGCACTATTATACATACATCTCATTGGCACTCTCATTATATCAGAGCACTATTATACATACATCTCATTGGTACTCTCATTATATCAGAGCACTATTATACATACATCTCATTGGCACTCTCATTATATCAGAGCACTATTATACATACATCTCATTGGCACTCTCATTATATCAGAGCACTATTATACATACATCTCATTGGTACTCTCATTATATCAGAGCACTATTATGCAGGCAGGGTCAATATTTCGCATTTTATGTGCTGATTTTTTTACGCTCTAATTCAAATGCGCCAATTGTTTTACGCGGTATTTCAATGCGCCAATTGTTTTACGTGGTATTTCAATGCGCCAATTGTTTTACGCGGTATTTCAATGCGCCAATTGTTTTACGCGGTATTTCAATGCGCCAATTGTTTTACGCGGTATTTCAATGCGCCAATTGTTTTACGCGGTATTTCAATGCGCCAATTGTTTTGCGCGGTATTTCAATGCGCCAATCGCTACATGCCACATTCTAACATCATTGGTAACGTATCCTGGAAAGTATACTGCTGTCATCGCAACCTTTCACAGCTCCTGCCAATATTGAGCCTATCTTCCTGCTTCTGTGATTGACATATTCAGGTAGTATATGATATATTGAGTCCATTTTATTAGTCCATCTCCTGATAATTTTTCTACCTCCGACTCCGCAAGACAAACAATGGATGCAGCGTATATATATATATATACTATAATATATATAGATAGATTTTCTTGGCTTGCGCCCACATTCAGATCAATAAAAATATGTTCATATGGACATGTACAAAGTCGGTATATAATCTATGTTTTCTTGATGAAGATAATGCTGTTTGAAATCTCTGGACGTTGTGGTTAACGTAGACAGTAAGCAGCAAGTCTTCATCTTTGAGAAAGAACAAACCGAACTCTAACTCGCCTTATCCAACACGGCTCTTACAGAAGAAATTAATCATGTGACTTAGAAACATTTTATACAATAGAGACATCCTTCTATACGGGAGCGTTTTACCGGCTGTGATGCACCTCGTCCTTAAATTGATGTACAGTTTGTGCCTCAGGCAATATACCAGTTCGTCTCGTGGCATAGACTCCTCTGTGTAGAAGGCTTCTGCAATAAACATGCCTTGAGCCGAAAGCTGAAGTCTAATAGCAATGAAAGAGGGCTCCGAGAAACCGACCGAATGCACATATGAACAAATATGAAATAAGAACAAATCACTTGTAATTACTAGTGATCTGAACAAACAACACACACACAAAGATGCAATTAAGCAATGTACCACTATTTGCGTATGCAAAATTCATTGGTCACTCTTCTTTAGTTGTGCTATTATATGGTTTACAGTGACAAATTCAGATTAAATAACTTGTAAGTCTGCGTTGTAGATAGTAGGAGTTGATCAATTAGTTATCGGATCATTATCATTGACCTCCTGACGCCTCCATTTGTTGCTTCGATCTCCACGTAAGTGTATCCACCATTAGAAGATGATTGACAGTTCCAGTTCTTTGTGGTTTCATAAGCATTCTCCTAAGCTCAAAGTAGCGCTCATTTCTCGTAACACCGCAGTTACAATTTCATTTAACCGTGCTGTTTCTTCTATAAAGTTCAATATGTGTAAGGCAGTGTTAGCAGTAACAGGTGATAAGTAAAAATCGCTAGAAAAGACAATACAAATATAGATAGTATACTGTGGTATCAATTTATCAATAGAGAAAGGTCTAAGTATTTACTGTCAGTCATGTGACATATTCTCTCCAGAACGTTGTGTTCCCAATGAACTCTCTGAACCTTCTGTCTTGGGCGATGCGGCTTGCATTTTCCAACGATGCATTCGTGTTATCTTTAATGTCGTCAGTCCATCGTCTTATTGGTCTGCCCTTCCTCCTCTTCTTAAGTACTCTGCCCTCCATTATTTGTCTGTCTAAACAGATGTGTCTCTTTATTTGACCAAACAGATGTAGTTTTCTTTTGTCTATTGTGTTTAGTAACCAACACTCTGGAATCTTCAATGTGTTTATAATATATGAGTTTCTCTTTTTTTCCTTCCATGATATTCTAAGTATCTTTCTGTAGCATTCTGAGTATTTACACAGGTTGTAAATATCAATAGAGAAATGTTTCTACACAGGTTGTAAATATCAATAGAGAAATGTTTCTACACAGGTTGTAAATATCAATAGAGAAATGTTTCTACACAGGTTGTAAATATCAATAGAGAACGGGCTAGGTGCTTACACATTGTAATTAATTTTAGTAATCAAGTAATTAAGTAATGAAGTATGTGTTGATTCATTTGGTTTAAACGTTATTAATTTCTTGAAAAAGGGCCCATTTTGACCGAAACGCCGAAAATTGCCGTTTTGTTTTATTGCATGTTTTTTAAAATATATCTTTACATCTAAATTTGTTCATAGTTAGTTACACCATAATTTGTTAATCATTTTCAGTGACCTGTTTATCTAATTTTGCATTACTAATTGTTACTTTGGTTACTGCGGCAACTTCCACTTTGTCGGATACCCTCCGACCATTTAGTTTTTTATTTATTTTATTAATTATAGATGCAGTGTTGAGAAATTCAAAATTATTAGACAAATTGTAATTAAATATTTTAAAAAGTAAAGTAATCCAAAGCATTTATTAATGCCGTAGTGGTGTGAGATGTTAGCGATCTCACATTTCAGAGGCTCTGCAAATGAGGGTGGTAGCCATCTCCTCTCCCTCGCAGTCTTTAATTTGTAAATTAGTCTGTAATTGAGTATATTTCGTGCACTATAAACTATTGAAGGTTACCTGGAGGTAGTATACATAGGATGTTGTATAGGGTGTTGGTAACCTTTCAATCCATACGTTATGATGGGTCTCATAAAGAATGGTGGTTCTGTAGGCGTATCAGTGAATACAGGATTCCCCAGGTTAGTACAGATTCCTCGGTACCTGTAGAAAGTTACCGCAATATAATCACAACGATGGTCAATTGGTTTATCCCTCCCCCCACCTTTCCCTTTCAAAACATAGATAGAATACAGCTTCGTGTCGTTGTATGTGAACTGAACTAGACATCATAGGAATTACTTTTTGGATGGATTTTTCTGACATGTTTCAAGTTTTTCTGTAACAATGTTAATATAATTTTATAATATGTGCTACAATGTTCCAAGAAGGTACACAAGTTTGTTACAGCGAATGTGTGCTGCAAAGGTTAGTTACATGTGAGTACATGTTACTCCAAACATGTTTAGTTACACCATACGCGTGTGTGTTCCCGACGCCCGAAGAGGTTGAAAAGAATGGCGATATTATTGCATACCACACATGTCGTAAGACACGACTAGGAAGATTTCGGAGTGGAGTTGGCAGTCCCATCACATTTAGAGCAAAATTGTCCCAGAAATCATTCTGAAATCGGATGTGCCAGGACGAAAGTCGCATATACCGCAACTAAACTGTAATCCATTGCAAAACGCATCTAGTTCTCCGGTTTACATCATGACAAGCTGCAGGAGTTTGAGAACGAACTCAGAAGAATGAGAAGAGTCAGCAAATCCAAACGTCAAGCCATTTTAGAGATATATTCATGTTACAAATGTTTCTGAGGACAAGTATTTCCTATTGATTATTTTCAAATCTGTTTATTTCCACATTTCTTCTGAAAAGTAATAAAACGTGATTGATTATAACACTGTGACTACCAGTATATGGAAAGGGATGGCTATTCCTTCCTTAGAAGGGCACGGTGCCACACAATTGATATCCCATTCCGTTGTGTCGGGCCGAAATCGCAGATATCTCTGCCGAGTTGCCAACCAATACGCAGCGAATGCCATTTTTCTACTATTCAAAGGGTTCAAAAGTCATAGAGGATTGACTTTAATCGGTTTCCCATAAGTACTGTGTCTCTCTCTTATCGAAGCGAAACGCCTCATCCGGAGAGAACTCTCATATCATGTAACTATCGTAGCTACAAGCGATAATCCACAGAGATCTCGGAAAAATCCATCTTGTATACAAGACAGCACGAGGCAGAATCAAACCGATGACCTCTTGAACACAAGGCAAACAACTTAACCACTACGCTAGATCCATTATATTGGATTCTTCTACAGTGTCTAGATTATCTCTGTTAACTTGAAATGAAAAAAGACAAAGAAGAAAATCTTGTATGTGAAACTTTGATTAGTTAGTTTGTTCCTTTCGTGCTGCAGGCAGAAGTTGTGATTATCCATGTTTTGCGGTCCGCTGCTTGCAGTTTTAGTTCTTGTGTGGTCTTGCAACCACCTATTATTTATCTTTCTTTAAGTATGGTTGATTCATATAACTGTTGCATAAATAATAGAAGACTGTCCAAATCACGAACTTGCACCAACAGTAACATTGTTTCAATCAACTGTCTGACAGTTGACAGAGACATTTGGAAATTTACAGTCAAGTGGAGAAATAATCAAGTAATAATCAAGTGGAGAAACGAAGAATGGAATCTTGCATAGGAAATAAGTTGACAACATGCCCTCCTTGAAGATGGTAACAATACGTTCTAAAATATTTACACTGTAGCTTCGGAGAGGATCTTGATTATTTTTGCAACTGTGAATGTTTGACTATACTCTGTTCACTCTAAGAATGAAGTGCGTTAGTGCTTCTGATTGGTTATTGGACGCAGAAGGCATTAATCTATTAATCGAAGTGTCCAATAATATTGTTCTTTAATTTCGTTTTTGAACTTTATTTTTAAATGTTGTTTAATTATAGTTTTTAATTACTTTGAAATGTTTTAAATAAAATTGTTTTCACATGTGAACAGCTGTTTAAAATTCACCTGTTGTCGCAGAGTAATGTGGGGGTGTTTTGACCCACTTCATTCTTAAAGGGAACAGAGTTTAGCAATCTTTAGTTGACTGAGTTGAACAATCTCATCATCATCATCAAGTGCCGTCTCCGCAACGAAGGTTGGCTGCAACGTATCTCCAACATCTCCTGTCTCTTGTCTTGGTGGTGCACTCTGGTAGACTGTAACCTGTCCATCGTGTAATGTTACTCTCCCACTTGTATCTCTGCCTACCTCTTGCTCGCTTCCCTTTGACTTTACCCTCAAGTAAGGTCTTCAATAAGGTGTCATGTCTTTTAATGTGTCCAAAGTATTTTATTTGCCTGATCTTTATTTCTCTTAGTAGTTCTTTCTTAATATTAAGTGTCTTTAGCAACTCTTTATTTGTTTTCTTCTCTTTCCATGATGTTCTCCCTATTCTTCTATATACCCACATCTCAAAGGCATCAATTTTGTCTTCTAATTGTTTATTTAGTGTCCATTCTTCCATTCTTCTGAACAATCTAATGTGTAAGAAATTGAATACTTTTCACAGATGATGAATTCCCGTTAAGTGGTGCTAAGCCATTCTCGCTATTCAACGGAAGGTAGTGAGATAAATACACAGATAAAATTAGTGTGATATGAGCAAAACATTGGAAAAGAAAAAAAGGAACGGTGAAAACAAGTCTTACACAACACAGACATGTCATCTATTAGATGTTTGCTGATATAGAAATGTTAATATGACCAATTGCTGATAATTTCCACATGCCCATACCATAAACCAGAAGTTGTTCGAATTAGGATATGCATGTGGCCTAGTATGGTATATTCCTATGATAATACTGAAGCTGTGGGTGGACGTTGTTTAAAAAAAAAAATATTTTGATGTTAGTATTACAGTAACATTATTAACTTAATATTATCTATACAACAAAAAATAAAAACAGACATTTTGTGGTAGCAAACATCTCTAGTTAATAGTTCGGACAATGATTTAATTAAACATTTATTTATTTATTACATAGCGAGAAGTAATATGTAGTTTTTTACTATGTATATAGTGAGAAGTGAAGTATGCTTTTAATATGTACATAGTGAGAAGTGAAGTATGCTTTTAATATGTACATAGTGAGAAGTGAAGTATGATTTTACTATGTACATAGTGAGAAGTGAAGTATGCTTTTACTATGTACATAGTGAGAAGTGAAGTATGCTTTTACTATGTACATAGTGAGAAGTGAAGTATGCTTTTACTATGTACATAGTGAGAAGTGAAGTATGCTTTTACTATGTACATAGTGAGAAGTGAAGTATGCTTTTACTATGTACATAGTGAGAAGTGAAGTATGCTTTTACTATGTACATAGTGAGAAGTGAAGTATGCTTTTAATATGTACATAGTGAGAAGTGGAGTATGATTTTACTATGTACATAGTGAGAAGTGAAGTATGCTTTTAATATGTACATAGTGAGAAGTGAAGCATGATTTTACTATGTACATAGTGAGAAGTGAAGTATGCTTTTAATATGTACATAGTGAGAAGTGAAATATGCTTTTACTATGTATATAGTGAGAAGTAAGAAGTATGACTTCTCACTATGTACATAGTGAGAAGTAAGAAGTATGACTTTACTATGTACATAGAATTAAAATGCTCTCAATGCTTCCATGTCTGGAGAAAGCTCAGACTCTCAGATTAACATTAAAAGTACTAAAATTAAGTTTGTAATACCATATTTGTCATTATGAAATAAATAAATGTTACTAATTGGAAACAACTAATATATATTTATAGATAGGTATAATTCTTGAAAATTCTGCATGTTTTTAGTCATTTAAAAAAAAAAGTGAAATTTTACTTTTTTGTTGCCATTTTTTAAACCCACATTTTGGTCATAAATAATTCTAACCATCTGATATCAGTAAATTATTGTATCTTTAACTATTTACATTTATCGCTAATATTTGCATTCAAGTGATAAATCGTCTCTAATCAATTACTTTACCTCGGCTTCTCTCTATCAAATCGTATATTCTGTACGCGATGGACCTCCTCGGCAGATTTCTCATCCAATCTCTTCATGAGTTCATGAACTGCACTAGGATAGCTTGTCTTACAAGGGCGAGCCATTTCACGTTGCCCGCAGTTAATTGGTAGCTGATTCGCTTCCATGCTAGTTCGCAAGACTAATACAAACTGTAACATGAAACAAATGGGCTATTGACTACTCTTCTATTTTATAATTGAAGCTACCCTGATAAACAGAAGGGACATAAAGAGATATACAATCAAGTATAATTAAGGCTAGAAGAGCTTTCATACGTCTTTAAAAAAAGTGGGTAAAAAAACAAACCATAATATAATGTGTTATGTGACGTATTCCTTCCAGAACGTTGTCTTCCCAATGAACTCTCTGAACCTCTCTCTGTCTTGGGCGATGCGGCTTGCATTTTCTAGCGATGTATTCATGTTATCTTTAATGTCGCCAGCCCATCGTCTTCATGGTCTGCCCTTTCTCCTCTTCCCAGGTACTCTTCCCTCCATTATTTGTCTTTCTAAACAGTTGTGTCTCTTTATATGACCAAACAGGCGTAGTTTTCTTTTTGTTATTGTGTTTAGTAACCATAACATAATGTATCAGACAAGAGTACAAGCACAAAGACTGTACGGCTCAGAGACATAGGTGATGATAAACTCAGCATGGATTATACAGATTAACACCATAAGTTATAGATTACACACATATGTGAACAGTTGAGGCAGATTTTAGATATTGAAATGGAAATCTTCAATATTTTACCGGGGCCAAAGAAGTATCACATAATACCCACACTGTCTGCCTTAATGAATATCGATATTTTGTGCCTTCTATGAATATCGATAATATTTGTCTTCCAAGAATATCGATACTGTTTGTCTTCCATGAACGTCAATAATGTTTATCTTCCATGAGTATCGATACTGTTTGCCTCAATCAATGTCGATACTGCCTTCATGGATATCGATACTGTTTGCTTTCCTTGAATATCGTTACTGTTTATCGTCCACGAACGTCGATACTGTTTACCTTCCATGAATATTGTATGAAACGACAAACAGAGATTTTAGGAAAAAACTCTTTTCCTATTTCTGGAGGTCGTGGTAACTAGATTACCGCTGCCTCCACAATCTTTGTTGGTAAAAAGCTCTGATACAGACAATATGAGCTAACGTTCCAGGTTGAAAAGAGCGTACCTCGCCATAAGAGGTACATTTTACTAAAGCAAATTGACTTTCCCGTCCCATGTAGTGTTAAAATGATCCAGCTATATCTCTGAGTCAGATGTGTCGGGCCGAAAGGCACAAACTACGCGTTGTAAGTCACAGACCATGATACTGTGCAGTCTGTTCGCCAGACTACATCCTGCTAATCTGCAGGAGTATGAGAGTGAATGCTGAAGATTAAGGTGACATTTGAAGATATTGGAAACTATGAAATTTGATTATGGATATGACAGGGTATGACCATATCTGCCTACATGTAATCTGTCTACTTGTCATATTTATACAGGTCATTTGCCTATACACCATCTACCTACATGTCATCTGCCTACACGCCATCTATCTACACGTCATATGTCTACACGTTTTCTATCCACACGTCATTTGTTCACATGTCATCTGTCTAATCGTCATCTGCCTACATGTCATCTGCCATCCTGTCAGCTGACAACACGTTATGTCTAGGA
This sequence comes from Meghimatium bilineatum, assembly GCA_034231615.1. NCBI lineage: Eukaryota > Metazoa > Mollusca > Gastropoda > Stylommatophora > Philomycidae > Meghimatium > Meghimatium bilineatum. The sequence goes on along the minus strand of CM067316.1, from coordinate 39,880,739 downwards.
AATAGACATGAAGTGGACAATCTCTAAGGACAGCATAGAAGTATACTGCAAGACAATTAATGCCACGTGATATGGAATTCACAGAGGAAAAAAAAATACATAAAAACTAAAAGAACGTGAATTTGAGAGAGAGAGAGAGAGAGAGAGAGAGAGAGAGTTAGAGACGATGACCGTTTTGTAATGATGTTTAAATAACATGGATACACCACCAGCTGAAATATAATGACTAGGCAAGACATGAGAGAATGTGTTCATATCGTATTCGCCTCTATGGGTCAGGGACTTGATTGATTACTTTATTCATCATAAAATACCGTCGCCGCAAGGTTGGCTGCAAAAGACCTACAACAGCTCATGTCTCTTGTATTGGTGGTGCACTCTGCTAGAAAATAACCTGTCCATCTTTTGATGTTAAGCTCATACTTGTATCTCTGCCTACCTCTTGCTCGCTTCTCTTTGACGTTGTCCTCAAGTAAAATCGTCAATAAGGTGTCATGCCGTATAATGTATCCAAAATATTGTATTTGCCTGATCTTTATTTCTCTTAGTAATTTTTATAGAACCTCTTTGTTTGCTTTCTTCTCTTTCCATGATGTTCTCCCTATTCATCTATATACCCATATATCAAAGGCATCAATTATGTCCTCTAATTGCGTGTTTAGTGTCCATGTTTCTAAGTCAGACATTAATATAGTATATATGTAGTATTTTATAATTCTCAATTTTAACTTGTTTGTAATTTGTTTAGATGTTACTATTTCCCTCATGTCATTGAAGGTACTTTTAGCCATTCATATTCTCCATTTAACTGCTGTTTCACATCTGCCATCATTTGTGACTGTGTCCAAAATATGGATAATGTTTTACTTGGTGTAGTTTCTCTCCATGTATGTTTATGTTTCGTTCTTGTTCTTCTGTGTCTTTGCTGATTACTCCATTATGAATACCCTAATGTAGAATATTTTATCATTATTGGTCATCATGGTATTTTATAACAACAATATCATTGTGACATATGAGATATAGATTGGTTGTTGTGTATTTTATTTAACTTTCATTGATTTTCGTGTATTTAGTAGCGGAATGATTTGTTCATCTATTGTTATGCAGTTTATAACAAAGTTGGAAAAAGTTACCAGAAAAAAACGGAATGGAAACCAAAACAGAAAGCAGCAAAATCTTGGTCAACAGCAGAGACACAGAAAATCAGACTAACATCATGATGAATGGACATAAGTTTGAGTAGGTGAATACCTTCAAATACCTCGGATCCAGTATATGCAGCGATGGAAAATGCAAATCAGAACAATAAATAAGGCTAGAGATGGCATTAGCATCCTTGTCAAGGCTAACTGTAATTTAGAAAAGCAACATCACTATCGGAGTGAAAGTCAAACTGTATAAGTCGCTGGTACTTTCTGTTGTGTTGTATGGTTGTGAGAGTTGGACACTCACTGCGGACATGGAGAGAAGATATGAGGCTTTTGAGTACAAATGCTACAGACATATTCTACAAATTTCCTATAGGAAACATAAAACCAACATGTACGTAGGAAATAAAATAGAAATGTATGCAGTTGTACAAGAACCATTGCTTTCAACAGGAAGACTGGCTACAAATCGACAGAAGTTTCGACGTAATGACTGCTACATCATGCTCCGGATATGCTACCGGATCATGATACTTCGATAAATAACCACAACGGGACGTCGGTTGTTTATTTATCTCACAAAATATTGCTGTCCAAGTATTGCTGTTCGAGTTTTGTCTATTTTATAACAGCCGGTTTGTGACATCTGTGCATGTCAGTCTGACACATCCGACTTACCTCATTTTCACTCCAAACTTATTTCATACACTGAAGATCTCAAATCTCGGTAATACATTGAGAAGATATCTCATAACGTATATGAGGTAAAAAGATAAGTGCATAATCGAAATGCTGTTGGATTTCCTCAAGAATAAAGTCTGACTATATGCACGACATCCTCACTATATGCACGACATCCTCACTATATGCACGACATCCTCACTATATGTACGACATCCTCACTATATGCACGACATCCTCACTATATGTACGACATCCTCACTATATGTACGACATCCTCACTATATGCACGACATCCTCACTATATGTACGACATCCTCACTATATGCACGACATCCTCACTATATGCACGACATCCTCACTATATGCACGACATCCTCACTATATGTACGACATCCTCACTATATGTACGACATCCTCACTATATGCACGACATCCTCACTATATGCACGACATCCTCACTATATGCACGACATCCTCACTATATGCACGACATCCTCACTATATGCACGACAACTACTAGCGGATTGCTTTTGCATGGTTTTTGGCAGTGCAGGATTTACGTATAAGCTACACAAGCTATATCTTAGGACCCCCCACTTTACTGAGCAATTGCCATATATACTTACATATATTGCAGCATTATTTGTCCTAATACCGCACGTTCGAAAAGCTTAGGACCGTATCGTCCAAATCCGGCGCTGGTTGTTGGCCGTATGGGGACACTGGTGAGACTTTCATACTTCTCATATGCGGATATTTTCTAATAGAAGCAAAGGCATCTACTGCCTTAATTAAATTATAATGTAGCTGATCTTGACATGTGTGCTCAATGTAGAAATACTGACTGTAATGTTTAATCATAAAGTTTCATGAAAGAGAACAGGAAACAGACTGAGACTAGGATGGAACCAGGACATCCAAAACGTTTGAAGTCGACACATGAAGAGGCGGGACAGCATGTACATAACTGAAAGTTTTAAAGTGTTGCAGTGAGGACAATGTTCTGCAAACGACACGTGACATAAATAGATAGACAGCCTGGAAGGGAGACAGACAGATATATTGATAGATATATTGCTAGGTAGGTAGATGTGTAAGTAGATATACAGATGGATGGAGTACTTTGATGGATGTATAGACAGACAGGCAGAGAGACATACAGACCGATAGATAGACAGACTGAAATGTACTAATTTACTTATTAGTACTGAAGTTAGCGCATATGGCAGAGGTCATATCTTTCCAATTCTGTCTGTTCAAAACAATTATGTGCAGTTCTTGAATAGTATGAATATTGGTTGTTTTACTTTCTCTAAGTAATGTTCTTCTGAGTGTTTCTTTTGGTCTACCCCTTGCTCTTTTGCCTGCAGGTATCCATTCAAGAGATTGGTGGTGTATTCTGTTGGTGTCTGCGCGTAGGACATGCCCGATGTAGGACCAACGGCGTTTTCTGATAACATCTGTGATGCAATTTTGATATGTCTCTTTTCGGATTTTATCATTCGATTTGAATTCACTCCCCTATACGTGTGTAATGTACGTGTATGCTGCTGTGGCATATTATATGTATGTAGTGTGTGTTGTACTGATGTGTGTATGTGTACGTACACTATTAAAAGTTTTGGAATATGCGTATATTTTGGTCGTAGGAAGCTTAATATTTTCATTAATTGTGAGCATCATTGCCAATGTTTCACAAGCGGGCGTCACCACTGGTAAAATAATAATATATAACTTAGATAGAACTAGAAGATAGTAAATATTGTGTACATTAAATATATCGTCCCAAGTAGTCTGTATATTAAATTTGCACTTATTACATATACCCTAGATATTATTCATTTTAGAATTAACCAACCTTGTTCCTGACACTGATTCAGTTTTTAGATATTATCACTCGAAATTTGCATTCATGTTACGCTGTTGCTATGGGTAAACTTTTGCATATTTTGTAAACTATTAAAATTGTGCGCTGTGTCTAAGAGCGAAACAAAATGTAATGTATTTTATCTATTAGCTATTCACTAAAATTATGTGTGCACACCATTTGATCTGTTGTCTCTTAATATTTTCCAAGATTGGGGTGGTGCCGGTTTTCTTGTCGGATGTCCTCATTCCTCACCCTGTCTCTTAGCGATCTTCCTAAGATTATGCGTAAGCATACCATTCCAGCTGTCACAAGTTTACGTTTGTCTTGTGCTGTCATTGTCAATGTTTAGCTTTGATAGCACAGCGTTGGCATAATAATAGTTTGAATAGTATTATTTTCGTGCTTAAATCCACATTTTGTTTCTGAATATTGATGTCATTTGTCCTAAGGTTTGGTCCGTCCATTTTACTACGAGCACTTGTCACTGTCGGATTGTTAATTCTGTCGCAGTGTTGTATCAGGAATATCTCACCTGGCTACGCTGTGATCTCTAATTAACACATACATTAATGAGGCAACTTATTCCAGATGAAGAATCCTGAAACATTGAACTACAATTCCATTTGTGACGTATTTAATAATCATTATCAATCCCATAACCCTTCGATGTGGTAGGGGGTTACCACTTTGAAAACATTAACACAAAATCCTAGTAATCCGTCTTTGCTCTATTCTTCTTGTTTGAGTGTGGAGAAACTTCAATTTGTCCATCCGTTTATATTTTCAACATCGAGACCCGCACCAGGCAGAGGTGATGGGGCTTAGTCCAGCCATCAGGGGCTGGAAACTGAGACTGGTTGGGCAGTCCCACTCGAGCAGGACCATAGTCCTGCCCAAGAAAGCAGAGTGCTGAAGACGGATGCATCCAGCCATAAGGCGCACAGATAATCAGGATGCCACGCACAAAACACAATGGAAACATCTCTACATCTATAAATAGTTGTGGTGCTTGCCCTGTGGCAAACGTTCAGGCAGGGACGGTGCCGGGCCCTATACCTCGAAAGGGCCCAACCTCAGTTACTGGAAGTCCTTCTCAATTGCCCCGAGGAGCCAGGAGGCAAGGGAATAGAGCTACTGGCCAAACAAACAAACGACCAATAAAAATAATGCACTGGAATGCTGAGGGTGTCAACAGTAAAAGAGATGGATACAGCAATCAGATGGAGCAAGATGGATACCCATCAGCCTCACAAGCTGTTTATGTAAAACAATGGAGCGCATTATCAATCTTAAGATGCAGTGGTACCTTGAAAGTGAAAACCTTCTGGTATCACAGCAAGCAGGTTTCAGACAGTGCTACTCTACTGACGACCAGGCAACCTACTTCTCCCAAGATTTTGAGGATGCCTTCAAAGAAAATAAACTGATACTAGCAGCATGGATAGACCTCAGGAAAGCATTTGATAAGGTCTGGAAAGAAGGGCTCATAAAGAAATTGCTAAATTGCAGGGTTAGATCAAGAATGTACAAATGGGTAAAAGCATACATGCATAATAGAAGAGCCAGGGTACAATTATTGGTCACAAGAGCAAGAAAGTTCTACTGCGTCATGGAGTCCCCCAAGGAGGAGTCCTGTCACCCACACTTTTCTTGGTTTATATCAATGACCTAGTTGCTGAACTACCACACGGGATCAAAGTGGCAATGTATGCTGACGACCTGGTGATCTGGTGCACGGAAGAACATGCAACAGTGGTCACTAAACAAATACAAAGAGCTATTGATGCCCTAACCTTATGGGAAAATAGATGGTGCGTCAGCATTAACACAGATAAGTGCAGCACTACACTCTTTACTCTCTCACCAAAACAAAAAGCTGGTCATACCAAGATAGATGGAGAGCTCTTGAAAGAAGACAAACAACCCACATACCTCAGAGTTACTTTTGATGATAAGCTGACATGGAAGCAGCACTCAAACAAAGCAACAACAAAAGCCAGGAGGAAGTTAGTTATCCTGAGAAAACTAAGTGGAACCACAAGGGGAGGCAGTGGAAATATACTTAGTAAAGTTTACCAGCAAGGCATAAGACCACACATGGAATATGGTTCAGCTGCGTGGTGTCCTGCATCAAACACCACATTACAAGATCTAGATAAAGTGCAAAACCAGGCACTTAGAATAATGTTGGGAGCAATGAAATCAACACCCATAGCAGAGATGCAGAAAATGGGAAGAATGCAAACACTTGGCGAACGTAGAGACACAAAAGTACTAATTCAAGCATAAAAGTTCCAGTGTATGCCAAGTCATCCAATGAAGGAAAGATTCCAAAATCTAGCAATGGGGAGACTGAAAAGAAGCAGCTTTATCCATCAAGCTAAACGACTCCGTAGACAACTTACAGACCTACCTGAAGTTGATAGCCCCTTAAGGTCTGTACCAGAACAAACCCCGTGGAGTGAAAGCCGTGGAATGCCAATATACATTCAGACCCATGTGAAAGGAATACTAAGCGAGGACGAACAGAACAGTGTGCAGCGAATGACAGTCACAATCAGTTTCCTGGATGAGGAATATCCACAAGATATATGGGTCAGAGTGTACACAGATGGGTCAGCACAGAATGATGTGAGGAATTGAGGTGCAGGTGTATATATAGAATATCCACACAAGCCTAGAGATACAATCAGAACACCGACGGGAAAATTCTGCAATAATTATGATTCAGAAATCCAGGCAATTAGTGTGGCAGCTAAAAAACTGCTGAACTCCAACTCTGGCCTACAGCCTGTGGTATTCCTGACAGATGCAAGGTCAGTGCTTCAAGCTCTCCAGTCTGGAAAACTAACAGACTTGAAAATACTACTTAGCGAATTGTCTTACCAGTATAGGGTAACCATGCAGTGGATACCCTCTCACTGTGGAATACCAGGAAATGAAAAAGCAGACCAACTGGCTAAGGAAGGTGCTGCCGAAGACCAACCAGATATACCAATCACCTACCATCAGAAAAAACAGATGATCAAGTCAATAAGAAAGCCACAAACGCCAACACAAGATGACTATCACATTATGAACAGATCAGAGCAAGTTATAATTCTACGTCTCAGAACAGGACACAACCGACTCCGCAGTCACATGTATACAAAGTTCAAGATTGGCAACACGGCCATGTGTACATGTAGACAGGCAGCACAGAGTGCCAAACATATACCTCAAGAGTGTTCTGAGCATGAAACGCTGAGGCATACATATTGGCTAGAGGAAACAACACTGGAATCAAAGCTCTATGAGACACTGTATGAACTACAAAAGACAGTGAGTTTTATTAAGGAGACAGAATTACAGATATAGACATGATTCAAGTGAACGAAAGAAGAAGAAGAAGAATCACCGCCGTCAGTACTGGCTTCATCACCTCCATCAGTACTGTCTTCATCACCACCGTCATTACTGTCTTAATTACCGCCGTCATTACTGTCTTAATTACCGCCGTCATTACTGTCTTAATTACCGCCGTCATTACTGTCTTAATTACCGCCGTCATTACTGTCTTTATCACCGCCGTCAGTGCTGTCTTCGGTAGCAAATCTATCTTTTCTAACTGCTCTTATTCGGTCAGTCCCATCTCTTCTCAGGAATTATACCGTCAGCTACATCACCAACGAACCCGCTCTTTTCCTTGCCCGATACCTGCCTTTCCCAAGCAGGATATCATCAAAGTAATATTTAGGACAACAAAGTTATTATTAAGAGCAAACCACTCCTTTCTTATCAGGCACAACTCTACCTTACAAATAGTGCTTAAGAATGTCGGAAAATTACCATACAAATTGATATTTCAATCACCAGCCACAAGAATGTCGCAGTAATTGCTATTATCTTCATTCTCATACACGAAATGGTTGTGGTGAACATGTTCATGTGGCGTAGTCTATCGATTATGTCCACATATTTTTTATTTTGTGTGCTGCCAATCATTTCCGAAACCGATGTTCTCCCATGTAAAATGCTAGGTTGTCAAGAATCTTCTCTCTTGGTCTTCTCCTACCTGTCTTGCTCTTCAACTTGCCTGTTGTTACAATGTGTTCCATCTTTTCTATTATCATGTGTCCAAAAAAAGTGGACCTTCTCTTACGAGTAAGCAGCTCTGTGAATTAATTTCTTTAAAGATATCTTCACCACACTTTTTATCTGGCCATGGTGTTTTAACATTCGAACTAACCTTTACTTCAGTGATTTTGATATTCTCAGACTAAGCCCTTTCTTTTGACTTTCTTTTGATATGATATTTATCATTTCTTGTTACCGTGTTTCATTGTCGGCTAGAAAACCGTATCACCAGGGTGTTTGAGGTTGTTTATAATATGCTCTCCACCTGACAGTTTTGGTATATCTTGTAGTGATCTCATTATCATTTCACTGCATACATTGAACATGTCGCGTGACAGCACACACACACACCTGTCTAATACCATTTTTTTAGTGTGTTGAAATACTCCCGTTTGGTTATCGATTCTTATGCCTGATCGTTGCTACCAATATATATTATTTAATATTCGTAGATCTTTAACATAAATGATTAAATTCTTCATTATAATTATTACTTCTTGTTTTACCTATCCCATAGCGTAATATAATATTGTCATTAGAGGTGAGAAAGAGAGTTCTGCAGTGCTATATAACACCTATACTAACATATGGGTGCGAGTCTTGGACAATAAACAAACTGGAAAGTGGGAGATTGGAGGCAACAGAGATGTGGTTCTACAAAAGAATGCTGAGATACCATGGACTGCCAGAAAAACTAATGTAGAGGTGTTAAAAGAGTTAAATGCGAAACGGACCTTAATCAACAATATAAGAAAAAGGCAATCTTCTGTTTTTGGCCACTTCATGAGACAGGCAGGTTTAGAGAACATAATCACAACAGGGAAGATTGAAGGCACCAGAGACAGAGGGCGACAACGTGAGAAAATATTAGACAGTTTGACAACCTGGCACGGCAAAGAAACAACAACGACTTTGATACATACTACTGTGGACAGAGAGCTGTGGAGAGCCATGACCGCCTACGCCACCCGGCATGGCACCTGATGATGACGATGATAGCTTAATATAGTAAATACAACAGAAATACAGATTTCTGTTAACTTCCTTTACTCTTTCTATTCATATTCTCAATGTGTATATGTCGTTGTATGTGTCTCTGACTTCTACGACTCCACGTGGCTCATCTCCAATTTCTGGTTTCCTTTTACGTCCTATTCTTCTCATTTAATCAATCATGCGCCAAGCCGAATGGCGTAGGCGATCATGTTTCTCCACTACTCTCTGTCTCTTGTGTTGTCAATAAGCTCGGTTGGTGAGCTTCTACCGTGCCACAATACAAGTCCTCTAGTAAATTTTCTCTTTGTCGTCCCCAGAAATATATTTTTTATATTTCTACATGAGAATAATATTATATAATTGTAGACTTCTATATTTATATATGAGAAGAATAGTATATGTGTATGTAGACTTCTATATTTATACATGAGAAGAATAGTATATGTGTATGTAGACTTCTATATTTATACATGAGGAAAATTGACGATTGGGACATTTGAACGAGAGTATGAAAACAGGAGCATTGAAAGTAACATTGGCCATCCCTGTTCTTTCTGTTTATATATATATATATATATATATATATATATATATATATATATATATATAATAGTAATACGCACATAGGAAACAATATTTGTAATTTTCTAACCAAACATAATTTCATCTGCAGGTCAACTTTCTAATTTGTTGCGAATACTTACAAATAATTAAAAACTTGCAACTTTTGTACATGTTAATCTGACCTTTACCTTGATAAATATGAGACTCTTTCCCTTGTGTACTGTCATAACTGATACACGTCTATAACGTATCATCTGACACTGCGATATCACCGGCTGAAATCATGGAGCGAGCTCAGGCGAACATGTGTAATTAGTAATATCTGTCTGATCTATATGACCTTACTGTTCCACCAAAGTACCCCCGTGATCCCCCCAAGCGTACGTTGTTTAAAAGTCAAGATCTGTCTTTATGGGGGATAGTGTATGATATACACATTCCTGTGTGTTTCAGCTTTATAATTTATTTCTAGTTAATGAGAACGTTTGTAGAAATAGACGGAACAGTACATGTGTGATGTTTGATCCGAACATGAGCCAAGAAATAGCGACACTTCTACCTGGCAGGAATCTTATGAGGAGAAAGTGGAGGGATATGTTGACAACCTAGAAATATGTTCAGGATATGTCACAAGAGAAAAGATCGTTACTTCATGTCGTGTCTCCATTTCTTGCAGTTTGTCTTCTATCAAATGATCCTCATTAAGTGTGAAGAGATGCGGGCCAGAACAAATTGTAGAGGGGCGGGGGGAGGGTAGTTCCTTTGACGTGGAGGTTGACATACTCCTGTGGAGTGGTTCTCACATCCTTTGAACTACCTGGCACTTATCTCTGACCTGTGACTTCCAGTAGTTGCCAGAATGCGGCACCGGTCACTCTCCGGTAACGGCTTTGAGAAGATGACCACACCAAGTGAGAGTTACCGACGGACATTCGGCGGGAGGCAAAACACAGGGCATGTCTGTTCGAGCTTGTGAAGCCAGAATATGGCGGACAGCGTGGCTGAAACATATGATGTTCATCGTGCTTGAATGCGTTTGCCAACATACGTTATACAGAACAAAAAGCTTTGTAATACATGTAGAAAATTCTGGTCCTCCACAGCATCCTCGTACATCTCCAGTTTTCTTAATTTATTTTGCCACTGGAACACGGATCAGGAAGAGAGAATGTTGCCGACGAATTTCGCAACTGTTCAACACTTTAAAATAAAGTCACCGAACATTAATCAACATCATCTTTTTTTATTCTATGCTCGGAGTGTAATAGAAAATTCCAGGCATGTATAGGACTCATTAGTCATAGCTAGAAGCACCGCAGTCGTTATCGTTTTCACCATCATCCAAGTTGGATTGAATTACATCGTCGATCGTCAATTAGAACGGACGAACAATATGTATCTATATATATATATATACGTGTGCATATATGTATAAATATACATAAATGGCGTTTGGTCTCTCTATAAGGATGGAGAGAGAGAACCAAATATAAGTTGAGAGCATGAATAGAAAGGAAGGTATAAGTTAAAGTATTTAAACATGTGCATACGCAGCTGGAGAAGACGTTGGGAAAAGATAGATTAACATAATTGTTGCACATAATGTCAAACTTGGACATTAGATTCTAGAACAAAACATAAGATTAACACCACTGAAATGAAATGTGTGAGACGTATGATTGAAGTTAGCTTGAGAGACAAAATCAGGAATGAAGCACTAAGGAAACAATTAGGGATCAAACCAACAATAGAATACATACAGAAACAACAAGTTAAATGGTACGGCCACATAACCAGACAGAAAGAGCAAAGTATTATTAAAAAAAACACTTAACAAACGATACGAAAACAGGAGACCTATTGGACGCCCTCGTAAAAGGTGGATAGATAGTGTATTAGAGACACTCGGAAATATAACAGCAGAGGAGGCAAATAGAAAGGCAAAAGACCGTACACTCACTCTCCCCTCAACACCGAAAGGTACATGAGGACAGAAAGAAGAAGAAAGAAGAAGTTGCACCAAAACGCACTGAAAGAGGTTTGCAGACGGGAATAAAAATTATGACACGGGTAGCAGACGTCACGAAGCCGACGACAATTACCCAAAGATCAATATGGAAGTAAAGAGACAGATAATATCTGCAATTTTCATACCAATACTTTGTTACCAGTGTCAAACATGGTTTTTAACAGCCTCACAGAAGAGAAAAAGCATAACATGTGAGATGAAATGTTTAAGAAAAGCAGCTATGGTCACCAAACTGGACAGAGTAAGAAACAAGGTTATCAGAAATAGGGCAGGAATAATGCCTTGTATCGAATATACAAAACGTCAGCAGATAAAGTGGTTTGGTCACCTTACGAGAATGGACCCAAGCCGATTACGAGAGATTATAACAAACGATCAGCTGGATACAGAGGAAACGGAATACCGAAAAAGTGATGCATACATATGATCCTTTACCTTACTCTCGAAAACGTGCTACTACGTTAAAACAACGCACTCTACTCGAGATTTTCAGAAGCGTTACATGTACATATATTTATTGAACAGATTTGATTGAAAAAACTGATTCACTTGGTTTACGTATGTACATACACTGTACAATGTATCACTGTACATATGTGCCATTTGTGTAATTTTGCATATTTTTGCAGTACTGTAGTATATGTAGTTTATTTGCAATACAGTTGTTTACATATTACTGTACTTTTATCAATAAAATTCCGTTCATTTCAATGAATGATTGTATGTATGTACACTGTTTTGTTTCATTCCTGAATTATATCCAATTATCCGAATTTCCTATTGTCAGAATTGACCGAACCCTATTGAATTTGGATAATCGGAGTTCTACTGTAATAACTGCATCAACACTGCAACTTAAGAGGTGAAACTTGGAAGAGGCTTATGAAGTTTTTGTAGTCACTGGCAGCACACACAAATTGACGTTTCAATCAAAGGGAATATATCAAGAATACATTCACTACACAGCATGACCAATAAGAACTGTTCACGTTCACATAACAATGACAAATAAATATGGATACACTCTGATTTTCTTTTGCGAGAGCCCAAAAAGAGAGCAAACAATAGTAACACTTTCCAGGCATGTAGTAGTAGTAGACAATCATTATATGGGGCGTTGGTTGTCGCATCCCTTATAGAATCACAGTGGCTCAGAGGAGGTTAAATGTGCCTGAAAAGCGTAGATATCGCAGCAAAACTGCAAACCCCAACACAACGCATTCGGTTCTCCGGACTATATCTTGCTAATTTGCAGGTCTTTATTAGGAACGCGGAAGAATAAGAATAAAAAAAGATACACACTGGAAGATTAATAAAAAGAAGGCAGGAGGTGAAATAATACAAACATAAAATTGACAGTTCACTAATGAAAAGAGTTTCACAAGTATCTAGCAATAACATTCTGTCATCATCTGCAAGCGCTGCTCCATGGCGTACATAAGGAGACTTGTAGGAAGATTGTGTACCAATGTTGTAAACATCTGTACAGTATTACCATCCAGACTGGTACTACTGTTGCTGACCACTTAAATGACACCGGCCATTAGAGTTTCCGTGATGTTCATATGAATGCTATTAAGTCGTGCTTCTTAGATGACCTGATTTAACAAACATTTGATAACCGGTAGTGTGACCAATTTGGCGATATATATATATATATATATATATATATATATATATATATATATATATATATATATATATATATATATATATATATATATATATATATATATATATATATAGACTTTTGGGGTCAATGCCCGACAAAGCAGATATCATGTTGTCATGTATTTTTTATTATTTCCTGTTTGTTTTGTTGCATCGATGTCTTTGTGTTCTGTCCATTTTCTGTTTATGTTATTTCACTTCAGATCTTTTAGCTTTTGCATTTTTGGGTGTGCATCTAGATTTAGCTCTGTCATGTGAACGTGGATAGTTGTTACTCGTCATATTATGCTGTTACAGTGTTCTTGATAAATGTTTTGTGGTCGAAACGTTGATGCGTGTGTTATTATGTGTGTTACTATTAATTAGCAAAACTTCATTACTCTATTCCAAGTTTAAACCGCCTCTTGCATGCCTGCCTAAAATTATTACATTACGAATATTTTCTCCCATTTCGGTCCCCGGTTTGACATGCCTGGCAGGTAACAGTGGTGCGATTCTTTCCATCCATTTTGAATCCCGGTAAACCACGAACCTACCATATATATTATATTGTATATATTATATTTTCTTATGTTGGATTGACTATGGAGCCTGTTTAGTGAAATATGCTCACACAACTTGGAATGAAATTAAAGACCATATTATTTAATATTACACGAAAAAGCCAAAGTGCTACCAAAGATATCTACGAAGTCTTCATGAAATGAAAGAAAGCAGATTAAAATAAATCGTTAAGAGAAGAATATAACATATGAATGTAACAATTGCGGTGTCATTTATTGTATTTCCTGTATGAGTTTCAGTGTCCGAAATAGGAATAAATAAGGTTGTAACCTGAAAGGACTATTGTATAAGATGGCTGGATACCCCATCCCTTGAAGGTCATAGTAATCTCTAATACTGTCCTATAGTATAAGGTGTAAGACAAAATGGCAAATATATTACATTCATGCTACCATCATCAAGTGACATATTCTTTCCAGAACGTAGTCTTTCCTATGGATCTCTTGAATTCTCCGTGGTCTTGAGTAAGTTGTCCTGCATTTTTCAGTGACATGCGCAGGCATTCTTGAATGACTTTTGTCCAACGGAGTCTTGGTCGGCCTTTACACCTGTTGCCTTCTATCATCCCCTCCAGTAACACACTCTCCATGCCGTCGTGTCTCTTAATATGACCGAATAAAACTAGATTTTTCTTTAATATGGTGTTCAGAAGCCAGCCTTCCTGGACGTTAATTGTTCGTAACACTGCCTGGTTTGTTTTCTTCGCTGTCCATGGTATTCTCAGAACTCTTCTATAACACTTTAATTCAAATGATGTTATTCTCTTGGCCACTGTTTCATGCTACCACGACACAATATATTACAGAGGGATGTTATGCAGTGTATTATATCATGTTAACTCGCAATAATGTTGACTTCATAACTACATCATAACTAGCAATAATGTTGACTTCATAACTACATCATAACTAGCAATAATGTTGACTTCATAACTACATCATAACTAGCAATATTGTTGACTTCATAACTACATCATAACTAGCAAGTTGTTGACTTCATAATTACATAATAAATAACAAGATTGTTGACTTCATAATTACATCATAACTAGCAAGATTGTTGACTTCATAATTACATCATAACTAGCAAGATTGTTGACTTCATAATTACATCATAACTAGCAAGATTGTTGATTTCATAACTACATCATAACTAGCAATAATGTTGACTTCATAATTACATCATAACTAGCAAGATTGTTGACTTCATAACTACATCATAACTAGCAATAATGTTGACTTCATAATTACATCATAACTAGCAAGATTGTTGACTTTATAATTACATCATATCTAGCAAGATTGTTGACTTCATAATAATACCATGTTAATTAATAAAATTATTATACACAACTCATAAGAATAATTTCATTTTAAATATTATAAAATGGAAACAAAGTTATAAGAAATAACCTAAGCCCTATTTTGTTTATAAACTATTTGTCCTGAAATGTAATACATTCTATTAAATTGTAACGGTAACGGATAAATACAGACAAAAAATGATGATATAGGATGTGCCTGTTTGAACAAATTATATTTTGTTCAGGCTGCAAAATCTAGGATCACAACAAGATTGACATCACGCACCCTGATACGAAGTTGTAAAAACACCTGCACGGCGAGGGATGTTGTTGAAAACGAACATCAGATGAATGTCCCTAGGGAGGATGCCCTGTCAAACATAACCTGGTGATAACCGATCTTATTTAACTGAGAGCTTGAGGTAACTAAACATGTCTATACTTTGGCAGCGATTGATGTTTGAAATCTGAGCGGATCAGACACAAGTATGAGGTTTCAGATGGACTCGATACATTGTTTTGCAGTTTCTTTCAAGAAAGAACCAATTTTTCTCCTGGTTTCTTCCCTCACAGATTTGCTTGTTGTATAAAGTGTCCGGTTCTGTGGCGAAGTGGTACAGAGCGCGTCTGTGACGGCAAAGGTACCGAGTTCGTTCCTCACCACAGGCAATTGTGCATCCGGACCGTTCAGAAAGCAATGGCAACCTACTGAACGTATTTATATTGCCTAGAAAATCACCACAGCCAACAAATGCTGGGTTGATAGCTACGTCCTGGATGTTACCAATTTTATAAAGTGTCTAGTTCATCTTCAATATTCATCGAAGACACTTGTTTTTAAAAATAATTAATTTAGTGCATTTTTCTTCCCGTGCTAGTCCGTAAACTCTTCTTAAACTTTCATCAGTAGAACAATGGCAGCCTGAACCGCACGACATTCGCTGTGTCTATATCTAGTTCGCTCGAGATAATACTGAGATATATTTTACTGTCCCTTCTTTCATGGACTAATGTGGCGATGAATATTCCTGAATACAACTCTTATTCAATGATATATTTGTATTCAAGGCTTAACAGAAAGAGTATTATGATGGATGTATTCCAGCAGAATTGTTTCAGCTCATCATACCTTTCAGTCGTATCAGGCAATTCTAGCTATTCGCAGGTGAGAGATGTCATAGTTTTTTTGTATATTGTTACCTGCTCGTGCATAAACATCTCCTGTAGTTATCAGGGCAACAGGAGCACTCTTCTTTGTTTGGAGGGAAAATTCCCTGGTCGTTTCAAGAATCACTATGGATACATGGTCTGGGTTTGGACACGTCCGTAGATTGTTGATTCTGTCTTCTGATTCTGTTCCGCTCGCCGTGGTTCAACATCTGATTATCTATTCAAGGTCGGATCTGTTTATTGATGAACAATGAACAACAGGTGTTAACATATCATACATACGTATATGTGCGTATCAACCGCAAATCATCGGAAATAACATGAGAGTTACCACTGAAATTGTGGTCATTACTTTATTACTTAATTCCAAATTTTAAAACTAAGTTATTTTCAAATGATTACTCACAAATATATACTGCTTCATCACACATTTTAAAACTAACTAGTGTCCAAAAGATTACTCAAAAATATATATTGTTTCATCACAAATTTAACGAATCCATATATTAAACACACTTTTTGTTATACATACACGATAATTATAACTTTTGGAAGGACATAATTGCACTACTTGATGATAACGTTAGCAATGCAGTTATTTAAATTTCGTGGAATATGATATGTTTTTGAAAAGGGCCTTTTGTCAAAACGTCGATTGTTCTGTTTTTCCGATAGTTGACACAACTTCAGTATCATGTTTTTCAATTTAAACCGACAGAACGATGATTCAATTGCATGGTTTACTGAAGCGGAGATACAGTGTAGATGATTTTAGAGTTAAATACGCTACTCCATTTTATAGGCGGGTGATTTGATTCAGTGCACTAATTGAGCCACACAATACTGATAGTCTTAACGTGGTTATAGTTGTTTACAAATTGTTGAAACTTATGAAATTTCAATTAGTAACATTCATTTTTGCGGCAAATAAATGTGTTTCTATTTGGGGAAAGATCTATGATTTATAGTCACATAAAAAAAACCCTACGCTACCCATATGTAAAACAATTTACAACTTGAAATAAGCTATAAATTCATATAAATGTAGCTATTGGATCCAAAGCAAACTCTCAAGATCAGCAAAGCTTTCATCATTCAATTAGCAAGATAGTTCCCATCAATTAGCAAGATAGTTCCCATCAATTAGCAGCATAGTTCCCATCAATTAGCAAGATAGTCCCCATCAATTATCAGGATAGTCCCCATCAATTATCAGGATAGCCCCCTTCAATTATCAGGATAGCCCATCACATATCAGGATAGCCCCCATCAATTAGCAGGATAGTCCCCATCAATTATCAGGATAGTCCCCATCAATTATCAGGATAGTCCCCATCAATTATAAGGATAGTTCCAATCAATTAGCAAGATAGTCCCCATCAATTATCAGCATAGTTCCAATCAATTAGCAGGAAAGTCCCCATCAATTATCCGGATAGCCCCCATCAACATTTATATATATATATATATATATATATATAAGAGCATAAATATATATATAGATGGCCACATCAAATCTTACTTGTTTTCTATTTATATAGTGAGAATTGGTTCAAAATCGGGAATTCCCGAAGCAGAAAACTTCTACCAAGTGTGACGTGTGTAACGTCAAGTGTGAATGTACACGTATACAATTAGTTGTCTGTGATTTAAGATCATCCTTTCACAGGAGCTCGTGCTGATTGTATTACCAGAACCGAACTGTGCACTAATGTATGGTTCTAGATTTGTGATATAACCAAATTGGACTTTTTGGATATAACACATTAGGAGATCATTGCTCTCCACAGCTCTCTGTCTCCAGTATTATGTATCAAGCTTGCTGTTATTTCCCCGCCGTGCCAGGCTGTCAAAATGTCTAATATTTTCTCACGTTGTTGCCCTCTATCTCTGTTGCCTTCAAACTTGCCTGCTGTGACTATGTTCTCCAAACCTTCCTGAAACATGAAGTGGCCAAATAATGAAGATTGTCTTTTTCTTATACTACTGATTAATGTCCATTTCGCATTTTACTCTTTCAACAAATCCACATTAGTTTTTTCTGGCAGTCCATTATATTATCAGCATTCTTCTATAGATCCACATCTCTATTGCCTCTAATTTCCCACTTTCCAGTTTATTTATTGTCCAAGACATATATTAGTATATGTATTAATATACGGGTTGTATATCACTGTAGAACTCTCTTTCTCACCTCTAATGACAATGGCATGTTACACAATATGTTTTTCACTTTTCTGAACGATGTTTTTGCATGCCCTATTCTGCTTCTTATTTTTGTTGAACTTCTTCCATCTTCTGTAATCGTTGTACCTAAATATTTGAATTGGTGTGCATGTTTTGTACTAGTCTATATCATTCACTATGATCTTGCAAGTTGCGGTATTGTGGTTTTTTTAAATAACCATTACTTCTGTTTTCTTGATATTTAGGAAGAGACCTTTCCCTTTATTTTTTGTGACTACTGCATTAATTAAATCTTGAAGATCTTCCTCACTTTTTGCAATCAGAACAGTGCCATCCGCATATCTCAAACTATTTAAGTATGTCCTCCCACTGATATTGCAGGGATATCAACTATTGCACGCATTATGTTTTCACTGTATAAAGAGAACAGGGCTGGTGAAAGTACACATCCCTGTCCAACTCCTTGTTTTCTTTGTTGAAAAGGGCCAAATTTATTTTCTACTTTTATTGCTGCTGCTTGTTGCCAGTACATGTTCTTGATGATTCTTAAATCCTTATTGTCGATGTTCAAATTCTCTGGCATGTGTATAACTTCACTATGTTTAACTTTAACAAATGCTTCGTGTAGTCTATAAAACAGAGGTACATATCTGTTTCTACCTCTATAGAACTCTCAATTAGCGTTCTCAAAATGTATATAGCATTGTTAGTACCTATCCTTTCTAAGAAACCACATTGTTCTCGATTTATTTCTATTTTTTGTATGTTTCTCACGCTCTTCATGATGATTCTGAGAAGTAATTGTGTTATTTGGCATATGAGGCTGATTATGCAGTTTCTTCCCATTCGGTGGTCCCTGGTTTCTTAGGTAAGGATATAAATATGGACATCATTAAGTCATCGGGTATGCGTCCACTACTATATATGTCATTCAGAAATTTTGTAATTATTTCAACTCCAAAGTCACCTAAAGCTGCTAACTCATTTAATGTGATATTTTCTGGTCCTGGGGCTGTGCTAGAATTCACGTGTCTCTTCTTCTTCTTCTTCAGCGTTCGCTCTCATATAAGCACAACGAATATATCGTGTGATTTTCGTCGGATAGCGTGAAGTACGTTGTACTGCAAGTGCCACAGTAGAACTGTGATTATTTGCACCCCGGTTGGCCACTTTCGGTCAGGACGTCCGAGGTCCAGCACATCCGTTTTCATCATTCCTTTATTTCGGGATTGGTCTCTAGTCCGTGACAGCCTCTATTTGTCGCCGGGCACGCTGGTGTGTAGTGCCTCTTCGCCAAGACGCCTGTAGAGCGCATCTATCTAGCACGAGGTGTTCCACCGTCTATGAACCCATCTCGTGCAATTGGACGTACTCTGCCTGTGTCCATCGGGTACTGAACCGTTTCTCATCCCCGAGCCTGGTTCCGTATGAGAAATAACTCGCCAGAAGAGTTGGACCCTGGCTCGTTCGCCCTCCTACCTGAGGCGTCGTTCACAGACATCGTGAACCGTTCGCCCAAGTTCGAGTCTCACACCACGCGTTTGAGAGCATGGTTCGTAACAGTCGTAACTCTAAAGATAGTAGTTAACAATATTGTAAAAACATTTCATTTGTGTGTCGGATATGAATGTAACTAGCAACAAATCTAAAAAGAGCACCGACGTTTAACATTTAGAAAAAAATATAACTTTTATCAAGTTTCGTAAGATGTTGAAAAGTTGTGAAGCAATATAAATCTACGTAATCGATGACCAAATGGTCTGTATTCATTGTTAATTTCGATATATAATTAAGCTTCTAGCTTTTTTTGTAAATCAGAAATCTGCCTATTCCATATCCATTTAGTTGGGAACACTGGTCATATTTGATATTCCATATGTTTATAATACGATTTACTGCAGAAGATGGATGTGTCAGGCCATTGGCTCAAATAAAACGGCGAAACAGCACGATTCCATTCTCTGTACGTACAGTCTCCTGGAAATCTATGAGAGCCATAAAAAAAACTGTCAATACTACATTTTACCAGTTCAGGTGTTACAGGGGGGGGGGGGATTTAATAGTTGTGTGATAAAGGCCGCATGCTCTTGCTGTCGCCACGTCATATACAGGGAGAGTTTTTAATTTACCCTCCGACAGAAAAAAACCCAGTCCTTACCGGGGATCGAACTCTAGACCTCACTCGTGTGAGACTAGCGTTCTAACCTCTCGGCCATGCGCCACACCATGGTCCTGCTACAGTGAGATCCAGCGGGAATTTGAGAAGGACGCTGAAGAAGAAGAAAAAGAAGAAGAAGATAATGATTCGTATTGCGCAATCTTAAGTATATATATATATATCCACAACTCCACAAAAATATTAACTGTGATAGTTCATTAATAAAAGAGCTATAGCGTGTTTCTCACGCGCTTTAGAACCTGCTATCCTCATCCCTTGTTTACACAATAAGTCTAAGACAAAAGGCCATGTTTTGAACTCACTTCCTGGCTTCTGCGAATGCGCAAGCCTGAAGGACAATAATAGAAGAACGGAAGTTGATGAAAAGATTAAAAGAAGACAACTGTAAAAAGAAGAGACATTTGCAAAGATTTCCTTCAGATATGCTAAATAACAACACGAGGAGTAAAACCTGGCAAAGGAAAGAGTACGAATTTCAGAAGTAGAAATAGAAAAAAAAATAACGTATGAAAATAAAAACTATACTGTTGTGTAAAAAAATTGAACAAAAGAGGATTTAGTAAATAAAAATACTTTCTTACATTTACCGAAAACTAATAGATGATTTTTCCATTGTAAACAGAACATATATAGAACATAACTTTGATAATAGAGCACAATAAAGGACAACTTAATTATAAATAATGGTAGCATATCCTATTCTTCTTCTTCTTCTTCTTCTTCAGCGTTCGCTCTCAAATAATCACAACGAATATTTCGTGTGATTTCCGCCGGGGAGCGTGAAGTACGTTGCAAGTTCCACAGTAAGACTGTGATTATTTGCACCGCGGTTGGCCACTTGTGGTCAGGACGTCCGAGGTCCAGCACATCCGTTTTCGTCATTCCTTTATTTCGGGTTTGGTCCCTAATATCCTATTCAGGACGTAGCTATCAACTCAGCATTTTAGCTGTAGTGATTTTCTGGACAATATAAATACTTTCAGTAATTTTTCCAATGATTTCTGAACGATCCTGATGGACAAATGCCTGCGACAGGTATTGGACTTGTTAACTTTATTGTCACAGGCTCGCGCTGTACACCGTATTTAAGAGATGTGTACAGTGTATAAAGACGTATTTCAACAGATACAATATACGACATCGACATCAGCAACAAAAACAGCAGTAACTTTACTACATCCGCAGCAGCAGCAAAATAATAACATCATCATCACCACCACTTACAATAACAGCAACAATAACATCAGCACAATACCACCAACAGCAACAACGATAACTCAGCAGCAGCACCGCCACCAACAATAACGACAATAACATCTGCACCACAAACCAAAAATCATAAAAACAATCTAAGCAACTGAAGTCAATGACAAGTGCAATATTCTTTTCTTCTAGATTACAATTGAGCATCTCTACATAGGAAGTTCACAGTTGAACAGTTCTACACATAAAATTCACAGTTGAACATTTCTACACAGCAAGTTCACAGAAGATCATGTCTACATTGCATATTCACAATTGATTATGTCTACACAGCCATTTCACAGCGGAACCGGACTGCACAGTAAGTTAAAAGTTTAACATGTGTACATAACATGTGAATAGTTGAACATGTGTACACAACATGTGAATAGTTAAACATGTCTACACAACATGTGAATAGTTGAACATGTCTACACAACATGTGAATAGTTGAACATGTCTACACAACATGTGAATAGGTGAACATGTGTACACAACATGTGAATAGTTGAACATGTGTACACAACATGTGAATAGTTGAACATGTGTACACAACATGTGAATAGATGAACATGTGTACACAACATGTGAATAGTTGAACATGTCTACACAACATGTGAATAGGTGAACATGTGTACACAACATGTGAATAGTTGAACATGTCTACACAACATGTGAATAGTTGAACATGTGTACACAACATGTGAATAGTTGAACATGTGTACACAACATGTGAATAGTTGAACATGTCTTTACAACATGTGAATAGTTGAACATGTGTACACAACATGTGAATAGTTGAACATGTGTACACAACATGTGAATAGTTGAACATGTCTACACAACATGTGAATAGTTGAACATGTGTACACAACATGTGAATAGTTGAACATGTGTACACAACATGTGAATAGTTGAACATGTCTACACAACATGTGAATAGTTGAACATGTGTACACAACATGTGAATAGTTGAACATGTGTACACAACATGTGAATAGTTGAACATGTGTACACAACATGTGAATAGTTAAACATGTCTTTACAACATGTGAATAGTTGAACATGTGTACACAACATGTGAATAGTTGAACATGTGTACACAACATGTGAATAGTTGAACATGTCTACACATCATGTGAATAGTTGAACATGTGTACACAACATGTGAATAGTTGAACATGTCTTTACAACATGTGAATAGTTGAACATGTGTACACAACATGTGAATAGTTGAACATGTGTACACAACATGTGAATAGTTGAACATGTGTACACAACATGTGAATAGTTGAACATGTGTACACAACATGTGAATAGTTGAACATGTGTACAAAACATGTGAATAGTTGAACATGTGTACACAACATGTGAATAGTTGAACATGTCTACACAGCAAATTCACAGTTCAATATGTCTATACAGCACGTTTGCATTTAAACATGTCCATTTCTACACAGATAGTTAACAGTTCAACATGTCTACAAAGCAATTGAATAGTTGAACATGTCTACACAGCAAGTTCACAATTAACCATGCTTACACATGAAGTTCACAATTGACCATGCCTACACAGCAAGTTCACAATTGACGATGCCTACACAGCAAGTTCACAATTGACCATGTCTACACAGCAAGTTCACAATTGACCATGTCTCCACAGCAAGTTCACAATTGACCATGTCTACACAGCAAGTTCATAATTGACCATGTCTACACAGCAAGTTCACAATTGACCATGTCTACACAGCAAGTTCACAATTGACCATGTCTACACAGCAAGTTCACAATTGACCATGTCTACACAGCAAGTTCACAATTGACCATGTCTACACAGCAAGTTCACAATTGACCATGTCTACACAGCACGTTCATAATTGACCATGTCTACACAGCAAGTTCACAATTGACGATGCCTACACAGCAAGTTCACAATTGACCATGTCTACACAGCAAGTTCACAATTGACCATGTCTACACAGCAAGTTCACAATTGACCATGTCTACACAGCAAGTTCATAATTGACCATGTCTACACAGCAAGTTCACAATTGACCATGTCTACACAGCAAGTTCACAATTGACCATGTCTACACAGCAAGTTCACAATTGACCATGCCTACACAGGAAGTTCACAATTGACCATGCCTACACAGGAAGTTCACAATTGACCATGTCTATACAGCACGTTCACAATTAACCATGCCTACACAGGAAGTTCACAATTGACCATGTCTACACAGCAAGTTCACAATTGACCATGTCTACACAGCAAGTTCACAATTGACCATGCCTATACAGCAAGTTACAAATTGACCATGCCTACACACCAATTTGAAGTGCAATAAGAAGTAACAAAATATGTATGGGCTTTAGCGTCCTGCTGACGGTCATTTAGCAATAAGAAGAAGCAATCCGTTGAATATTTCCTCATGAATGTGACTTACTTTTCAAGCGATTATATCACAGCAACGAAAGATTTTTGTCTGCGTTTTTCTCATTTCTTCTTCCATATCTTTAAACATATTATTTCTGAACAATGTTGCTCCCATACAAAGGTTCTGCATCTAGACATCCCGAGTTTCGGCCGTGTTTTCCCAATTTTTGGATTCTATGTGGAAGTATTTCATTGAGGGTTTACAGATGTCTTTAAATCTCAGCATTGGTCTACCGTGGGCTCGATAGCCTTCAGTCAGTTTCCCAAATAGTACTTGTTTTGGAATGCGGCAGTTTTTCATTCTGCGGACTTGACCCAGTCATCGAAATCTATTTATATTGAATGCTTCCATTGCAGAAAGTAGATAATATAGTATATTATAGCATGCTATAGTATAGAATAGAATGCTACTGATAGTGAACAGCATCGAGATAAGAAGAGACAGGATTGAGTTGGTTAGAGCAGTCATGGATTCCCTAAGAGAGGACGAGAAGGAAATCGAACGAGACAATGTACATATTCAGAGAATGGTAGAAATGGGAGTGACTAGAGGCGATGGGAGAAAGTGTTCTCTCTTCGGAAAGATCAGAAGAACGCGTAATCAGCAACTGATTGGGACACTGAGATTATACACTTTAAATGTCTGATGGAACGGCAAGCAGATTGTATATTGGAATGTCCCCAGTGATGTGACGCTTGTTCCCAATCTTCTTCTTCATCAGCGTTCATTCTCAAACTCCGGCTGGATCCCTCTTGTAGCAGAACCATGGTCCCACTAGATTTCCAGCAGGATGTAGTCCTGAGAATGGAAATGTGGTGCGTTTGCAGTTTTATTGCGACAATGGTCCGACACATCCGTCTTCGGCGGGTTCCTAATCAAGAATTAAGAATAATGTAGTATATCACATTATATTTCAGTACTGTATACTGTACCAGTACTAATAACTAGGTAATATACTCTGTTAATCTGCGGGAGTTTCAGAGCTAAATCATAAGACGTACATTTGTACGCATTTCTCCGCCGAAGACGGATGTGTCGGGCCATTGGCGCAAATAAAACGGCGACACAACGCATTTCCATTCTCTGGACTGCATCCTGCTGTAGATCTAGTAGTACTGCTACAGGAGAGATCCAGCAGGAGTTTGAGAATGAACGCTGAAGAAGAAGAAGTATGCATTTCCATATTCTCATATAAATATATTACTTAACATCCAAAGATTAAATGTATACTAACTAAACATGAGAGACGTTTTATCAGCACAGAGATAGTTCAAATAGCTGGAAAAATGGATAACAACGCGTGTTGTTTATTTGCCTGTCAGCGCCATTACAGTGTTTGTTTCTGCGTGCTGTCTGTCCCTGGCATCCTGCAATGACGAGATTCAAAATAGTTACATTCTATTCGCTGAAACACATCTGGCGACTGTTAATCACATGGACAATGAATCTAACTGTTATTGCACCCAATCTCTGTATTTAGATTTGGAGGAGATTTTGACTCTGTGTGTCATGTAATATATCTTAGGAATACAATGAACTTTCATAATTTATTGTTATGCAATGTGCCATTAAATAATACGCTAAATAGCAGTTGTTCTCAACCTTTTTTTTGGACCGAGCGTGGTAGGCTAGTTGATGGTGAGCTTGATTTTTATCACCGGGTTACAGCGTGTCAGGTGCAAAACCACGTCCGAACAACAACAAAAAAGTCCAGGTCGGGATTTCTCACTTTATACGACCACTCCTCCAGTCGACTCAGCTGCAAGTGAGTACTTGACGCATGAGTTAGGGGAGATAAAGACAGCAAGGAAGGTAATTGGTGAGCCCACCTAATAGTTGCTGCAGCTGAAGAGTTATCATACGTGCATGAAGAGTTATCTTAATTCCGACGACAGATTAGATTGATGCCATAGGACCTGCGTTTACCTTTACCCTATTTGGGGCAGATTTTATTATGTGATCTGGGGTGCAAATGTTTCCGCATTGCTCTCGTGTGGACCCAGGGTTAACAGATAACCAAAATCATAAAGATACCTCTCCGTGATGTACCCTAGAAACAGAACGACATCTGTTCTTGCTGTCTTTCTAACCTTCACTTTTAGGCTCGCGTCTGTGGATGTGGAGACTAGATGGAATGAGAATTGGCTGCATAGAGACAAGCAATATCTCCGAGGCCTCTACGCCAACACACCTAGCAACACAGTCTGCACATAATAACATAAGACATCTGCGCATTCCGTCTCGGTCAGCCAAGAATGCAGAAACATTGGAGGAGAAGTCAATTTTCATGTCCGATATGGATATGTCTCCATACTTGTTCAACATCTATGCGGAAAATATAATGAGAAACGTGAGACAAGAATCAATAAAAAAATAAAAATAAAAAAAAACTGTCAATACTGCATTTTACCAGTTCAGGCGTTGCAGGGAGGGAATTGAATAGCTGATCAATGAATCAATGAAGCCTGATTTCAGACCCATAAATATAGGAGGGCTGCAGATACCAGAAATTAGATATGCAGACGACACAGTGCTATTACCAAGAAACGAACACGATCTTCTGAATATAATTAAGTCAACCCAAAAGTTCAGCGAACAGCAAAACTTGTTCTTAAATATGAACAAGACAAAAATAATGGCAACTGACAAAACTAAATCAAGACCCAAAATTAATATTGAGAACTGCATTTTGGAAGAAGTGACACATTTTATTATTTAGGAACTAATATAAACAATGCGGGGGACTGCGCAGTTGAGATCAAGAGAAGAACGGCAATGGCGCTGGCAAAATTAAAACAGATAAAGAAACTATGGCAAGGTACTAACATAAGAACCAAATTGTGTTTACTACGAACATGTGTATTTCCTGTGGCGACATATGGATATGAAGCATGGACACTAAATAAAACAATGGCCAAGAGAATAGCATCATTTGAATTAAAGTGTTATAGAAGAGTTTTGAGAATACCATGGACAGCGAAGAAAACAAACCAGGAGGTGTTACGAACAATTAACGTCCATGAAGGCTGGCTTCTGAACATTATATTAAAGAAAAACCTAGTTTTTTCGGTCATATTAAGAGACACGACGGCATGGAGAGAGTGTTAATGGAGGGGATGATAGAAGGCAACATGGGCAAAGGTCGACAAGACGCCGTTGGAAAAAATACATTCAAGAATGCCTGCGCATGACACTGGAAGATGCAGAGCAACTTGCTCAAGACCGCGGAGAATTCAAGAGATCCATAGGAAAGACTACGTTCTGGAAAGAATATGTCACTTGATGATGATGATGATATGGATAGATCCTGCTAAGATATGGGGATTCTATTAGTAAACATTGATTCCTGAAAAAAGTAGCACTGTACAGGTCATCGTTGTTTATGGGAATCGATGTAGTGGCAACGAAGCTACAATTATACATCACGAAACCGACTGGCGGAAGTGTTCATATTGGAGAAGACACAAAAGACCACATGTCCCACAACAATTGACTCTATGAAAAGTAGGGGTCATAGCTCATGTAATGGATACGCCAACTTGAACATGCACTCCTGGGTATGACAAAAAGATTTGAACACAGCTGTTCATTGCACACCGAACAAGCATTGAACAAATGTGGGGGAACGCATTGTTCAAATTTCTGACCGAAGTAGTTTTGAGACCTGGACTCTGGACGCTATGGACAACGCAGAGTGGGGGAGGGGCAAATCATTGAGGACACTACAAATCTTGCCCAACTGGACTGTGGCTGTTTCCCAACACGGATCACACAGAGAGAATTGGGTTCAGTACCCAAGAGATCACTTCGAAGCTCTACGTTTGAGATATGCGCAATCTACCTACTTATTTGGTTGATATGCGCAATCTACCTACTTATTTGGTTGATATGAGCAATCTACCTACTTATTTGGTTGATATGAGCAATCTACCTACTTATTTGGTTGATAAGCGCAATCTACCTACTTATTTGGTTGATATACACAATGGCAAAGAGTAACAAACACAGGCATAGCCTTGTGATGGATTGGAAGGCCATCACAAGTGGACGAAGCAAGTGCGTGAGAAATTCAGGGTCACATCTCAGATCCTGACGTGTTTGGCAAAGCAGCACTTGTTCTAGGAAGGTGTATGAATAGTGAGTCTAATTCGACTGTCGCCGTTGCCAGCACGGCTCAAACATAATAAATTCGGTCTGGGACCTAGGGACACAAAAGGTGGTAATGGAATGTTCATCCTACACCAGGATTAGCTCGCTGGCCAACAACTCACTGTCCAATATGCTCAGAAATACATATCTATCTATCCATACGCTGTGGCCCTTCTTTGCCGTGCGGCGTCAGAGGTAGAAGAGTTCTCTGGAGATGTCTTTCTTGTGTGATGTTTGTAAGCTTGTTCCTGTGGCAGAAAAATCTGTTAGACATAAAAACAACACTTGAGCTTCAGCCCTCACAGTTTGTAGACGGGCACATCATTGGCGGGCAGAATAACAAATATTGACAATAACATAATACTGACAATAATTTCAAATGTGCATTGAACCGGATCGGAAAATTCAGTGATCTATCTTCGATAACAGCAACATCGTTGGTGACGCCACCATAGTTGCGGAACACGTCATGCTTCCTCTGGAGACAGTTTTTCAACTTCTAAGTACACTTGCCATCTAGCTCTCACGTGTTGTATAATTAGCTCATATCGGGCATTAAGTTCTGTCCTATTGGGCATTAAGTTTTATCCTATCGGGCATCACGTTATTTTTATCGGACATCAAGTTTTCTCTGTGCCACTCCAACTGTATGCATCTCGGCAATGCGAGCATCGTCTCTGATGTTGCTATATCACAGCAAGCGATTCTCATAGACAAATTCCCATAATCTGACTAAGACGCTGTATCTCTTTATAAATACTTTGATAAAGTCATTGAAGCATTTCTTCTGTCCACGGTACAATCGTTTTCCCTAAGGAGCACACAGTACAATAGCTGTTTTAGGATGCATTTGTTATGCATATGCGCAACATGCCAGGTCCATCTCATTAGGGCTGTTTCGACATTGTATGAATACTTGGATATTGGCTCCCCTGAGGAGATAATTTCATAAAATAATTATTTTTGTGTATTAGACACTTATTAGTCTGTAGCTAAGCATGTACAGTACGTTAGTATATATTTCTGAAACGTTACCTTCTACATTATGCTATACTATGATAATGTTATAGTAGGTTGTTCGTCCGTCGAAGTCGACGATGACCATTCAGTTCAATTGGGATGATGATTAAGATGATGTCTACGGTGTGCCCGACTGTGACTAGATCAATGCGTGTCTTGAATTGTCTACCACACTCTGAGTATGTGTGTGTGTGGAGTGGGGGGGGGGAGTCTGTGGGACATTGAGCAGCTCCTGCCTTTCTTCTAGTCTTTTTTTGTTGCGCAGCATAAAGTCTGAGTTCCTATGCAGCTGCAGCACAATTCTTAATTCTGCAAAGCCATTCAGATCTGTCGTGTATACGATTCTCCCATGAATTGCGTGACTATTTTGAAGTGAGTCAATGATTTCTTAAGAGTGCTGTTAAAACGTGTCATCTGTCTCCGGTCCTGCGGAAGCCAGACTCAAGTTCTCCAGGTAACAGCGTTATTGGTAGACTTTGATCTTGCATGTGGACCATATATCCAGCCCAGCGTGTCTTTATACTTATATTACATCATACTATTTTATGCCAAGTCACGTTATGCCTCATTACGCCGAAACGTTTCTGTACATCACCGTACACCATCTATTATTTATATGGTGCTGTATGTTGTTGATAAAACGCTTTCCTAGGATGTGTTTATCGTGCTGTGCCGTGCCGTACCACAACTTACACTACCACGCACTGTATCATACACAAATACACGGGAGATTACTCTGAAGGTAGAGATGGCATATCACAAGATAGGTTGTTTAACGAAGACGTGAAGGCTGATCGTTGATCTACGTATCAGAAATAAACAATTAAAAAAACTAGATTATGTTAAGGTTTAAACTTGTATCCTCCTGATTGAGACACTTGCGTGTGCTCACACGAGCATTATCCAAAAAATTATGGGGAGGGGGATGACATGTAGATTTAAATCTCACTCTTTAATAAATCCGAACATACCATTTAGCAATAGAGAACAAAGTCAAACAGCAGGTTAATCCTCCCTCCCCCCCCCCCCCCGAACGGATTCCCCCTCCCACAACAGACAAACAAATTTCCTGAGAAAAGAGTTGCTCATGACAAGAAAGAGATGACCTTTCTTTAAGTGAACATCATCCCACCCTCCCCCTCCAAATTCATCTTAGGGAAAAGTTTATCTACGGCTCCACTAGGTCATCTATTTCTCAATTATAATGTATATTGCGCAGCATTTAGAAATGTATTCCAAAGATATATCAGACCGACGTCTCAAATACCATATTTTTAAGGAGGGACCAAAACTGTCAGAAAGACATCGGAAAGGCAACCTATTCGAGAAAGTAGGCGGGAACTGGGAGGGCAAGGGAATTAATAACTACTATAAGGCTAGCTCGGATGAGACAAATTAGACCGTTCACCGGCCTCCATCTAGAGATAAGCCAACACGTGTAGGTGATAGCGGTGGCATATTTGTCCCTGGGGCGGCCTGTCAGGTCGTGAGCTTCTTTCTGGTTGCAGGAATCCCTGTTAGTTGAGTGAATCAAATACGGAAACTGTTAGTAATAGAACATACTTTCATGGGTAAACTTGGTAAGTAGTTCCTGAACAAGATGCTATGTAAGTATGAAGATGTGTCTGGCCTCTGATGTAGAATCAATTGGTCATATTGTCTGTATATTGTATATTATCTTATTGTATTCAAGTCATTGATGACTTAAAATTTGTCAAACTATTTTATATCAATAGATATAGACATTTCGCGAACTATTTTTGTCCACCAAGCAGCGGGAAATATTATCTTTATTCTAGTTATAGGAGATACACTATTTTAGAGGGAAATACCTTTATTCTACTTATAGGAGATACACTATTTTAGAGGGAAATATCTTTATTCTACTTATAGGAGATACACTATTTTAGAGGGAAATATCTTTATTCTACTTATAGGAGATACCAATATTTTATAGTTGGTAATATTTTTTTCTGAATTCCCTGGGATTTATCACTTGATGTTACAGAGTTTATGTTACAAAATTGATGACATGTCCTGCCAAGAATATAAAGGTAATTTTTCTGCTCATAGATTGTGAAAATATAAATAGATCCATTCATTACCACCGGACGACTTCCGCTTCAACTTTGCCGATCATGTTCACTGAATAACTTAGTATGAAAGCGTGAAAAAAGTTCTGTGACATGAGCCATGACTGTGCTTCCGTGATAACTTGTATCTCCATGGTAACACTGCTCATGGTTGTAGTAAAGGCTCTGCTGGATTCTATGACAATTTTCCCACCACACCGAAACTCTCACCTCTGAGTTTTAATTACCCATTGAGAAAATATTTAAAAAGGTGCTACTGAAAAAAAAAATCAAAAAAATTTCGAGCATGAAATCAAAGAGCAATTATACTCTCGCTTCAAGAGTTACATTTCTCAAACAACATGAGCCTTTTTATTAAGATGACAGCTACAACAACATATAAATTCACTAGTAACAACTTGCAACGAGTAAAACATGAAAGTCACTATGCTATAGACAGAATATATGAAAATCAGAAACAACTTGCAACGAGTAAAACATGGAAGTCACTATGATATAGACAGAATATATGAAAAACAGAAAAATAAGAAGCTCATTCAAAGTTAAAGTCCAATAAACTAAAAAAATCTCGTGGATACTTATATACGAGAACAATATAAACAAAGATTCTTAAATAATATGAAAAACTACCAAGTCAATTGAAGAAGAATGAGAAATATTCAAGAAATTCATAATGCAAATAGCGGCAGAAACTTGTGGATACATGAAATAGAAAAATAGAAAACCCAAAGTACCACAATGGTGAAACGAGGAAGTCAAAGGTACCATAAGATATAAGAAACACAAGTTCTATAAAGGGGCTGCAAAAAAAAACAACACAAGAACGAGTATATTGAGTACAGGTCAATTAAATCAATAGCAAAATATAAAATAATTAAAGTTACTAAAATTAAAGCTTGGCAGGAATATGGCGAGTCGAATCATTACGTACATATTATAAATACGCATAAATCTAAACGAAAATTAAGAATATGAGAAACAGGGAAGATAAATATGAACTAACATTAATAATAATTGATGAATATGGAAAGACAATCGATGACCAGAAACACATCACGGAAAGGTGACAAAAGTATTTTAAAGATTTGCGAAATCTAAAAATTGGAGGGGACAACAACATGCTAAACAATATAACTGAAGAGTTAGAACCACACATATTGCTTGCAGAAACAGAAAATGCAATACAAACAGCCCCACAAAACAAAGACCTAGCACTCGATAACATACAAGTCAAATTTATCAAAGCAGCGGCATATATTGGGATAAACTGTTTACATAGGCTCTATTAAATAGGCTGTTTAATATAATATGGAACACACAAAACACACCAGAAGACCAGGAAAACGTTGTAATAATAACTATCTGGAAGAAAAAAGGCAGAAAAAGAGATTAAACACAGTACAGAGGTATTTCACTTCTAAGCCACACTAGAAATGTTCAACATAATTCTAGATAGAAGATTATAACCATTCACAGAACTGCAGCTTAGCAACACTCAAACCGGATTCCTTAAGACAAAAAGGTGAACTTTAAAGCTGAACTGACGCCACTTTTACACCCAGACAACTGTCAGAAAAAACAAAAAACAACTTAAAGCAATAAAGAATTGTATATCTCGTTTATCGACCAAGAAAAAGCTTTCGACAGAGTAGACAGACAACAACTTTGGAAAATACTATCAAAATATAGTGATGCACAACACCTAATCACCTTGTGTAGAAGTAGTGACACAATCAGTCAATGTACAGTTAGAACGAGTGTTTGGCTTTCAGATAAATTCCACATACACTCTGGAGTCTGGAGTGCGACAAGGATGTTTTCTATCTCCCTTTTTATTCCTTACATATATCGATTGCATATGTAAAATTGCAAACAAAAATGAAAAAGACAACCTGAACAACTTCCTGAGCTAACGTCTTTTTTGCAGACGATCAAGCAATACTATCAACAACAAAAGAACAACTACAACAAAATATAAATCGACTCCACACAACATGTAGGGACTTTAACATGAAGATTAACACCCCAAAAAAACAACAACTAAGGAAATGTCAATCACAAAAACAGAAAGAAACACTACTATTTTAATCGCTGATCAACACCTTAAACAGGTAAAAGAATTCACTTATTTTGAAAGCATCATATCATCGATTGGGAAAAGACCAAAGAAGTCCAACATAGATGCAACATAGCATACCAGATCTTGGTAAAGATGTCTCCTATTTCCAAAAATAAATATGTGAGCATTAACACCAAAACTTCACTATATAAAACGATCATAATGCAATCACAAAGCTACCAATGTCAAACTAGGACACTAACAAAATAGCCAAAGAAAACTTGTTACAACAGAAATTAATTGTCTACGTATAATTCTCGGAGTGAGAGAAAGATAGAGAAACAGAAATGAAAACATCATAAGACTAACAAACACAATGCCAATCCTGGAAGATAACAAATTTAGTAATTTTCACACGACTCCAGACTACCATCAGACAGTGGTCTTCAAAACAGCATTACTATACAGACAGATGAATATAAAGCCAGAGGCAGGCCTCGCAAAACGATGGATTACAGAAATAAAAGAGTCAACGAAAACAAATATATATGAATCGCACAAAAAAGCCATTTTAATAGAACTCTTCCTATCTTGACGCTGCAAGCATATTAAGGAGTATAAAGCGAAAAGAAAGAAAGACTATAATTGGATACCTTATTACAGTTTATATATCTTGCTTTGGTTTTGACATATTACTATGGTATAAATATCGTACCATGGTGTGAACATCTAACTATGTTTGTGATATCTTACTATGTTTGTGATATCTAACTATGTTTGTGATATCTAACTATGTTTGTGATATCTAACTATGTTTGTGATATCTAACTATGTTTGTGATATCTAACTATGTTTGTGATATCTTACTATGTTTGTGATATCTAACTATGTTTGTGATATCTAACTATGTTTGTGATATCTAACTATGTTTGTGATATCTAACTATGTTTGTGATATCTAACTATGTTTGTGATATCTAACTATGTTTGTGATATCTAACTATGTTTGTGATATCTAACTATGTTTGTGATATCTTACTATGTTTGTGATATCTAACTATGTTTGTGATATCTAACTATGTTTGTGATATCTAACTATGTTTGTGATATCTAACTATGTTTGTGATATCTAACTATGTGATATCTAACTATGTTTGTGATATCTTACTATTGCGGGAACATTTGACTATGGTGTGAATAATATACTATTATTTGCACATCTCACGACAGTTTGAAATTCTTACTATGATGTGCACATCTTACAATGGTTTAGCATCTTATTATGGTGTGAACATCTGACTATGATATGCACATCTTAGTGTAGTGTGGACATCTTAATATAATTTTGACATTTTACTATGGTGTGAACATATTACTATGGTTTGGACATCTTACAATGGTTTGCATCTTATTCCTCCGAAGACTGATGTGTCGGGCTATTGGCGCAAATAAAACGACAACACAACGCATTTCCATTCTCTGGACTACATCCTGCTGGAAGTCTAATAGGACCATGGTTATGCGACAAGAGATCCAGCGGGAGTGTGAGAATGAACGCTGAAGAAGAAGAAGAATATCTTATGAGGATAGCATACATCCACATCCCTAAAAGTGCACATAATAAACACGATCAGGTTACAGAGTCAGACCGACAGAAATGTTTACATAACATCAAAGGTAATTTAAACACGCATGTATTTAATACAGCAGAGGCGTTACATCTGGTATATCAACAATCAATAGAAAGTAATACTGCGATAAAACTGTATGAAAATAGTAGATACGTAGACCACAGGTAATGTAGTTTTACTGAATGACGACTAATACACTATCGATGTAAGATGCTGACGTAAAGAATACACACAACAGTACACAATCATACAAATAACAATACACAAGACATAATCGACGTTTCGACAAAAAGGCATTTACCAAGATGACAAGTACGTGCCATCAAAAGACAACGAATAGGAATGACACCACGACACACTAACATGACCGAGAGAAATGTGGATTCGAGATACCTGAAGGAAAGGAACAGGAAATATATAAAAACCTAAGGCGTGTGGAAACGAATGGAACAGAATAGATGGCGTAAAAGATGGAACAAAATGAATAAAGAAAAAGATCGCCATTATATAAATGTCAGTAAAGTGGTCCGTCATGTACATCATGTTTTTGTTCGTTTCGTTTCAACATGCATTTACGTTTTTATGTATTTCCTGTTCCTTTCGATTCGGCTTTTCGCATCCACATTTCGCTCGCACACGTTAGTGTGTCGTGGTGTCATTCCTACTCGTCGTATTTTTATGATATGTGATTATCATCATGATAACGGCCTTTTTTTATTCGAAACGTCGATTATGTCCTGTGTGTTGTTATTTCTATGACTGTGTATTGTGTGTGTATACTTTCACGTCAGCATCCCGCATAGATAATGTGTTAGTCGTCATCAAGTAAGACTACAGTACCTGTAATCTACGTAAGAACTGGTATTGTAACGTAAACTAAGACTACTAAACCCCCTACGCTTAACAGAAATTGTGGGCCAGTAGTGTAACCATCAAGTTGGGGCTAGACAATATACAGCAGAATATATATATATATATGAGTGGTAACAAGATTAGTGTCTCACATATACAGACAGATACATAGAAAATATATCAAGGTCCAGACAATATAAACAAGTCAAAGAAACATGCAGTAGATATTTATCACGTAGCATGGGTTAGACGATAGTAGGCAAATTAGGTCACATACAAACCCAATAGAAAAAGAGAAAAGCGTAAATAAAAAGAAGATAAAAATAAACAGATAAGCAATAGGAGATGTATACATTGAGATAAGATGAGAAATACGTACGCAGAATGTGTCAAGTTTTGCTTTTGTTTTTCTTTACAAGAAAATAAAAATGATGAAACGTAAATATTTGATTGGAGAAAGTGTTTCAACTTACGCAGCAAAAAGCCACAAAATCTCGGTTTTTCATGTTTTTTTAGAACATTCTTTTGGAAACAAATTATGTTCATCTTTATTTTGAATTACATACGAGAAAATGTTTATGGATGTTAAAATAGAATAACATGTATGTATTTTCAGCCGATGATTCTACCATCACTACAGAGGGGGAAAGGTTTGCTTCATAGAATCTTAAAACGTTTAGAAATGTCACAGGAGATTATATCCGTTATATGATTTTATACAAGTGATATTAACATTTTGTATAGTATCTGTTGTCTACAGTAAATCATTAACCGGACAATCAACGCAGAAACAATTTACGATTAATTAAGCGATTATCGATTAGTAGAGCTATTGATAAGGGACATATATGTGTGATAATTGACAGAAAATCATTGTGGATCGATGCGTCGGTTAGTAAGTCTTGAGGTTTCTGTGTGCTCAATGTCAGGAATATAGATTTTACAAGAAGTAATTACTACTATTTTGAAATGTAATGATACATAATACACTATATACGTCACTGCTATAGTGTGTAATTATGTTCATATTAGGACAGTGTTATAATGATGTTTGCTGATGAAGCGATCCATCAGGTCATGCCCTTTAACCGAATGTTTATAGGATAGACAGTTGACAGCCGTTTGATTTAGTGATATTTCATAAGTATTTAAACTCTAATGATTGGTTTCAACTAATTATCTATATACTAACCAAGATCACTTCTCGTTTTAAAAAAAACCTCCGAGTTATGCAAGTTTGTAGTAGTGTATTATTGTGTACTAGTCATTGCTGTATTCCATTTCAAGAGGATTTATATGTGAGCAATTAATTGCACATGTGTCCGGAACAATGCCCCGGAAGCGGAAGGAAGAGCTTGCAGAAGAGAATGCAGGGAGATTACATAAACCACAACAAAGAAATGCTGCAAATGCAAGGGAGAGAACTCGGATGAGGGTACTAAGCAAGGCGTTCTCCAGATTAAAGGTGAGTTCATCCATAACTAAAACAATGGCATGAATATTTAGACAACAAGGATTAGATATTGAACGTGCAAGTCACGTTTAGAATGGGTTGTTAACAATCATGTCTAAGAGTACATTTACAGTAACATTACTGTTCGTATATGACTGGATATCTCCATGGCGTAGTGGTTAAGATGTTCGCTCTGTTCTTAAGAGATCGCTTATTCGAATTCCGTTATCGACGTATTGTTTCGTCTTCTCTTCTTCTTCTGCGTTCGTTCTCAAACTCCTTCAGATTAGCAGAATGTAGTCCGGAGAACGGAATGCGTTGTGCCATGGTTTACAACATTGCTGCAATATCTGCGCTTTTCGATCTGGCACATCCGACTTCAGCATGACTGTGGGTCACTGACCCTATATGGGATGGAAGAGCCAACCACATCCCACAACATCCTTAGTCGCCTTTTACGACATGCGTGGAAGGTAAACATTATTGCTATTCTTTGCTCCCCTTTCGGGCCTCGTCAATACACGGTCTTGTTTCTAAATGGTGTATTTATGGGGAGATTCCTGAGAATTATGGCTGAAAGATACTAATTTACGTGCCATGGGTGGTACTCAGAAGAACGGACTACAGAAGGGACTAGATTACTCACACGGGTTTTTCTCACACTGCCCGGTAGTAAATCTGTCAAAGAATCCAACGGAACGTTTACTAAAACCATGAACAGTCTTACGATGTAGATGGAAGCTGTGACGATGACACCTTCATGGATGATGTCACAGAACTATTCTCATTCATGCATATTTAGTGACGCAATGAACGGTATTAGCAAAGATGAAGTTGGAATTGTTCGCCGTCAATAAGTGGAGTTTTTGTCACAATTCATGACCAGAAATATTACCGTTATATTCCTACTAGGACATGCGGGTGTTGAGTGTAATGAGCGAGCCGATACACAGGCTAGCATGGCCACAGGGTCAATAGGTATATTAATAACTCGATCTGACATAGTCAATGCGTTAAAAGACACTGTCCGTTAAGAAGATTTTTCAAAAGTGTAAATCATGGTGGCTCTCAATGCAGCGCGAGATTGGTGTAAAGCACGGAACAGCCCATAAAGAGAAACATAACAGATATGCAAAGATAACTAAAACTGTCCACAGCTACACTCTAGGTGAGTCGATGATAACCTGGAGTTGTAACGCCGTGGATAGTTGACTTACACGCGCATTCCTGTGACCATAACCCAGTGATGGGTGTTATGGACATCTTACAGGAATGGGTTAATTTACAAATATCTGACACTCATGAATCCAAGTCTGAACGTCACGGAAAGACACACAAAACCCATCAATAGAATATGTCTTACTTCACTGTTATAAATTCTACCAATCTAGAACAGATTATAAAGATTACTATCTATATAATAACATCCCTCATACTCTAGTTAAAATGATTGGCAATGATGTGCCAAAAGAATAACTAAAATTAATTGAACGATTTATCACCAGAACTAAGTTCTAATTAAACAATTTATCACCAGAACTAAGTTCTAATTAAACAATTTATCACCAGAACTAAGTTCTAATTAAACAATTTATCACCAGAACTAAGTTCTAATCTAATGTTTAGTAATCTGACATGTACAACACAATAATACTACTGGTTGTTTATTACAGTTTTTGATTTGTGCTAGCTATCTAGTATACGTTTTCTTCCTGATGTCTGTTGTTAGTTCTATTAATCACTTCTCTAAATCATCCTGAGTTTCCAAGTCTCTTAAGGCAAATACTATGTTTCCTTTCCAGCGCCCCCTCGACCTTCCTGGGCCCTATTCATGGCTTCAAGTCATCTAGACATTGCTTCAATCAGTTGTACTCTAGTCAAAGTCAAGACTACCATCCACTCCTATCTTTTAGTCCTTCTCATGACATTTAGTCCTTCTCATGACATTTAGTCCTTCTCATGACATTTAGTCCTTCTCAGGACTTTTAGTCCTTCTCTGGACGTTTACTATTTCTCAGGATGTCTTCTTGTTCCAGTCACTTGAACAGAGGAAGCCTCACCACAGAAGACACACATTTCTAGGGATTGTCTTCGACAATAATTATACGCGTGATTATTTAATTCTTCCAGACCATATGGTCACACATATATAAAAGCCAACACGGTCTTATATAACTAACAGAGACTCGGGTCTTGAATTGAAAGTGTCGCTCCTCGGCAAGAGACTTTAAGCGACTATTTAATAAACAAATAACGAATATACCCCTCTGTGTAGGGTCTTTCTTTCATGGCAGTGCACATCACTGAGAGTATGAGTTATCTGGCCATGAAACAAGCCTATAGAACAACTTTGCTATTACACAAAAACTATAGAGCATCTTTACTATTACAAAAAAGCTATGAGAAACTTTACCATTACGTAAACGGATACAATATTTTGTTGCCCATGCATTGAAACAAACACAATGAACTTGCTTCCCAACTACAACAAACAACTCGAGGACATAGTTAAAACACTAATTTGATGTTTAGAGGGGCTGTGATATGGAAAGGAATATTCAAGAAGGAAGAATTACCTTAACCTTCGATTCGTAATATTTATCTGTAAAGTTTGTGCACTTCAATTTATCCCGTTCCCGATTTGTCTATGATTGTTAATTACTGGCGTCATTTCACCTCAGGCAAATTGATAGTTGCCCAGTCGTCCCCAGCAGATGTCGAAGGATATGCGTGCTGATAGTTTCCCAGTCGTCCCCAGCATATGTCGACGGATATGTGTGCTGATAGTTGCCCAGTCGTCCCCAGAAGATGTCGAAGGATATGCGTGCTGATAGTTTCCCAGTAGTCCCCAGCATATGTCGAAGGATATGTGTGCTGATAGTTTCCCAATCATCCCAGCATATGTCGAAGGATATGTATGCTGATAGTTGCCCAGTCGTCCCCAGCAGATGTCAACAGAAATGCGTGCTGATCGTTTCTGTAGACCTATATCATAAAAACACTAATTCTCTGTCACATATTCTCATTCTTCTTTTTTCTCAAAGATTCCCAAACTCCCGCTGGATCTTTCTTGTAGCAGGCCCTACTAGATTTCCAGCAGCATTTATTCCAGATAATGAAAATGCGTTGTATCACTGTTTTATTTGCGCCAATGGCCCACACGTCCGTCTTCGGCGGATATTATCATTCGTACTAATACTACTTCAAATATAACATTACTCAAAGCGAAGCGTAGAAGCATCATCTATTACACTGTGGCCTCCACCAGGAGTCCCCATGATGCCTAGACTCATTATATACTTCACTGTGGCCTCCACCAGGAGTCCCCATGATGCCTAGACTCATTATATATTACATTGTGGCATCCACCAGGAGTCCCCATGATGCCTAGATTCAGTATCTGTTACACTCTCCACATACAGCAGGAAGAAGCAGCTTCAATAGATTCTGCTTATCCACATTCATTTCATCTATTACACATGTCTTGCTGCAAGTATGACAACTGTCTAGTTACTACGAATAGCAGCATTTACAGTCGATCTATGGAAGTGAGAAGCAACTACTAGATAACATACATTCATATTGACACCGTCCGTTTTAAATCTTTCGAAGGATGGAATGAGAATCGGACATGGAAATTTCTCTCGTAAATGGAATTTCTGTAGCACATTAGTGTGCTGTCAAGAAAGTCTCAATATCGTTTCCTATTTATGGCGTAGCAAACAAACATTGATTTCCTCTGCAATAGCTTACATTCACTACGGTGCCGCTGCTTTTTGAACTCACCCATCCTCCAATTTCATGTATGGAAAAATCACACATGTTCGTTATTCCTGGTGATTAAAAATAGTACAGTTTGGCAAATAGAGCGAACCACTCTTTGCCAGACGTTATTATTTAACTTCTTCCGTCTTCTCCCTACCAGATTAAAGATAACGAACCAGATAAAGATAATTATCTGTGGACATAGGAGGAAATAGACGTATAATTATACGAGAGACGTTCACTAGTAACAGAACGCATCATGCGAGATATAGGTAGTCGACTTAAGTCCAAATCCCTGCTTACCGTTTCCTCAGAAACTGACATCCTTTCTCATGTTTTCGCTTGTATAACCCAATGGCCCAATGAGTGACAAACCGCCATGGCTAAGAGAAAATACTTTTGTTTGTTTGGCGACAGATAGAAAGGATGTCAATTTCTTGGGAAAACAACCCCAACCAAAGGCAAGCCACAATCTCATGTCGCGAGATAAAGGAGCAATTAGGGCAGCAATGCTGTAAAATTAGCAGCGGAACGTAGTTTAATCCTTGCGGGTCACATGACACGAAAGTTCGTGCTGATTGTTTGAGAACGAACACAGAAGAAGAAGAAGAATGACATGTGAAATAATTGATGCGCTTCAGTTAAACTCTTATATTATTACTTTTCAGACCACTCTACCGTGGGTTCCTCCTGACACCAAGCTGTCCAAATTAGACACACTGCGCTTAGCATCAAACTACATTGCCCACCTGCGACAAATACTGGACCACGAAGATACCATGCATACAGAAGGATACATACATCCTCTAAACTTAGTGAGTTAGTTATACAATCTTCATATTGTTTTTACTTGCTTTAACAGCTGTAGATGAAACAATCCTATCAGGAGTTAAAACTAGCAGCTTTAGATGAAACTACCTTCAAGAAGTGGACAAAAAGCTGTAGATGAAACGATCATTTAATAATTGAAAGCAGCAACTGTAGATGATACTAACCTTTACAAAGCGAAAATCATTAGCTGTATATGAAACTATACTTTAAGAAGTGAAAACAAACAGCTGTAGAATAAAGTATAAGAAATGAAAACATTTATATGATTGATGTCGCATGCCAAAAACAGTCGATGCGACTCGAAGTATAAAAATATTAAAGAACGAAAATCACAAAAATTAATCAACAACGTAAAGAATGTAGTCCGGATTAATTCTGCAGAGAGGTCTACTGCAGACAGTCATGCTTAAACGAATAACCCCTCAGGGTTGTAGGTGTATCACATACCACATTGTACCGGTATCAGTTTGAAGGGATATCACATTGTAGGGGTATCACATTGTATGGTTCCATCACATTGTAGGGTTATCACATTGTAGGGGTATCGCATTGTATGGTTCTATCGAATTGTAGGGGTATCATATTGTTGGGGTGTCACATTATAGGGTTATCACATTGTAGGGTTATCACATTGTAGGGTTATCAAATTGTAGGGGCATCACATTGTAGAGGTATCATATTGTAGGGTTATCACATTTTAGGGGTGTCACATTGTAGGGGTATCACATTGTAGGGTTATTACATTGTAGGTGCAGCACATTTTTGGGGTATCACATTGCAGGGGTATCACATTGTAGGGTTCTATCACATTGTAGGGGTATCACATTGTATGGTTCTATCACAATGTAGGGGTATCACATTGTAGGGGTATCACATTGTATGGTTCTATAACATTGTAGGGGTATCACATTGTATAGTTCTATCACATTGTAGGGGTATCCCATTGTAGGGATATCACATTGTAGGGTTCTACCACATTGTAGGAGTATCACATTGTTGGGTTCTATCACATTGTAGGGGTATAACATTGTAGGGGTATCATATTGTAGGGGTATCACATTGTAGGTGTATCACATTTTAGGTTTCTATCACATTGTAGGGGTATCACATTATTAGAGTATCACATTGTAGGGTTCTATCGTATTGTAGGGGTATCACATTGTAGGGGTATCACATTGTAGGCTCTATCACATTGTAGATTTCTATTACATTGTAAGGATATCACATTGTAGGGTTCTATCACATTGTAGGGGTATCACATTCTATGGTTCGATCACATTGTAGGGGTATCATATTGTTGGGGTATCACATTGTAGGGTTATTACATTGTAGGGTCATCACATTGTAGGGTTATCACATTGTAGGGTTATCACATTGTAGGTTGTCACATTTTAGAGGTATCACATTGTAGGGTTATCACATTATAAGGGGCATCACAATGTAGGGTTCTATCACATTGTAGGGGTATCACATTGTAGGCTTATCACATTGTAGGGTTATCACATTGAAAGGGTATCACATTGTAGGTGTATCACATTTTAGGATTCTATCACATTGTAGAGTTATATCACATTGTAGGGGTATCACATTGTAGGGTTATCACATTTAGACGGTTATCACAGTGTTGGGGTATCACATTAGAGGGTTATCACATTGTAGGGTTATCACATTAGACGGTTATCACCTTGTTGGGGTATCAAATTGTAGGGTTATCACAATGCAGGGTTATAATGACGGCACATAGGGCGGATGTCATATATTTCCATGTCTTGCGTTCGTTTTATTGCAATTTGTTTTAGGTCTTTATTGTTTCTGAAACCGATGGTGAAGCGTGCTCTTTCAATAGTTCTACGCAAGGTTTCTCTTGGTCTTCCTCGTTTTCTCTTGCCCTTTGGTGAAAAAAAAGCGAAAGCCTCACAGTGATGTGTTTTTTTGGAATTATACTTAGTCAACAAACGCACGTGTGAGCTCTGGATGCACGGGTTTCAGTACTGATACTTTTGACCAACACAGTATTTCTGTAATACTTTAATATTTACACGTAAACATTGAATGATACACAGATTTTAGTGCAACTATATATATATATATATTAATGGATATCAAACATTTTCTGTAGAACACTACACACTTTCAGATGACATTCTGAGATATGGAAATGAAAGATACACTTTTAAATATATCTTGTATTTCAAACATGTCGGTGGTGTTAAATAGATGACTCTTTGCATATTCACAAAAATATCTCGCTTCTCTGGTTGTTCTGTATCTCTCTAAATAAGATTTCTTGGTGCCGTGATTACATTTGTTTACTAACAACATCACCTGCTCACGACATGTTCCCCACGCGCCTTATCTGTAAATCTTCACAATATTCACATGTGCATGTGTGATATATTTCCATGTGATATATCTAGACATGCAGGGAAGTCAGACACTGTTTGAATTCTTGAATAGATAGTACGATTTAGAAATTGTTGTTTTAATGTATGTTTTGTAGTTAATAGCTAGTATCACGTCAGCACATTAATTGTATCATATTAGCCGAACACAT
Source organism: Meghimatium bilineatum (assembly GCA_034231615.1). Taxonomy (NCBI): domain Eukaryota; kingdom Metazoa; phylum Mollusca; class Gastropoda; order Stylommatophora; family Philomycidae; genus Meghimatium; species Meghimatium bilineatum. The sequence continues at coordinate 39,836,169 of CM067316.1, read as the reverse complement.
TAATTGTATGATAATAGCCGAACAAATTAATTGTATCATATTAGCCGAACACATTAAAGTGTATGATATTAGCCGAATACATTAATTGTATCATATTAGCCGAACACATTAAAGTGTATGATATTAGCCGAATACATTAATTGTGCCATATTAGCCGAACACATTAAAGTGTATGATATTAGCCGAATACATTAATTGTATCATATTAGCCGAACACATTCAGTGTATGATATTAGCCGAATACATTAATTGTCTGACATTAGCTGAACACTTTAATGTTTACAAATTACTTATTTATTATGATGAGACATATTATTGTCCCGTTTGTTTGCAGTTAGATATTCATTTTTGATATACAAAAAAACTATACATGGTATAGAAATAGTATATGATACAGAAATGTATATAAGGTAATTCCAATCTGCGCAACATAATCTATGACTTTCGATTGCCTTCTGTCACGGTTCACACAATAAGAGTATGGCTTTCAATTGCGTTCTGGCATAGCGCTGTCAATAGTAGGATGACTTTAAATATCTTTCCGCCACAGCGCAGACAATAAGAGGATGAATTTAGATTGCCTTTTCTTTAGTGCAGACAATAATATAATGACTTTATATTGTCTTCTTTTATAGCTTAGATAATAAGAGGCTGACTTTAAATTGTCTTCTGCTATAGCTTAGATAATAAGAGGATGACTTTAAATTGTCTTCTGCTATAGCTTAGATAATAAGAGGATGACTGTATATTGTATTCTGCTATAGCTTAGATAATAAGAGGATGACTTTAAATTGTCTTCTGCTATAGCTCAGATAATAAGAGGATGACTTTATATTGTATTCTGCTATAGCTTAGATAATAAGAGGATGACTTTATATTTTCTTCTGCTATAGCATAGATAATAAGAGGATGACTTTATATTGTATTCTGCTATAGCTTAGATAATAAGAGGATGACTTTATATTTTCTTCTGCTATAGCTTAGATAATAAGAAGTTGACTTTCTAATCCAAGAATTCTGAGACACGGATTTGAACTTTTAAGGAGTTGAAGTCCACTCATCAAAAACGGAATGATATGGATTGAATAAGCTGACAGTATGAAAATGCAATGTCTCGACTAGGGCTAGGACATATACTTACATGATTAAAGTATACTAGCTTAAAAACCTTCATAAATGCGAAATATGACAAAAACTCACAAAGTTTGACCTAAAATGTCAAAATGTGCCGTCAAAATCCATTTTTAAAACACACATAAAATCTGTCACTAAAAAGCAACCTACAATCCTAAATCACTTTGTATAACAGACATTACAGTTTATCATGTTTTTAAATAAAAATACTTTTCTATAAATTAAACCAACATATTTAGATTAAGAATACAATTAAAAGTATTTTTTTTTTCATTTTCACGGCATGGAGGTGGTAAGTTGTTAAGTTTTATCTGTTATTGATCTCAGGGTGATGTGGTCATCATCACGTACATCGCCTTTATTTTCACAGAACAATTTGGTTTTAATTTCATTAGACTGGGTTGACTTGGGAGATGTCCATACATTACGTCAACAATGTTTTGCTAATTGTTGATCCATCTTTCATTGTCAGCAACTGTCAAGAATGTAGAGATACCCCCCCCCCCTTCTTAATTATGTCAAATATTCACATCCCCCCTTGCTTAATTATGTTAAATATTCACACCCCCTGCTTAATTATGTCAAATAATCACACCTCCCCTTCCATGTAAAACATAATACGTTTAGTTTGACGTTTTACATGAAATTACTTGAAATTCAAACAATTTAATTAGTGTATACACATGTCTTGTTGGCGTCCAGTTTTGTCAAACGTCCGTTGTCAACAACTGTCAAAGTTTTTCAGACGCCTGCCTTCCTTACTTGTTGACGTAATTGATGGATAGACAGTCCACTTAGAAACCGCTGGAGATCTAATACATTTTCCCAGTTAAACTGGATATTGAACGCCCCCTTCCCCAATTCTACTGTGTCACCACGGCTTTCAACGATTTATGTGTAATAGGAACTAGATGGGATCACGATTATATGGACTTAGTAAATAAATCACTATTGTTCTTCTCAGAATTAACACAAAATATACAAACATTTTAAAATGTGTTTCGACAGCGTATTTCTTATCTACTTGAAAGGGTAGCGAAGAATTGTAACCCTATCAACTTTCAAACATATCATAATAGGCGGTTAAGAAATTTAAGTTTAGGCTTTACTTCAATGCTAATTTGATAATAGGAAATTATCAGTTTTATCTGTAGTTAGTCCTGGGAATGCAAGAAAGCCAGTATTAAGTTCCATGCGTATTAGAAAACTGCTTAGTTCGTGACGGTGTCCTCGTACAGGTACATTACATTAAGTCACATCTTAAAATGACACTAAGGAAAATATCATGAAATCGAATTTCAGTGAAAGCATGTCTAGAGGTAAAATTACATTTTAACTTTCTGGCATAAAGAAAATTGACATTTGAATTGAATCTCTGCCGTACCAGATAATCCGCCATGAGTTAGGTTGCGGATAGGAATCTTCGCTGTACTAGTTAGTTTGTCCGGTATTATGTCGCTGGCACAAATCTCTAGTAAGTTTGACCTGTCTTAGATCAAATAATTCCTCACCTCTCCATCACATTCACAAACGAAAATTGTTTGAAAGATCTTGTGATAATTTCTTATGGAGTGATCCATCCATGTATCTCTCGCCCTGTCCGTAGTCATGATGATGTCAACCTGCGTCAACTTTGCATCTTTCGTGACAGCTGCATGAGTAGACGACATCAATTCAATCAATCAATTGTGATCTAAGTATATTCTTAAACGGTATCCTCAGACATAGATCCAGCAGCTGTAAGAGTGAGGTAATCCTCTATAAATTATAGCCACAAATGGCTTTATCTAATTTTATAGTTGTATTACTTTCCTGTTCAATTAACACAGTTTACCGTTAATGATGGCATAAATCCATAGTTATATTAGACGGTATTTTCAAAACTTCACAAGTTTTTATTAAGCAGTTATTTTTGATATTTGGAAAAAAATTCAATTTGCCTTTTTCAAGTTTACGATCATGTTATATAAAGCGATACTGCTATTTCGTTAATTAGTGCTTTCTTTCATTTATTTATCTTGTGAAATAATCTAGATATAACTTATAGTTGTTGTGTTATACATCTTATTCAATTACTTATTAACTGATTTGTGCATTCATTCCCAACAGACATGGCCTTTCACATTTAGCGGTCGAAGTTTTGGCAACAGTCAAAACACGTCAACGATTGGAAGCAGCGACAGCACCATCACCAGCAATGGCGGCGATAGCAGCAGCGGTGCTACAGAGTGTGATTCACCTGAACCAGATTCTTCCATGATTAGAAATCACGTGATCTCATCTCACTGATGTTGGGAAATACTTGTTTTATGTGTTACAAATGTCATATCCTATAACATTATAACAAAATGTGGGGATGTGAGATCTACAAGTACACTAAACGTGGACACATTTCATTCTGTATTAAATATGGACCAGGGATATATTCTTCAACTAAAACACTCTTTTTAAGAAATACTAGAGTGTCTGCGGCGGATGGTTTTAGTGAGACAAAATCATGTCAAACTCTTAGAAATTCGGAACATGGTTAGAATGCAGCGAAAGTAGTGCTCTTTAGTGTAGCACTGGTAATTTTAATTATCAGTTTTTGTTTCCTGACAATGAAACAAAAATGTGACAAATACATGCCTTACACAGATGAACTTCCAATAATAATTCATTAAATGTCCCAATAATCATTCGTTAAATGTCCCAATAATCATTAATTAAATGTCCCAATAATCATTCATTAAATTTCTCAATAATCATTCATTAAATGTCCCAATAATCATTCATTAAATGTCCCAATAATCATTCATTAAATGTCCCAATAATCATTCATTAAATGTCCCAATAATCATTCATTAAATGTCGCAGCTAAAATAAATCTGCCTGTAAATGTGGATTTTGACATGCTAGTATTTCTAAACACGATATGTCAGCAACATGAATTGCCTTCCCTCATAATTCATAGTTAACTAGACTTAAAGCAGTTATTCAAATCTTAATAAAATATCATCTTAAGGGCTGAATGTGCAGATGTCTTGGTGTGTTTGTTTTGATGCCCGTATTGACATAATTGCGATCCTGGAGAGGGCGAGAGTAAAGTGGCTGGACAATTTCACCAATCCTCGTTAACACTCATGTTTGCTATGTGCAATTTAGGAAGTAGGTTCATTCCCCACTGTTATCTATCATATCCAGAAGTGGGTATATTCACAGACTTTACTATCATTCACAGAAGTGCTGTATTCCCCATAGTTTCATTTCGTACCCAGAAATATGTGTATTTTCCAGAGTATTCTGTCATGGGCAGGGAAGACTTCTTGCACTCAGGGAAGACTTTGTATGCGTACTAAAAAGACATATTACACTGTATTCGAATATTGAAACTTCTTCACAGTGCGCATGTGTAGACATATTTAGTTTGCTCTGCTTAGTATAATAGCTTTGGATCTACCTGGTGCAGTGGTTAAGGTATTTGCCGTGTGTTCAAGAGGTTGACAAGGATCGTAAAGTCTTGGTGTCATAGTGAATATTTTCGAAGATCCCTATCGCAAGTTAGCTATGGGGTTTGTGCTAATAATTATACTCTCGTCATGCAATTTCGTGGAAATATCAACCGAGGACAATGAGGTATATCAGAACAATGGATACGATGACTTCATGTCTTCGATATGATGATAGCTTTGCTTCAGTAGGATGATTGCATGGCTTCGATGTGATGAGTACATGGGTTCGATGTGATGAGTACATGTCTTCGATGTGATGAGTACATGTCTTCAATGTGAAGAGTATGTGCCTTCGATGTGATGAGTACATGTCTTCGATGTGATGAGTACATGTCTTCAATGTGAAGAGTACGTGTCTTCAATGTGAAGAGTACGTGTCTTCGATGTGATGAGTACATGTCTTCAATGTGAAGAGTACGTGTCTTCAATGTGAAGAGTACGTGTCTTCGATGTGATGAGTACATGTCTTCGATGTGATGAGTACATGTCTTCAATGTGAAGAGTACGTGTCTTCGATGTGAAGAGTACATGTCTTCAATGTGAAGAGTACGTGTCTTCGATGTGATGAGTACATGTCTTCAATGTGAAGAGTACGTGTCTTCGATGTGATGAGTACATGTCTTCAATGTGAAGAGTACGTGTCTTCGATGTGAAGAGTACATGTCTTCAATGTGAAGAGTACATGTCTTCAATGTGAAGAGTACGTGTCTTCGATGTGATTAATGCATATCTTCGATGTACATGTCTTCGATATGTCAAGTCTGTTTCTTGTGTCCCAGAATAAATATATAATCTGCAGGAAGACATTAATAATGAAATATTTGATATATTTTAGAAGAAATTTTGATTACATCAGTTATTCCAAGTAACGGGAAAGTAAAGAGGTATTTCCTGAAAGTTAAAAAGAAACTTTTACATTTTAATTTTAATTTTTATGAGTCAAACTCTTTACACACATGAAAATTACATTAGAATATTACAACATTGGACAACTGATTTTGTTTATTATTTTTACTGACATTAAAAATACGAATTGTACATATATATAAAACCTTACGATTCGTTGTTATAGTAAAAACGAGAATCGCATTTTATTGAGTCAAAATAAATACGTGAACAAATCATATATTATAACTTACTGAGATTGATTAAAAACAATGATAAAAATCCTAGTTGTTTCAATTGTATGTGATTGTATCACAATAAAAAGTGCGTCTATTATGTTGGAGAGTTACATCTATGAGACGAGACACGTGACTTTCATGCTCAGAAGTGAGTTGATGGGGTTATTTCAGGAAGGTTGAATGTACTGAATGTACTGGATCACCGCCTCAGGTAATTGTGCATCTGGACCACTCAGAAAGCAATGACAAACTACTGAAGTATTTATATTGTGTAGAAATTCACAACAACCAACAAATGATGGGTTGATAGCTAAGTCCTGTAAAGGAATGCTACACATTTTTTAATGTATTGACTGACCTAATGGTCACTAAAAGTGATGCACTGTGACAATCAGTACGGCTGACCTTATGGTTTGGGTCTAACTTTGGTTGTGAAGATCAAAGTCAAGGTTAATCATTTCGTCGAAACGTGGAGCAAGCTAATGATGATTTGCTAAACAATGGAAACAAATAACAAAGACTATTTAGCACTGCCATATGAATGTCGACAGTGCAGTTCTCAATCGTCGCTGTATTTTTTTATTCTTGTTAATGTATTCGTGATAAAGGCATTTTGGTCGAAACATTGAATGTGTGTGTTATTAATATGCGTTTCCAATGGCTAATAAAGTTATTAATATGTAAACACATATTCTAATTCCTGTGTGTTCACGGTTTACTCGGTAGAATATTGTCACTATTTAGAATCTACACGTTACATCACACAAACATTTAATATTACTCAATGTGTACTGCTGTGGTATGCAGACAGAAATCTTCTAGTCTAAGGGATATAACCACAGAATATATAAATGCAGTTTAAAAAGGGCAAAAGTTATGCATGCAATGATATTCATTAATGATATTTCGCTAATTACCACCGAAGACGGATGTGTCGGGCCATTAGCGCAAATAAAATGGCGACACAACACATTTCCATTCTCTGGACTACATCCTACTAGAAATCTAGTAGGACAATGGTCTTGCTACAAGGGAGATCCAGTAGGAGTTTGAGAATGAACGATGAAGAAGAAGAAGATTATTTCGCTAATTTTTTACTTTTTCTCAAATAAGATATTTTAAAAACTCGCAGTCGAGGTGACTGGATTATCAGTTTCAAGATCTCCATTATTTCTGGTTGTAAAGTGATGATAAAACCAAACTGGACAGAGTTCCACGGTTCAAAGAAGCGCTGCTCACCGTAAGAGGTGCATTTTACGTAATCAAAATAAAGATGTGTCTACTAGTTACGCTGTTGTATAATAATATGAATTTTCCCAAGATTTTTGTTATACCCAGAAGAGTCTTGCTCTTGACAATACCGTGTAGAATAAATATCATATTCATAATCACAAGCAGAGCCAGAATTAGACTTGATAGAGCCCTAAGCTATTTCAGATGCGGGACCATTTAACGATTAAGAATATATAAATAGTGAAATAAAAAAAATTGGGCCCCAGAACAGTGGGGGCCCTAAGCTATATCTTGTTTAGCTCATAGGTAAATCCGGCACTGATCACAAGGGATAATCACCTCTATAACCTAGGGTCAGGGATCTTTATTTATATATTACCTCCACATTATATTTATTGGTACAGACAGTATCTCCTTAAAGTTGAAAGTTTAAAGAAACGGCATATCTACTTTCCACTAGAATAAGACCATTTTGTCACCTTCGACACATAGTTAGTTTGTTAGTCGTCGGATCATCATCACTGCAAACTGGACACATCCATAGTTGCTCCGATCTCTCCTTGAGTGTATCCGCCATCACACTTCTGCTGACAGTACCGGTCCTATGCTGGTTGACCATCATTCTTCTGCGCCCTCCAAAATGTTCACCTCTAGCAACACCGCATTTCAATCCCTGATCTTTAATCCTAGCCATTGAAAAGGAATCATCATCCACATTAGTCTCACTCTCGCGTGTTATATCTCTTAAGGAGTTTAAAACGTCAGCGCGATCCCTTGCCCCATCGCCCTGTGTCACAATCGCACACGATGCCAGTTGATCCGCTCTTTCATTTCCTCGAACGCCCACATGTCCCTGCACGAAAATAAATGTAACCGCTTTCAAGCTCGCATTTCTCAAGGCCTCAATCCACTGTTCGCGAACGAGACCCACTTGTACCTTCTTAATCATACTCATAGAGTCACTCAAGATGCAGACCTGCGTTACCTTCTGTGTGCGTACATCGAACAAGATTGCTATATTTAATTTGAGAAATATTGTGTACAGAAAGCTGTTAGTGTGATTCTGTTAAGTACCTAGTTTTGAAAGTTTATATGTGGGGGAGGGGGGTGTTCAAAGTTATTGTTATATACTGTGTTTCATTTATATACAAAATAATACAGAAATTAACACAACTATGTAACACACACATATCTTAATTGCCATAAAGTGCAGCGAAGAAACATACAGATATGATAGTGGGTTCAAACCACGTTAGGTAAATAGGACACATTTAATTCAAGATGCGACACACAAGTAGCAAACTTCCAATACCCCACCCCCTCAGAGGGTAGACAATATTGACACGAGGAATTATTAACACTTTGCAGTGTGAAATGTTCTACAAGACCGTTAGTCGAGAACGTGAGCAATTTGAAGGTTAACAATTTATTATGTGTTTATAGCTACCTTCCGTAGATATTAGGGCGGGGAGGATATTATCCTTGCCAGTATGTTTGCCTGGAATGTGTCTCTGAAGTGTTATCCTATCGTTAAACGTGGCTGTCTTGTAATTCGAACATATATCCGTAGAGTTCCTCCTCTAGTGTTGTTCAGCATTGCCTCAGACATTCTTGAAGTATATTCTTCGTCTGTCTGAGAAACGCGTCCATATGTACACATTGATGTGGTCCCAATGCTTAAATGTATACATGTGGCTGTGGTGTCAATCATGAAACTGTATACATGTGGCTGTGGTGTCAATCATGAAACTGTATACATGTGACTGTGGTGTCAATCGTGAAACTGTATACATGTGACTGTGGTGCCAATCGTGAAACTATATACATGTGACTTTGGTGCCAACCATGAAACTGTTTACATGTGGCTGGGGTGCCAATAATGAAACTGTTTGCATGTGGCTGCGGTGCCAATAATGAAACTGTATACCTGTAACTGTGATGCCAATCATGAAACGGTATACATGTGGCTGTGGTTCCAATCATGAAACTGTATACATGACTGTGGTTCCAATCATGAAACTGTATACATGTGGCTGTCGAGTCGCTTATGCGCTGTTCTTGTGAGCACAATACATATTTTTAAAATTTCTTGAAAACAAATTGGTAGTGTTTATCTTTAGGTAATGATGTATCTGAAGATGTAGTCTAAAATATTTGACGTGTTTGAGAGCCTATCAGAAATGGCGTCAATATAGATTGTGTATTTGTATATTTGTATAAAAAACCACAACTCTTGATTGCAAACACAATTGTGATTTCTTTTGATAATTAACGAGAGATTACAATACATATTGTAATTTTTGATTGACAAGTGACCAGAAATTAAGACACTACATACAGTTATTATTTTGTAATATAGTGAAAAATTATAGCAAAAAGAATTGTTTTCGTGTTTGAGAACTGTGATCTGGCGGAAAAAGTTTTTGTATGTTTGTCAAATAAACTCTGATATGAATTAATTGTTAATTTTATAGTGCTATCTTTTGATAGGGTTATGTTTTGATATAGCTCTGTTCTGATAGTGTTATGTTTTGATAGTGTTATGTTTTGATAGGTTTATGTTTTCATAGTGATATGTTTTGTTAGTGTTATATTTCAGCGAGGACGAACATAACAGTGTGCTGCGAAAGACAGTCAACCTCTGCTTCCTGGACAAGGGATATATAAAAGATATATGAGTCCGAATATACATAGATGTGCCAGCGCAGAATGCAGTGAGGAATGGAGGTGCAGGTATATATATATATATATATATAGAATATCCACACAAGTCTAGAGAAACGATCAGAACACCAACAGGAAAATTCTGCAATAATTAGGATGCAGATATTCAGGCAATTAGGGTAGCAACTGAAAAGCTGCTGCTCCAATCCTGGTCCACAGGCCGTGGTATTCCTGACAGGTGCAAGGTCAGTGCTTCAAGCTCTCCAGTCTGGAAAACTAACAGACTTACAAAAACTACTTAATTAACTATCTTACCAGTATAGGATAACCATGCAGTGGTTACCCTCATACTGTGGAATACCAGGAAATGAAAAAGCAGACCAACTAGCTAAGGAAGGCGCTGTCGAAGACCAACCAGACCTATTAATCAGCTACCATCAGGAAAAAAAACTGATGATAAAACCAATATGAAAGCCTTAACACCAAGACAAGATAACTATCACATTGTGAATAGATCAGAAAAAAATTGTAATTCTACGCCTCAGAACAGGACACAACTGACTCCGCAATCACATATAAACAGAGTTCAAGATTAGCAACACAGTCATGTGCACATGTGGGCACCCAGCACAGAGTACCAAGCATATACTTCAAGAGTTTTCTGATCATGAAACGCTGAGGTAGACATATTGGCCAGAGAAAACAACACTGGAATCAAAGCTCTATGGGCTACTGTATGAACTACAAAAGACAGTGAGTTTTATTCAGGAGGCAGAATTACAGATATAGACATGTTTCAAGTGAACGAAAGAAAAAGAAGAAGGGAAAAGTATAGGAAAACATATTGTTTTCTTGTTTTGAGAACTGTTCTCTAAAGAAAACTTGTATTTTTTGCTTGTCAAATAAACTAATATGATATGAATTAATTGTTCATTTTATAGAGCTATGTTGTTATAGTGTTATGTTTTGTTAGTGTTATGTTCAGTTAGTGTTCTGTTTTGATCTTGTTATGTTTTGTTAGTTTTATGTTCAGTTAGTGTTCTGTTTTGATCTTGTTATGTTTTGTTAGTTTTATGTTCAGTTAGTGTTCTGTTTTGATCTTGTTATGTTTTGTTAGTTTTATGTTCAGTTAGTGTTCTGTTTTGATCTTGTTATGTTTTGTTAGTGCTATATTTTGATAGTGATATGTTTTGTTAGTTTTATGTTCAGTTAGTGTTCTGTTTTGATCTTGTTATGTTTTGTTAGTGCTATATTTTGATAGTGATATGTTTTGTTAGTTTTATGTTCAGTTAGTGTTCTGTTTTGATCTTGTTATGTTTTGTTAGTGCTATGTTTTGATAGTGTTATGTTTTGTTAGTTTTATGTTCAGTTAGTGTTCTGTTTTGATCTTGTTATGTTTTGTTAGTGCTATGTTTTGATAGTGTTATGTTTTGTTAGTTTTATGTTCAGTTAGTGTTCTGTTTTGATCGTGTTATGTTTTGTTAGTGCTATGTTTTGATAGTGTTATGTTTTGTTAGTTTTATGTTCAGTTAGTGTTCTGTTTTGATCTTGTTATGTTTTGTTAGTTTTATGTTCAGTTAGTGTTCTGTTTTGATCTTGTTATGTTTTGTTAGTTTTATGTTCAGTTAGTGTTCTGTTTTGATCGTGTTATGTTTTGTTAGTTCTATATTTTGATAGTGCTATGTTTTGTTAGTGCTATATTTTGATAGTGCTATGTTTTGTTAGTGCTATATTTTGATAGTGCTATGTTTTGTTAGTGCTATATTTTGATAGTGCTATGTTTTGTTAGTGCTATATTTTGATAGTGCTATGTTTTGTTAGTGCTATATTTTGATAGTGCTATGTTTTGTTAGTGCTATGTTTTGTTAGTGCTATGTTTTGATAGTGCTATGTTTATTTAGCACTAGATCCATTTGATACAACGAAGGTTGAAACAGCTATGTTTGTTTAAGAACTCCAGTAATTGCGAACGATTAGGTCGAGTGGATTTTCTGAGCGTTCTTTCATACCCAGAGGACGTCAACTTTCGGCTTTGTGCAATGCCTATTGAAGGAACCTTAAACTCAGAGAGGTTCTATATTTGTATGGAGATCATGCTACATAGCTTCCATAAGAGAGCGTCAATATAAAAGCATGTCATCTACTAAGGTTTTCTGCTGCATGGGTGATTTGTCTAGTGGGTCATTGGTGAGACCCATAGATGCAACAGCATGCGATGAAATAGCTATAGATTCCAGCCACTCATATTTACATGTGCCATTTTATACATTTTATAATAGAGAAGAGCAGCCAGGATTCAGACGAAAACAATCACGAATTGACCAAATTTTCATTGTTATATCAATTATCGAAGAATCAATGAAAATACAATCTCCATTTATTATCACTTTATTGATTTTCAGAAGGCCTGTCTGCACCGACAAATATTCTGAAAAACTCTCGCCGAATACGGCTTCACGGCTAGAGATTTACATGTATTAAAGGCTTTATACAACTCATGATGCTATGCAAGAAGGAACGAGAGTACGACTAAATGGGTTTACATAGAAACAGGAGTGAAACAAGGTTGCATTATGCAACAGTGCTTTTCAGCTTATCTATATACTAGATTATTAAAAACTACTCCCAAATTGAACATTTTGGTATATAATGGATGGACAGACAATGACATTTTAGTGATCTTACTTTTGCAGATGACTTGTCATTATTAAGTCTAATTCCCGTTAAGGCACAAGATTTGTTGAATCGACTTTGTCATCTTTCGGGGAAAAATTGTCTTCAAGTCAACACTTCCACAACTAAGATCGTGAAATTTATTAACTGTAATTTTAAAATCACTCTCAACGGAGAAACAATTCAGACATCTGAAAACCTTCCCTGTTTAAGCAGCAAAATAACGCAGGATGGACACACAACAAAATAACGCAGGATGGACACACAACAAAATAACGCAGGATGGACACAAAACAAAATAACGCAGGATGGACACTAAACAAAATAACGCAGGATGGACACACAACAAAATAACGCAGGATGGACACTAAACAAAATAACGCAGGATGGACACACAACAAAATAACGCAGGATGGACACACAACAAAATAACGCAGGATGGACACAACAAAATAACGCAGGATGGACACACAACAAAATAAATTCCTACCAGAATTACGTAGGCATCAGCTGCATTAAACAACCTTTAAAAAAAAGTAAAGAATAGCATTTATTAATGCCGTAGGGGTTCGAGATGTTAGCGATCTCAGATTTCAGAGGCTCTGCAAATGAGGGCGGTAGCATCTCCTCTCCCTCGCAGTCTTTACTTCCCGGATTAATCCGGTACTCATTTAAGGCTGGATCAACCTGGAGCCGTTGCGATCTGAGAAACATTTCCGCCTCAATGGGGAATGGGACATAAACCACCTTACAAACATCCGGAAATAAAAATAAGTAAAAATTCCAAGTTACGACTGTTTAACTCCAAAGTAATATCCGTACTAACATACGGTTGCGAAAACTAGTAAATAAAACAGTATTGGAGGAGAAATTGTAGTTCTTTTCGTCTTCTTCTTCAGCGTTCATTCTCAAACTCCCGCTGGATCTCCCTTACAGCAGGATCACAGTCCTACTAGATTTCAAGCAGGATGTATTCCAGAGAATGGAAATGCGTTGTGTCGCCATTTTATTTGCGCCAATGGCCCGACATATCCGTCTTCGGCGGGACAGTACTTTTGAAATTAAATGTCTTAGAAAACATTAAGTATTCGTTGGGATGAACTGAAATCAAACAAGCAAGTACTTTGCATTAAAACAGAAAGGTAATACAAGCAATAATATGGGTGACAGATGACACACCAAAAAGAGAAAGACCAAGGAAAACACGTTGCAGAACAACTGTCAAAGTAGGAATGACTGAATCTCACGAACATGCAATAAGTACACACAATAACATAACATCGCTCGAACTGGATAGATCTGGTTTATGTCCCATGCACCGTATTAGGCTGTAAGGGAGCATGGATAGAATGCACGGAAACTATAGCAACTTGCAGCGAGGGGCTCAAAATGGAAAGAAGTGATTACTGCCCTGTGTACCGTCTTTGCTGCAAAAGGAACTAATTATATAACTAATAGACGGAGAGTTGAATCGATAGTTTATGAGAGGTGCTGTATATGTAATAGGAATGACTAAAAGTACCTTCATTGACAGGAGGAAATTATTAATATATAAACAAATTACAAATAAAGTTAAAAATAAGATTTATAAAATGCTACATCTATTCCATATTAATGTATGGCTCAGAAACATGGACACTAAATAAAAAATTAGAAGACAAAATTGATGCCTTTGAGATGTAGGTATATAGAAGAATAGGGAGAACATCATGGAAAGAGAAGAAAACAAATAAAGAGGTGCTAGAGACACTTAATATGAAGAAAGAACTACTAAGAGAAATAAAGATCAGGCAAATAAAATACTTTGGACACATTAAAAGACATGACACCTTATTGAAGACCTTACTTGAGGGTAAAGTCAAAGAGAAGCGAGCAAGAGGTAGGCAGAGATACAAGTGGGAGAGTAACATCACACGATGAACTGTTTACAGTCTAGCAGAGTACACAACCACGACAAGAGACAGGAGATGTTGGAGATACGTTGCAGTAAAACCTTCGTTGCGGAGACGGCACTTAATGATGATGAGTATCTGTTTCAGAACCGCATGATGGATGTGAGCACGTCAATTAATGAAACATCAAGTCAGAGATTCCGATAATTTGGTAAATATTAAATTTGTAAAATTGGCAGAATAAAGAGCGTATTAATTAAACCAGGGAGACCAGAGAACATCAACATGCGTAACCGTTCAGAAATACTGAGGGAGACTGAGCCCTTATGTGTCCGCCCCGATTGCAATCATATCAGTCATTAACTCATAACTCATGTACGAAGAATAACAATCACTTTGCAAATCATGACATATACAAGCATGGCACAAACATGATCACGACGCTGCAGAACCTTAGAAGGAGCCGTATAAAACTAAAAGGTGTGTTATGGAAATATAATTGTAAATATTCTCAAATTTCACAAACTTGGTTTGGATCATAAAATTCTGGTCAAACAGATAATAAATTAAAAAAAGATTTAATACATTTACTTTCAATTACAATTGTCTGTATTTAAGTTGATTTTAGAATGTATTTAGGTATTTTACACACAATTTAAGAACTTGGAGCCATTTTCGTCCATACAATTTGGTCATTAACAGTTCCAGCTATCTGACATTCCAATCAGAATCCATTTTCCGCTTTCAAACTCGCGTGCTCGTGAACCTAAAGCAAATAGTTTATCCACATCTCCAAGTAGAGAGAGTACAGTAATTGGGACAAAACCGTTACGTGCTAATTTTACTATGTAACAGATTTTCTGTACTAGTATTTAATGTTATATAAGTTATGCGTTCTACGGTACACCAATATGGCACTGTTTTATTTTCATGTTCCTTCAAGGATACTGAAGGTTTTTTTTTTTTTTTTGATGTTTGTGGATAACATCAAGAATGTTGTTTTTCCTTGGACAGATATGATGAAAATATACCAATCGGACGAATGTTTTTATTTTATAAAAAGGAATTTATATTCAAAAATGTGAAGTTTGTGTGGTGAAGTAATTTACTTCTTTCGTTACTGCATGTTTTCCTGTTAAGGAGTGCAGGGAGGCCTTTAAGGCTGTGGAAATAAAGGCTGCTTTACCAAAGCTGTCGCCGCGACTTGAGCAGGAAGATTTTTTTTGTTGCACCTCCGAAAGACAAAAATCCTTATCCCACCCACGGATTGAACCCGGGACCTCAGGAATCTGAGGCCGACATTCTAGCCGTAATTTACTTCAATGGCGGTAAATATGAATGTTTTAGAACTGGCGTGTTGTTTATAGAGTGAGAAAGGGGTAGACTAGAGTTACTATTTTTTTCATGCAAGCTGTAACAAGTATATTAGGAGAGGAGATGGACACCACCAAGCAAACATCTTTGCCAACAGAAATGTCACAATGAATATTCAGCCCAAAAATAATGTCAATCTCCTCCTTAATTTTTGTCAAAAAATGCTACAGACGAGTATTACATATATCCACTATACAGATCACAAAACCAATATATACAAGGGAATCAAAGTAAATACTATTGCAGGCCAACAAGAATATCTAGTGGCAGTGGTCAAACATCGCAATCATGTAACTTGTGTGGTTTAGCCACATGATGAGGCACGATTCTCGTTCCAAAAATATCTTGTACTGAACAGTTGAGGGTGAAAGAAGAAGAGGAAATAAGATTGACCATATTAAAGACTGGACATGATTAAGATTCTCCACACACAAATAATTTAGTTGGAAAATACAATACAAGCCGCATGGCCAAAGACAGAAACGGGTTCAGGGAGTTCATTAGGAAGACAACGTTCTGGAAAGAATACGTCACATGACATAGCACACTCAAACAAAGAATTTATAGCAGAGAGGCAAGGCGAAATTTTGTGTTGATGTTTCTAGAGTGGCACCCCCAACGAACCTGAAGGGTTATGGGTGATGATGATGATATGTATTGTGCCCGTGAGGCAACTGGGGGCTTAGACGTATAGTTCATTTATGCTGCAAATAATAGGGTCAATGTCTTTATTCGAGGTCTGAACAAGACGCAAATAACAGGGACACTGTCTGCTTTCGGGGTCTCAGCAGGGATCAAAGAACATGACCACTATATTCTTTCGAGGTCTGGACAGGGTACAAAGAATAAAGCCATTACCTTCTTTCCATGGATGTCGTAGAGAAGACTAAAGGAAGTTGAGGGATTAGATGAGAACATGACACCTGTGCAAATATCAATGTCCTTGTATGTATTATCTTCTTCTTCTTCTTTAGCGTTCATTCTCAAACTCCCGCTGGATTTCCGTTATAACAGACAATGGTCCTACTAGATTTCCAGCAGGATATAGTTCAGATAATTGAAATGTCTTGTGCCACCGTTTTATTTGCGATAATGGCCCGTTACAGCCGTCTTTGGCGGAATGTATTATCTCAATTTACCTATTTTCTCCTCTATCGTACTATTGACTCTCTGCTGTACGGTTTAGCACGAGATACAGTCGGCTAGTGGAGACAACTTCTACAGAAAATCTCCACTGTTTAGCGGCTTAGCACAAAAGTGCCCGTGGCTGTAGGAAGACTCGAATGCAGTCGACGGCATATCTGATCAACCATCGTCTGGTATATCCTGCAATTCTCTTTGATTCTAAGCGTATTAGCCTCGCACTTCCTTCGGAACTAGTCAACAGAGCCGAGATGGGGGTTAATTTTGATGGGAAAAATACTTTCTGCATAAAACCTGCCAGGAAAGAATCCATGTGTGTGAATTTAAGGACCCCATAGTGCATTTAAAATTCACGCTTGCCTGATTCCGAGCGCATGTAAAGGCGCAAAAGGCCACCAACAACATTATCATCAACATTATCACCAACATTATCATCAACATTATCATCACTAATGTATTTCAATATTATGTATTTATATTTTCATTTAACAGGATCCTCAAACAGTGTATCAGTCAGTATGCAATATTCTTTGACAAAGGGTTAGGACATAGATCTGTGTTCAATACACAGTGTTAGGACATAGATCTAATTATCAACATTCTTCATTAACTATATCAACATTGCATCTTTGCTACATCATAAAATACTTCGTGTATTGATCCACAGTGTGACCTTACCTCAATGATAGGCTAACCTGTAACTAAATCACATTCACACCCGACATAGACACACGTAAAGGCGGTAGTGTCAGCAACAGCAGTGTCTTCTTATCGATTTATGAGTTTGTTTTTGAAGAATCAGATAGTGCCAGATTAGTAACTTTGAAGTACTGATATATTCATAGAGATTTTATCAAGATCAGTTTACTTTAAAAACGGACTGATAGATGACAATAGGCAAAAGTCAATCTTATAGAACGTTTATGCGTGCTCTTGACTGTAGCAGCTCGACCAGAATCGTGAGTAGTTAAGAAATCCATAAAATAGGCTGTTAGGACAGAATATGTCATATGAATAATAATGAATGAAATGTTGATCTCGATTCAACTTATAACCGGTATTCATTCACCTTATTCAAATTGTAACCGGTATTCATTCACCTTATTCAACTTATAACCGGTATTCATTCACCTTATTCAACGTATAACCGGTATTCATTCACCGCATTCAACTTGTAACCGGTATTCATTCACCTTATTCAACGTATTACCGGTATTCATTCACCTTATTCATTTTATAATTGGTATTCATTCACCGTATTCAACTTATAACGGGTATTCATTCACCTTATTCAATTTATAAGTGGTATTCATTCACCTTATTCAATTTATAATTGTTATTAATTCACCGTATTCAACATATAACGGGTATTCATTCACCTTATTCAACCTATAATTGGTATTCATTCACCGTATACAACTTATAACCGGTATTCATTCACCTTATTCATCTTGTAACCGGTATCCATTCACCGTATTCAACTTATAACCGGTATTCATTCACCACCTTCTCCAACTTATAATTGGTATTCATTCACCTTATTCAACTTAATGTGGTATTCATTCACCTTATTCAACGTATAATTGGTATTCATTCACTTTATTGAACGCATAATTGGTATTAATTCACCTTATTGTTCAAGTTTTGTGCTATAGAGGCTTTTAGTGTCATTACCAATTAAAGATACTAAATCTAGATTTTATTGCTGTATATTTGTTCTCCTTTTCACACCCTCTCTTGTGTCATCTCTAATTCTTATTTCTCTTACCCTCCACCTTGCACATTTAGTTAATTGGGAATGAGTCAAAGAAAAGACATATTGCAGTACTCATTGTTCTCATGTTGGACGTCTCGTTGCAAGTTGCTGTAGTTATTGTCTATGTGTAATACTGAGTTTTTCTCAGTTAATTGTTTTGCGTAATTTCTTTTGGACGACCTTTTCATTTGTCTATTGCCTATCACTAGATGGCTACTTTGGAAAGTATGTTTCCATCCATGTTAAGCACGAGTCTGATGTAATTGCATCCTTTTATTCTTAGAAAACTTAACCCAAATTATTGATTTATGTCTTCACTCATTGAATTGCTTGTTTTAATACATGCCAATTTTATGTTGAATATTCGAAATCACTTGTTTGAAATGCATTTAAGTTCCATCATGTATCCCAATATTCCAAGTCATTTGTTTGAAATGTGGTTAAGTCCCATCCTGTACCTCAATATTCGAAATTACTTATGTGAAATGTGATTAACTTCCATCCCGTATCCCAATATTCGAAATTACTTATGTGAAATATGATTAACTTCCATCCGTATCCCAATATTCGAAATTACTTGTTTGAAATGTGATTGTCCCATCCTGTATCCTTCTTGTGTATACCACTTTCTCTTACATAAATCTTTCTTACCTAAATTTCTCCTCAAATGTCTGACTAATTTTCTCTCTCCAGCTGTCTGTCCTGTGTTCTGAAAATGCATTTCATTATTGTTTTAACAATTTCAACTCATATATATATATATATATATATATATATATATATATATTAGAAGATGGAACACGACATCGTATATCGCTCCCTCAAATATCCCTCTTAAAACTTCGTCAAACACAACAACTCTCTGAAACATCAATTTTCATCTCATATTCACCTTTTCCCGTACTTTTCATCACCTTTCTCTTAACTGCCATCGTCTTCATACACTCTCTTATACTCAGTCTCTTGGTCACATATATTTCTCCCTCTCTTATAACTTGACAGGATCAAGATAAATATCAGACACGGACTGTACTTGGTCATCACCTCCAAGCCGACTACTAGCATTAAGACGACCAAACCAAAGCGGCAACTAACCGACCATCATTCTCTACTTCCTAATCTTTCTCGACATGCTTAAACAGGGACAGTCTAACCAAGGATTTGTGCTCAAAGGGGAATGGAACCTGGTATACACAATTACCACAAAGTAACATGTATCAGGTGCAAATATCGCAGCTCAAATGTAACCACCCATCAACGCATTCCAATCAAAGACTACATCTGCTAATTGACAACATTTTCAAAATGAAGAATAATATCTGATCTCAAAGCCTGCTTCTATATCATAACCTCCTCTATATCAAAACCTCCTCTATATCATAACCTCCTCTATATCAAAACCTCCTCTATATCATAACCTCCTCTATATCATAACCTCCTCTATATCAAAACCTCCTCTATATCATAACCTCCTCTATATCAAAACCTCCTCTATATCAAAACCTCCTCTATATCATAACCTCCTCTATATCAAAACCTTCTCTATAATAACCTCGTTTGTATATCGCTCTTTTTCTCTCTCGTGGTTTGTTTTAAAAATGTTTAACATAATTCTACCAAATAAAACACTTTATTATCTAAATCAGGGTTATAATCAGGCTTCGTGAAGATTCCATTAACAACATCAGCTTAAGTTTTTCAGGTGATGATGCGTGATGCCATCACTTCACACATTTCTTATGTTGTTTTAAAACTTCCTTCCCTTCGTTAACTCCACATCACCATCAAATGATCTGTGTCTAAACTCAATTCTATTTATTGCAACTGTTTTTATGGTAATTAATATAATTATTGTCATTATCCTGATTGTTATGTAGAAAACAGGAAATGTTTTCCATGTTCATTCACAACACATTTGATCATGCGCAATATCAGCTCCGCGGTCAGTTACCGGAAAAGCAAAAAACAGTTATCCGAATTTCTGTGATTCTGCCCGTTCTACTGCGGTTTGCCTGTATTTTATTTTATAATTCCTAATGAGGACCGGCTCGATCGCGCGTGCTAGATCTCCATCCTCCCCTTTTCACGCACACGCACACGCGCATACACACACACACACACATTCATAAATACGTCTCCCACCATTCTGTGGTCTTCTCGTCTCCACGAACCTTGAGCGCGAGGACAAACGACTTGCCTCACTTCTCCCTTTGACTTGAAGATCTCACCAGACAGCAGACAATGTATGCGCTTCAAGGAGGAATGTTCAAACTGTAACAAAAACTACATTTTCTTTTCGCCAAATCACAAATATTTCTGAAGTGATTCATGTAAACATTTACATTTGTAGATTGTATTTAAGACTAAAATGTGCAGGAATTTGTAGATTGTATTTAAGAATAAACTGTGCAGGAATTTGTAGATTGTATTTAAGACTAAAATGTGCAGGAATTTGTAGATTGTATTTAAGACTAAACTGTGCAGGAATTTGTAGATTGTATTTAAGACTAAAATGTGCAGGAATTTGTAGATTGTATTTAAGACTAAACTGTGCAGGAATTTGTAGATTGTATTTAAGACTAAAATGTGCAGGAATTTGTAGATTGTATTTAAGACTAAAATGTGCAGGAATTTGTAGATTTTATTTACGATAAAATGTGCAGGAATTTATAGATTGTATTTAAGACTAAAATGTGCAGGAATTTGTAGATTGTATTTAAGACTAAAATGTGCAGGAATTGTGACCGTGTTTTGATGAAATAAATTATTCCAAAAGTGTTTATTACAGGATGTTGCGAGTTTTGTTAAAGTTTGCATTGTTAAAGGAATATCTCATCATTAACGTGAGATAGAAAGTTGTAATTGTAACTATATCATATGATAGAATTAGTTGTAAATTTATCCTAACTACATCAGATGATAGAGTTAGTTGTAAAGTTATCCTAACTACATCATAGGATAGAGTTTGATGTAAAGTTATCCTAACTACATCATAGGATATATTTAGTTGTAAAGGTATCCTAACTACATCATAGGTTAGAGTTAGTTATCCTAACTACATCATAGGACAGAGTTAATTTTAAAGTTATCCTAACTACATCATAGGATAGAGTTAGTTGTAAATTTATCCTATATACATCATTGGATAGAGTTAGTTGTAAAGTTATACTAACTACAACATAGGATAGGGTTTGTTGTAAAGTTTTTATTTTCTGATATTCCGTTCTGGATGTATCTTTTAGTTCCTGAAATTCATGGGACATTCAATTGTATCAGGGGATATTATAAACATGCTATGTAGCAGTTGAGATTTATTAGAGAACACTGTTCATCCTGTGATTGATTTAATAGATTTACATAGTTAAGAATAATATTCATTCTGTGATTGATTTAATAGATTTACATATCTATGAATAGTGCTGGTTTGTTGAAATATTCCAAATTATGCGCGATAACGTTCTTATTTCACATACTAAATTTGGCAAACCGGAATGACGAGGTGTGGGGTTGGGGATGTGTTTTGTGGTAGAGGTGTATGGGTCTCTATAATTTATACACAGAAGACTTGAATTTTCAGAAATGTATGATACTCTACACAAACTCCTGCTACCCAGACTGTGTTTACGTGTGTATGTAGTATGCAAATTTCCCCTCTAAGATTGTAATCAGGGCATTAAATAAGTCTTCAGTCAGTAAATAAGTCTTCTGTCAGTAAATAAGTCTTCAGTCAGTAAATAAGTCTTCAGTCAGTAAATAAGTCTTCAGTCAGTAAATAAGTGCTTTTATCTTAAACAAATTAATAAAACGTCTTTGGCTAGTTAGGGGGGGGGGAGAGTTATCGCTTATAGGGAAAATTTCTAGTCACAAACATCATATTCTTCTTCTTCTTCTTCTTCTTCTGCGTTCGTTCTCAAATTCCTGCAGGTTAGCAGGATGTAGTCCGAAGAATGGAATACGTTGTGTCATGGTTTACAGCATTGCTGCAATATCTGCGCCTTTTGGCCTGGCACATCCGACTTCAGTATGGCTTTGGGTCACTGACCTTATATGAGATGGGACAGCGAACTCCATCCCATAACCTCCTTAGTCGCCTTTTACGACATGCATGGAAAGTAAACAGTGTTGCTATTCTTTGCTCCTCTTTCGGGCCCCGGCAACACACGGGCGACATCATATTCTGATTTCCTAAGAGGAGTTTTGAATCCACATCCCCTTTATTTACAGACTTGACGGTCATGTAATTACATCAAAACCTGAAAGTCTTAATAACTGTATTTATATTGTCATAATTCCAAGCACAGAGAATATATGGTTGATTGAGATAGCTGTATTAATGTTGTCATAATTCCAAGCACAGAGAATATATGGTTGATTGAGATAGCTGTATTAATGTTGTCATATTTCCAAGCACAGAGAATATATGGTTGATTGAGATAGCTGTATTAATGTTGTCATAATTCCAAGCACAGAGAATATATGGTTGATTGAGATAGCTGTATTAATGTTGTCATAATTCCAAGCACAGAGAATATATGGTTGATTGAGATAGCTGTATTAATGTTGTCATAATTCCAAGCACAGAGAATATATGGTTGATTGAGATAGCTGTATTAATGTTGTCATAATTCCAAGCACAGAGAATATATGGTTGATTGAGATAGCTGTATTAATGTTGTCATAATTCCAAGCACAGAGAATATATGGTTGATTGAGATAGCTGTATTTATATTGTCATAATTCCAAGCACAGAGAATATATGGTTGATTGAGATAGCTGTATTAATGTTGTCATAATTCCAAGCACAGAGAATATATGGTTGATTGAGATAGCTGTATTAATGTTGTCATAATTCCAAGCACAGAGAATATATGGTTGATTGAGATAGCTGTATTAATGTTGTCATAATTCCAAGCACAGAGAATATATGGTTGATTGAGATAGCTGTATTAATGTTGTCATAATTCCAAGCACAGAGAATATATGGTTGATTGAGATAGCTGTATTAATGTTGTCATAATTCCAAGCACAGAGAATATATGGTTGATTGAGATAGCTGTATTTATATTGTCATAATTCCAAGCACAGAGAATATATGGTTGATTGAGATAGCTGTATTAATGTTGTCATAATTCCAAGCACAGAGAATATATGGTTGATTGAGATAGCTGTATTAATGTTGTCATAATTCCAAGCACAGAGAATATATGGTTGATTGAGATAGCTGTATTAATGTTGTCATAATTCCAAGCACAGAGAATATATGGTTGATTGAGATAGCTGTATTAATGTTGTCATATTTCCAAGCACAGAGAATATATGGTTGATTGAGATAGCTGTATTAATGTTGTCATATTTCCAAGCACAGAGAATATATGGTTGATTGAGATAGCTGTATTAATGTTGTCATAATTCCAAGCACAGAGAATATATGGTTGATTGAGATAGCTGTATTAATGTTGTCATAATTCCAAGCACAGAGAATATATGGTTGATTGAGATAGCTGTATTAATGTTGTCATAATTCCAAGCACAGAGAATATATGGTTGATTGAGATAGCTGTATTAATGTTGTCATAATTCCAAGCACAGAGAATATATGGTTGATTGAGATAGCTGTATTAATGTTGTCATAATTCCAAGCACAGAGAATATATGGTTGATTGAGATAGCTGTATTAATGTTGTCATAATTCCAAGCACAGAGAATATATGGTTGATTGAGATAGCTGTATTAATGTTGTCATAATTCCAAGCACAGAGAATATATGGTTGATTGAGATAGCTGTATTAATGTTGTCATATTTCCAAGCACAGAGAATATATGGTTGATTGAGATAGCTGTATTAATGTTGTCATATTTCCAAGCACAGAGAATATATGGTTGATTGAGATAGCTGTATTAATGTTGTCATAATTCCAAGCACAGAGAATATATGGTTGATTGAGATAGCTGTATTAATGTTGTCATAATTCCAAGCACAGAGAATATATGGTTGATTGAGATAGCTGTATTTATATTGTCATAATTCCAAGCACAGAGAATATATGGTTGATTGAGATAGCTGTATTAATGTTGTCATAATTCCAAGCACAGAGAATATATGGTTGATTGAGATAGCTGTATTAATGTTGTCATAATTCCAAGCACAGAGAATATATGGGTGCTTCAGATCAATTAGGCCATATATCTTCTTCCCACGCAGAGAGCATTGTTCAGGTTCTTCTGCCAAGACACGTGACGTTGATGGGATCATCACACATGAATATTCTGGAGAAGTGGGTGATCTTAAGCAATGACAATTCCTGATTCCAGATATTATTATATTTTTCTAGGGGATGCCTAAATGTCCCAAATTTTTCAATCGAAAATATTAATACTAAAAACGGAATTAAATTGAAAGAAAAAAAAGCCAAACAAATCCTCCTAGAATCGTTCTAAACGCTATATGGTAAAATCATCTACCACCTATTTGTTACTTTCTAAGCGCTGCATAACACACTCGTCAACTATCAAATTGTTACTGTCACATGACTATCTACATGACAAAATTATATACCACCTCCTTGTTACTTTCTAAGCGCTGCATGACAAAATCATATACCACTTACTTGTTACTAAACTAACTTGCCATTTCCTTTATGTAACCACTGCTCATTCGTTGCCAGGTTAAAGTGCATGTTTACTTATGCATTTTGAGGAATCTCGTGGGGGGTTTTGTGTCCTTCTTGATGTTATTATAAATTGTAAGTATTATTATGAAGTTTTAAAATATATTTTGTAAGAAGTAGTGAATAGCACCTTCACGGTGGAGACGTAATGATAATGTTGATGATGAAGTGAGTGGTGAATAGTTATTTCAATTATGTGGACACACACACACACACACATACACATATATATATATATATATATATATATATTTATACACACACACGTAAACATCATCATCATTATTAAGTGTCGTCTCCACAACGAAGGTTGGCTGCAACGTATCTCCAACATCTCCTGTCTCTTGTCTTGGTGGCACATTCTGCTAGACTGTAACCTGTCCATCGTGTGATATTACTCTCCCACTTGTATCTCTGCCTACCTCTTGCTCGCTTCCCTTTGACTTTACCCTCAAGTAAGGTTTTCAATAAGGTGTCATGTCTTTTAATGTCCAAAATATTTTATGTGCCTGATCTTTATTTCTCTTAGTAGTTCTTTCTTCATATTAAGTGTCTTTAGCACATCTTCATTTATTTTCATCTCTTTCCATGATGTTCTCCCTATTCTTCTATATACCCACATCTCAAAGGCATCAATTCTGTCTTCTAATTCTTTATTTAGTTGCCACGTAAACACACAGATACATGTATACCTACATGCACGCATACCAACAGCACCATTCAGATTATGTCTAAGTTTAAATATTTCTATGTTACATACTTCACATTCAGATAATCTCAGTTTTATTTTAAAACTATATAGCGGGGAGATCGGTAAGAGAATGGAGACAGCACAGAAAGATTCGATTTACGAATTTAGATTATTCTCCTCGTCATTTAGGATTAATACATGAGGAAATAGGATGTGCTGGATCAATACACTAGCTGTAAAAGTAGCAGCACAATGTATTTCACAATATACATCTCATATCACAGGAATATTTGCGATGATTATTGTAGAGCTATGACAAACGAACATATAAATAAAATATGGATGTTACCCTGTGTACGCGGCAGAACACATACCTTTGACGTTAAGCGGTGCGAAACAAACGTAATCATTCTTGGAATTAGAGAAATAGTCCAGGTCAAGGTTGCCATAGTGGTATTTCAATGATTCATTAGTAGGAAAATATTAATGATATATTCTAACAACGACTAAATTAACATAGTTAATTATTATTTACATATAAAGACACGTTGTAGACTGTATTTGACAACAATGTATATATAAAGGAAACATTAAAAAACATATAAGTATGATGGAACAGTAACACAAGGAAAGAAAAATATGACACACCTTTAGGCAATATCGTTAATTATATCAACAATTTTTGTACACATTATGTATCTCTTTCCCGCCCCATGTCAACAATTTTCACGAAATAACAGACCATCACCGTGTTTAATTATGTCAACATGTTAAAATCCCCCCCCCCCTCCATAAACTATTCACCCAGCAAAAAACATAATAGCTGAAAAAAGTAGAAAATAACTATGATTTATTCCCTATCACAATCTGAAATAATATGTTTGTATTTCATATGTAGAACTGAAATAATATGTTTGTATTTCATATGTAGAACTGAAATAATATGTTTGTATTTCATATGTAGAACTGAAATAATATGGTTCTATTTAATGTGTAGAACTGAAATAATATGTTTGTATTTCATATGTAGAACTGAAATAATATGTTTGTATTTCATATGTAGAACTGAAATAATATGGTTCTATTTAATGTGTAGAACTGAAATAATATGTTTGTATTTCATATGTAGAACTGAAATAATATGTTTGTATTTCATATGTAGAACTGAAATAATATGTTTGTATTTCATATATAAAACTAGATAATATGTTTGTATTTCATATATAGAACTGAAATAATATGTTTGTATTTCATTTATAGAACTGAAATCATATGTTTGTATTTCATATATAGAGCTGAAATAATGACATGTGATGTTAAAATGAACACATGAAATAATGACATGTGATGTTAAAATGAACACATGAAATAATGCTAAAGGTGAGATAAGATAAATGACAGCGTGAGATGATAAAGATTATCTGTGTCATGATACACTTCCCTTATTCCCCCCACTCCCCATCTAGGGATAATATTGAGTGTAATTATATATCGTTCCATCAATACTATCGGAAGGTACATCATTGTTAAGATTTCAGAAAATACTATTTTTATGAGGAAATTAAAAATATTTTGTTTTCTGCATAATGTTTAAATGTATGCACACGTTGTTTGCTTGACATCTCAAAGGCGAATACACCTCTATCAGGTGTGATTTTGTGATTTCATTACAGTGAACAATAAATCAATGCTGTTATTTAACAATAGTGATATCAATAATTTTGTGCTGCAACTGAATTGCAAACAGTGCACTGACTATCCATAGAGAAATGAAGTATACGTTTAATCTGCCTCATGCTTGAATAGTTTGAAATAGTGTGAAACTCTTTTATGTAATGTTTTACATAACAGTATAGGAACGTTAACCTACTATGATGAATGCTTGTCTGAATGCACGATAACATGATGTTATGTGAATTGTAGTTATATATACTTTATTATTGTTTTCAATGAATAGTTCCAGAATTTAATGACTATACCAAGAACCTAGCGAAAAGTTATAATCATAACCAGTAGATTATGGATGTCAAGTGTGAAATGGAGTGTTGGATAGATAGATGGATAGGTCTATATAGATAGATAAATAGATATATAGTTAGATGGATGTATAGATGGATTGATATATAGGTAGATAGATAGAAGAGTGTTGTGAAATCAATATATGTAAATAATATTGCACTCATCATTAAAAAATGGATATTTGCAAGCGAAACATGTGGTGAGCATGTTTGTGCTTGTCACTACTCATCACCACCGAAATCAGTGCGTGGCCCTAAATTTACAGCTCGAGTTCCAGTATTTAGAAGCAATAAATATAGCCTTATGAAGATTAGTGGTACCAGAAGGAGGAACACGTGCAGATGTATGCAGCAGATTGAGTAAAGCCATAGCACTCACAGCTACGTTTAATAACATTTGAAAATGTCCTAGTACCGTATAAACACCAAACTAATACAATAACAGCGTTATGTGTTATAGTAACTGTAGCGGGAATGTGTACCGAAGAATCAAAGATAAAGCCATATCGAAATAATAATAACAAAAAAACATTTTTATTTTTTTGTTCACGGAAAAATTACTAGTCAATTATTATTTCCTCTAATCAACTAAAATAAATTAAATTACATATAAACAAACACGTGGAGATGAATTGTTGACAATCTAGAATGGATTCGAACACCATAAGACTGGTAGCAGTTGCTATGTATCAAAAACATCTTGATAGAGAATAGTAGAATGTAACATGAAACACTAAATACGTTCTTGCAGAGAATGACTACAGATCTATGGTACATTTTTGTTCTGCTCTAGCATGAACTTATAATGTGTGATATCTTCGGTTGGTTTCTATTGAAGATAACGAGATTGAAGGTCCAAGCAGCTCTCATTTGGATGGCGACCACCAACAGACTCAGTTATTCTAACGGATTCTCAAAGTATGCTGAGCAAGATAGAAAAGTGTATGATAAGAATGGAATGGGTCACTCATCTCGTCAATGCGCAGAGCATTACATGGATTTGCTGTCCTGGTCGTGCAGGGGTCAGGAGAAACGAAAGAGCGAATGTATTGGCTGGTAAAGCTTTGGTGAACGGCACCGAGATAAGAATAGACAGGATTAAATTGATTAGAGCAGTTATGGATACCCCACGAAAAGACGAGGAAGAAGGCGAACGTGGCAATGTACATATTCAGAGAATGGTAGAAAGGAGAGTGACTAGAAGTGATGGGAGAAAGTGCTCTCTCTCCGGAATGATCAGAAGAACGCGTAATCAGCAACTGACTGGGACACTGAACTTATACACTTTTATATGGCTGACGGAACGGCAAGCAGAGCATATATGGGAATGCCCCCCGTGATGTGACGCTTGTTCCTAATCAAGAGTCAAGAAGGAAACCAGCGGTTTGACACCAGTATATTAATGTTTTTGTCAGGAAATGTACCATGTTGATGATCTTTTGAAACAGAACGTACATGCTGATGGCACATGTTGATCATCTTTTGAAACAGAACGTACATGCTGATGGCACATGTTGATCATCTTTTGAAACAGAACGTACATGCTGATGGCACATGTTGATCATCTTTTGAAACATAACTTATATGTAGATGGCACATGTTGTTCACATATTAACGCAGAGATTCCATGTTTGACCACCCGTCCTCCTCTTGTGAATTTCTGAACTTATTCATTTATTTTTGAATATTTGAATCCCTGAACTTTCGAGAATTCCGAGACCACCCTACCTTATTATGTCGAATCCTTCTGTCACCTTGAGTTATGTGTTTTTTAGCAGAAAATGTCTTGAAAAAAACTACTTTATAAGTTTCAAACGTTTAGAATAGTGATTCGCATTCACACAATTTACGTTGTGTACAGTAAATAATATTATTGACATCAACTTTTGTCAACCGCATCTCATTGTCAATTACTCTCAAATAATTGTTGAAGTTATTTATGTTGAGCACCCGATTAGAAAAAAATATGTATTACATTTTTATATTCACGAAACGAAACCTGAGATTTACTTTTTAAATGTATGATTCTAATCATTATATAAATCTAAACTATTCACCTTATGTAGTCGTAGTTATGTTTGAAGTGAAACGATTTGGAAACATTACTTATTGTATCAATTATGGGATCAAAATTAATGGGATCGCGTCTTTGTCGTGGCATTCCTCTGATGTTGTTCATCGATACGCCTCGTGACCTTTCTGGCACAATGTGGTACAGCTTCACTATAGTCTGTCCTCAAATTAGTAACCACACAATGTGGCACATATACACTATAGTCTGTCCTCAAATTGGTAACCACACAATGTGGTACATATACACTATAGTCTGTCCTCAAATTGGTAACCACACAATGTGGCACATATACACTATAGTCTGTCCTCAAATTGGTAACCACACAATGTGGCACATATACACTATAGTCTGTCCTCAAATTGGTAACCACACAATGTGGCACATCTACACTATAGTCTGTCCTCAAATTGGTAACCACACAATGTGGCACATATACACTATAGTCTGTCCTCCTATTGGTAACCACACAATGTGGTACATCTACACTATAGTCTGTCCTCAAATTGGTAACCACACAATGTGGTACAGCTTCACTATAGTCTGTCCTCAAATTGGTAACCACACAATGTGGCACATATACACTATAGTCTGTCCTCAAATTGGTAACCACACAATGTGGCACATATACACTATAGTCTGTCCTCAAATTGGTAACCACACAATGTGGCACATATACACTATAGTCTGTCCTCAAATTGGTAACCACACAATGTGGCACATATACACTATAGTCTGTCCTCAAATTGGTAACCACACAATGTGGCACATATACACTATAGTCTGTCCTCAAATTGGTAACCACACAATGTGGCACATATACACTATAGTCTGTCCTCAAATTGGTAACCACACAATGTGGTACATCTACACTATAGTCTGTCCTCCTATTGGTAACCACACAATGTGGTACATATACACTATAGTCTGTCCTCAAATTGGTAACCACACAATGTGGCACATATACACTATAGTCTGTCCTCAAATTGGTAACCACACAATGTGGCACATCTACACTATAGTCTGTCCTCAAATTGGTAACCACCGTTGGAGAAGAATATATAAGTAATTATCTTATTTATTTTAGATCGTATTTTAGATCGCGGAGATTGTGGAATACAACTTTTGATCAACACCGACGCTATAAATATTCTTTTATCTTTCTAAAAATGTTAGTAGTTTAAAACCTTTCCTCTATAACGTATACACATTTACCCCTGTCAATTGCGAAGAATATAAGATATTTTACAGTATTTATTCGAGTCTGCTGACATCTTCGAATGTTGCAGCTACAGTATATTTTGTATTGGCATGCGCATTAAAGAATGTAAGCACATGTCTCTGGCCTGCTTGCCCGGGACAGAGAGGCATTCATAATTACCACGATGAAGACAGCATTCTGGAAAGAATATGTCACTTTATATATATATATATATATATATATATATATATATATATATATATATATATATATATATATATATATATATATATATATATATATATATATATATATATAAAGTGATAAATCGAACCGCTGTGAGACGGAAAGCACGATTTCCAGGAGTGCGAATATGTAATTGTTTATCGTTTACTTAGAGATTTAATTGTTATTGAAAGACTTGATAAATTTATCTGGCATGAATATCTTCGTGAATGTTTTGGTCATTGCGATGTGTTGTTGCGATGTGTTGTTGCGATGTGTTGTTGCGATGTGTTGTTGCGATGTGTTGTTGCGATGTGTTGTTGGATTGTCACTAATGAAAAACATGGAAATACTGGGGTATGCATATAGTAAACACATTATCAGGTGTCAGTCGTGTTGAATGTTTTTTTTTGTTGGATAATGCAATTGTTTAATATTAAAATAATTTTTAAACCCCAGTTTCTTCAAAGGATGTTTATTTCCAGTTGGATGAAATACGATTAAAAAAGCACTGGTCAAGCAATTAAGAAAAATGAAAGTTGACGACATTGACATATATGTCACAAAGAGGAGGATATGAAAACTTGCAAGAACCGCCGGTTTCACTTTCAGAAAAACCTTAGTCGGCAGGAAGGTTATTTGGGAAAAGTCACACTTGATTGCTGCCCGAAGTAAATACCTGAGACAATCTGGGAGCTGAGAGGCCAAGATTTTGATATTGTATATTTTGACGAAACCTGGGGTCAATGCTCACCACACATATACTAAAGAATGGTAATCCGTGGATAGTGCACATAAATGAAACATTCCAAACAGCATAGGCCAGCGCATTATACTCATGCAAACTGAAAGTAACAACAGCGGCCTAGTGCATAAAGCTGGACTTATTTCCCAATTAAAACGTACAGATGGCAGGGACTACCATACTGAAATAAATGGACATATTGTCAGGCATTGAATGGAGAACAGTCTTCTTCAATTATACAAAGAAAACCATGTGTCGTAATAGAAAATATTTTCTTCTTCCGCTTCTTCTGCGTTCGCTCTCATATAACCACAACGAATATATCGTGTGGTTTCCGCCGCGAAGCGTGAAGTACGTTGTACTGCATGTTCCATAGTAAAACTGTTATTTTCACCTCAGTTGGCCACATTGTAGCCTGCTTGTCCGAGGCCCAGCACGTCTGATTTCGTCGTGTCTTTAATTCGGGTAGTAGGCTTCCTTAGTCCATGACAGCCTGCCTATCTGACGATGGGCACGTGGGAATGTAGTGACTCTTCGCCTAGCCTATTGTAGTTCTCAGCTATCTCGCACAAGGTGTTCCACTTTCTATGAACTTGCCTCGTGTCCATAGGGTACTGAACATTTTCTCATCCGCGAGCCTGGTTCCGGATGAGCAAGAACTCTACAGTTCACATTTGCTCCTGAGCATATCGAGTACTGAACCCTTTATCTCCGCGATTTTGTTTCATGTATAGGAAGCTCGCCAGTAGAGTTGGGTCAGGACAAACTTCGTTGTCCCGTTTGTGCCTGAACCCATTGGGGTACGGAACCCTTTCTCTCTGCGAGCATGTTTTCAATATAGGAAAGCTCGACATTAGAGTTGGACTAGGTTTTCTATTTTTGCCGGGCTCTCACGATTATGTGTGGGTCTCTGACAATGTGGAACTTGGTAACTAGAAGCTTGTCTCGAGCTAATAGAGCTTGTAGCTCCGATTTCCTTGGCACTCGTTTCCACTTTTTTATTTGCATTTAGCACTGCCGTCTAGCGCTGTGCTGCCCTTTCATTGTACTCAGTATGTAGTCTTTTTGTCTCTCGCTAAGCATCCGCCTTTTCATACCATTTCATTGCCTGCCCCTGCAATTCTTGGACTGGACTTTTTTGCGTCACAGTGTGTCGACAGTGCCACTGTTTTTATCGGAGTGAACGAAGGCTGTAATTTGTATTTTAAACCACGAACACTGAGCGAATTCGAAACTCTGTTTTGCTGATTAGCAGGCGTTTAACTTTACGTTACATTATAGCTGCTCTCAACTCTGACTTAGCATTGCCTACACAATACCGTGATTTTCTCTATGACAAAGCACGCCGAAGACCCATACCTAGACTATAGGAAAGAAATCAACCCTATTATTATACATTCAACTGTCCCATTGAAAACGTCACAGAGAAACCAACTTTCCCATTGAATAGGTCATAGAAAACCAACTTTCCCATTGAATAGGTCATATAAAACCGACTTTCCCGTTGAAAAGATCATTTAGACACCAAATTTCCCCATGGAATAGCTCATAGAGACACCCTTCGTCCCTTCTAAAAATGTCATAGAGATAAATATCTTCCCCACTGAATAGTTCATAAAGTCACTCAATTTCCCCATTGACAAGATCATTTAGATACTCAACTTCCCCATTGAAAATGTCATAAAGATAAACATCTTCCCCATTGAAAGGACATAGAAAAAAAGCCGAACTTTCCCATTGAAAACATCATTTCGACACCGAACTTACCCATTTAATAGCTCATAGAGACACCGAATTTCCCTATTGCAAAGATAATTTAGTCACAAAACTTCCCCATTGAATAGCTAATTGAGACACCCAATTTCCCCATTGAAAAGATTATATAGACAACCAACTTTTCCATTGCCTAACGAAAATAGAAAAACCAAACTGGAGTTGAACGTAACATTGAGTTGCATGGAACTTAAGAGATGTCAATAAATTACAGCAACAATTAGTGATGGTCGGCGGTTAAGAAAACGTTTAACAGTTGTTGACAAGTGGAGAGTGGATTTGACATTAGTTGACAAGTGGAGAGTGGATTTGACGTGAGTTGACAAGTTGAGAGTGGGTTTGACATGAGCTGATAAGTGGAGAGTGGGTTTGACAGGAGTTGACAAGAGGAGAGTGGGTTTGAGATGAGCTGACAAGTGGAGAGTGGGTTTAACATGTGTTAACAAGCGAAGAGTGGGTTTGGCATGGGTTGATGACAACAGTACTTGAATGGTTCCTAGAATCATTGACAGTTGTTGACAAAGGGGATGGGTCAAACAATTATCAATTTATTTTATGGACGAAAAGCAATAACCTCAAACTCCCTCTTTATTACAGCATCATAAACATATGTAATAACATATTCGCTGCACTCGCTATAATCGCATATATATGTAACACTAATACTAATAATAATCAATAGTATTTGTATCACTGGTCACGATCGCCGATAATCGTATCCCTCGTCATGGCTCGTCATTGGAGAAATAAATCTAATCTTAAGTAGTCGATTTTCTGTCCTAAACGTATTATAAATCTCAGAGGAATGTGTCGATGTATATGAATGCTTCAGTGTCTCTCTTAGTATAATCCAAATCAAGAACAGTTAGTTATTATTCGATTCCTGTCTGCAAACATCCTTCCGTCTCGAGTACTGACTGTGTCGTTCCCGATTTCGAACTATTCTTGCGTCTGTGTGTTGTCGAGGCCCAAAAGGGGAGCAAAGAATAGCAACACTGTTTACCTTCCACGCATGTCGTAAAAGGCGACTAAGGAGGTTATGGGATGGAGTTGGCTATCCCATTCCATATAGGGTAAGTGAACCAAAGTCATGCTGAAGTCGGATGTGTCAGGCCGAAAGGCGCAGATATCGCAGCAATGCTGTACACCATAACACAACTCATTCCGTTCTCCGGACTGCATCCTGCTAATCTGCAGGAGTTTGAGAACGAACGCAGAAGAAGAACTATTCATTGCCACGATGCTAAGCTGGCAGTATATTTTCCATTTGTTATGTTCTCCAGCTCTCCTTGCTCTACAAGTTTCATGTTGTTTGGATATAGGTTACTCTTTATCTTTACTGCTGCATACAAGTTAACGAATAAGACCTTTAAGATCCCGTGTTAATCTACAGTTGGGGCAGGGGTATTTCTTTCAGAAGTGCAATCAAAATCCTTCCTGTACATGTCGCAGCATCTGCTATGGCAATGCGGCCTTTATTTTCACATCCCATAGCAAGTCTACCTGCGTTCCTTCACAGGAAAACATGTAGTAGTGAAAGCTGCACATAAATTACATCAACAATTATTGTATGGGAGTCTGAAAAAGGCTTACATAAGTTGGCAAGGCGGAGGGATGGAGTTGACAAAAGTTCATGTTAACAATACTATTCTCTGTACATAAATCAAAGTACATGAATTAGGAACAATGTTCTAAAAATGTAAAACAATATATTAATGTGTTAGTCATTTTTCCCCAAAGCAGTTATAGTGGAGGCGGTAAGGGGTCACCTTTTTTACATAATTAAGCAGGATCGAAGGTTCCTGAATTCTTGACATAATTAAACAGTTTGGGAGGGTTCCTTAATTCTTGACAAAAAACGCGCATGCGGTAACAACCGTTACCATGTTGTTCCGACAGGTCGAAGTTGTGCTTGAACTAGTTAGTTCAGTGCGTGGGTAGACGTAACAACAAAGAAACATGTCTCAATGGCCAGAGTTGTGCCCTGATGTCGACGTCTCTTTCGGCGGTATTAGACTCGAAACACCATTGAGTTGGATGGCTGCTGGAACAGAGGGCGGAGCACGTATGGGAATATCCCACGTGCTGTGAGGCAAGTTTCTAATCAAGAATAAAGAATTGTTGACATAATTAAGCAGGATGGGAGGATTCTTGAATTATTGACATAATTAAAAAGGTTGAGAGGGTTCCTGGTTTCTTGATAGTTCTTAACAAGTGAGACCTGAGTCAAAACGATGTAAAATGATTTGTGAAGTTACTTATGCATTTGTTCACAAACAGTGAACTGTCTTATTCTAGTGAACTGTATTATTTTAGTCAACTGTCTTTTTCCAGTGAACTATCTTCTCCAGTGAACTGTCTACTTTTAGTGATATGTCTTCTAGTGAACTGTCTTCTTCTAATGAACTGTCTTCTCCTAGTGAACTGTCTACAATTAGTGAACTGTCTACTTTTAATGAACTGTCTACTTCTAGTGAACTGTCTACCTCTAGTGAACTGTCTACTTCTAGTGAATCTACTACTAATGAACTGTCTACTTTTAGTGAACTGTCTACTTCAGTGAACTGTCTACTTCTAGTGAACTTTCATTTAATGAACTGTCTTCTTGTAGTGAACTGTCTACTTTCAGTGAACAGTTTATTCCCTGTGAACTGTCTACAACTAGTGAACTGTCTACTTTTAATGAACTGTCTACCTCTAGTGAACTGTCCGCTTCTAGTGAATCTACTACTAATGAACTGTCTACTTTTAGTGAACTGTCTACCTCAGTGAACTGTCTACTTCTAGTGAACTGTCATCTAATGAACTGTCTTCTAGTAGTGAACTGTCTACTTTCAGTGAACAGTATATTCCCTGTGAACTGTCTACTTCACTTATATATATTGTTAACTTCTGTTAATATATTGGTTAATATTGTCGTATGTGTCATAGTTGGTGGCAGTGAAAGCACATACAACATATGACATACCTGATAAAATTTTGACCAAGACAAATACTTTTATATGATTGGATTCCTAAATAGAAAATGGCGTAACATGTTTTCTACCATACACGCAAAAGACCATAATATGTCGATGCCTGTTAAAACTATGTGGCGTCACTTAGTATTGCTGCTGTCTTCTTCTTTAATACCCAAATAGGGCTATGGGTAACCGCTTCTTTGCACATAGAAAATAAGAACTTGATCGTCCGGTTTTTCTTGGAAATTGAAACAAACAATGACTTTTTTGTTTAGGAATTTAATTATATCTGGGAAGTTGAATATGCAAGATATTCAGACGACTTTATGCCCTTAGATACTGAATAAAACAATGACAATAGTGTGTAAGCACTAACGGTGCACTTAGCGCTTTATATCCGAGGGATATTAAGTCGATTACCTTAAAAACTATAACTGCATGCTCGCGATACTATCACATTATTCCAATTTTATTCTGATTTACACAACACACCCCGTGCAAAAATCGATAATGTTTTAGTTTGAAAAGTGACATGCTTAATTAAAATGAGACTTGCAAATTATCGGCGGTGTAGTCAGTGTGAGTGCATATTTATATAATGTGTGTGTGTATATCTCTGTGAAATATACAATTGTGAGCTGTCTGCTATCTATATATGCGTATATATGTTAGTTTGTATGCATGTGTTTTATATGTAGCTGCTGGTCGTAGTGAGGGGCTTACAGTCATATGGAATATGTAGTCACATGTGGTCAATATTAATTGGTTGTAGAATGTCATGTGA
The DNA here is from genome assembly GCA_034231615.1 of Meghimatium bilineatum. NCBI lineage: Eukaryota > Metazoa > Mollusca > Gastropoda > Stylommatophora > Philomycidae > Meghimatium > Meghimatium bilineatum. The sequence goes on along the minus strand of CM067316.1, from coordinate 39,798,549 downwards.
TAGGAGGTTTGTATACACAAATATTGAAATGGTCTTCTACATACACACACATGCAGCTATCTTAGAGTAGGGTGTCTGATATGAAAACTTCAACATACACACACATGCAGCTGTCTCGAGTAGGGTGTCTGATATGAAAACTTCTACATACACACACATGCAGCTGTCTCGAGTAGGGCGTCTGATATGAAAACTTCTACATACACACACATGCAGCTGTCTCGAGTAGGGCGCCTGATATGAAAACTTCTACATACACACACATGCAGCTGTCTCGAGTAGGGCGCCTGATATGAAAACTTCTACATACACACACATGCAGCTGTCTCGAGTAGGGCGCCTGATATGAAAACTTCTACATACACACACATGCAGCTGTCTAGAGTAGGGTGTCTGATATGAAAACTTCAACATACACACACATGCAGCCATCTGTGAGTAGGGCGCCTGATATGAAAACTTCTACATACACACACATGCAGCTGTCTCGAGTAGGGTGTCTGATATGAAAACTTCTACATACACACACATGCAGCTGTCTCGAGTAGGGCGTCTGATATGAAAACTTCTACATACACACACATGCAGCTGTCTCGAGTAGGGCTTCTGATATGAAAACTTCTACATACACACACATGCAGCTGTCTCGAGTAGGGCGCCTGATATGAAAACTTCTACATACACACACATGCAGCTGTCTAGAGTAGGGTGTCTGATATGAAAACTTCAACATACACACACATGCAGCCATCTGTGAGTAGGGCGCCTGATATGAAAAATTCTACATACACACACATGCAGCTGTCTCGAGTAGGGCTTCTGATATGAAAACTTCTACATACACACACATGCAGCTGTCTCGAGTAGGGCTTCTGATATGAAAACTTCTACATACACACACATGCAGCTGTCTCGAGTAGGGCGCCTGATATGAAAACTTCTACATACACACACATGCAGCTGTCTCGAGTAGGGTGTCTGATATGAAAACTTCTACATACACACACATGCAGATATCTCGAGTAGGGCTTCTGATATGAAAACTTCAACATACACACACATGCAGCCATCTGTGAGTAGGGCGCCTGATATGAAAAATTCTACATACACACACATGCAGATATCTGTGAGTAGGGCGTCTGATATGAAAACTTCTACATACACACACATGCAGATATCTCGAGTAGGGTGCGTGGTATAAAAACTTTGCATGCAGCTCAGTCTTAGTAGTGATTTGGATATAAAATAAAGCTATGGATAGTTAACTCCCCCCCCCCCCCCCCCACAATAACCAATAGGGAATAAGACGTTATTTTTCATAGTTCCTTATAGTTTAAAAAAACAGTAAATATGCATTTGTTGGGGTATGTGTACTAGATTTGAATGTATTGGCGTGTGTGAGAGATTTCATGTGTGTGCTCTGTGCTCCCGTTTAGGAAGTTTACAACACACGGGAGAACAACTTATTTATTACGGCGGATCTTATTGCAACCAGCACAGTGATGATACAGCAGTTTGATCATGTCTCACTACTGTACGCAGTCGGTATTACATGTTAGACAATCCAACGTCTAATGTTGCAGTCGTTTTCATCATATATCTTGCTATGTAGAACCGTGTTCAGTGCAGGATTTACCTATTAGCTAAATAAGCTATAGTTTAGGGTCTCCACTGTTTTGGGGGCCCTCAAAAAGTTTTTTCAATTTCACTATCGATATATTCTAAATCGTTAAAGGGCCCCATATCTCAAATAGCTTAGGGCCCCATATCTCAAATAGCTTAGGGCCCCATATCTCAAATAGCTTAGGGCCCCATATCTCAAATAGCTTAGGGCCCCATATCTCAAATAGCTTAGGGCCCGATAGCTAAAATAGCTTAGGGCCCCATATCTCACATAGCTTAGGGCCCCATATCTCAAATAGCTTAGGGCCCCATATCTCAAATAGCTTAGGGCCCCATATCTCAAATAGCTTAGGGCCCCATATCTCACATAGCTTAGGGCCCCATATCTCAAATAGCTTAGGGCCCCATATCTCAAATAGCTTAGGGCCCCATATCTCAAATAGCTTAGGGCCCCATATCTCAAATAGCTTAGGGCCCCATATCTCAAATTGCTTAGGGCCCCATATCTCAAATAGCTTAGGGCCCCATATCTCAAATAGCTTAGGGCCCCATATCTCAAATAGCTTAGGACCCTATCAAGTTTAAATCCGACTCTGACCGTGTTATGTAGAGTCTGACTATGTAGAAGATTGATGTGTTGAACCCTGCTATATAAAAACTTGCCATGTAAAACCTCGTTATGCAGAATCTTGTTGTGTAGTAGCATGTGCTGTAGAATCTTGCTGTGTAGTACCAAGCTCTGTAGAATCTTGTATAGTACCATGCTCTGTAGAATCTTGTGTAGCACAATGCTCTGTAGAATTTTGTGTAGCACAATGCTCTGTAGAATATTGCTGTGTAGTACCATGCTCTGTAGAATCTTGTATAGTACCATGCTCTGTAGAATTTTGTGTAGCACAATGCTCTGTGGAATCTTGTTGTGTAGTACCATGCTCTGTATAATCTTGCTATGTTTAACCTTGCTATGTAGAGCTATATTCTGCAGAACGCTCTATACACAAGTACTAACAGAGAAGATATGCTCTAAAAGTAGTCTCCACTGATGCTACAACCGAAATAAACAGTGTATGCAGGATAAGAGTTGAAACTATTACAGTTCGTTATAATGTCTAATTGCAACTCCAGAAAGTATCACAGTTCGTTATAGTATCTAAGTGTAACTCAGGAAACTATCAAAGTTCGTTATAGTGTATAATTGCGTCACCTTTATTGATTAAGGATCTCATACACAGATAAATGTCCATGTGGATCTGTAACCCAGACTCCAAAACACATACTTCAGGACTGCCCAACATACAATGAGCAGAGATAGCAGACCTGGCCAGAGGATGCAGACTTGAGGCAAAAGCTATGGGGCAGCCGCTCTGACCTGGAGAAGACAGTGGACTTCGTCTTGACGACAGGTCTGACGGTATAGCATGACCACATGCTGAACAAAGAAGAAGAAGAAGTGTGTAATTGCAACTCCGGAAACTATCACAGTTCGTTATAGTATCTAATTGAAACTCCGGAAAGTATGACAGTTCGTTATAGTGTCTAATTGCAACTCCGGAAAACTATCACAGTTCGTTATAGTGTCTAATTGCAACTCCGGAAAACTATCACAGTTCGTTATAATATCAAATTGCAACTCCGTTAAAAAGAAACATATGTCAGCATAACTATAAATGCAATTAAATCGATGGAGATCGCACCGAAGCAGAATGTGTAGGACCATTGAAAGTAAAATTGTAACACAATGATATTCCCTTTCAAGGACTACACCCTGTTGGAAATGTAGCAGGGCCATTGTTACCAGAGATATCCAGTTGGAGTTTGAGAACGAACAACAACAATAATAACAACAACAAAAACAACAATAACAACAACAATAACAACAACAATAACAACAACAATAACAACAATAACAAAAACAATAACAACAACAATAACAACAACAATAACAACAATAACAACAACAATAACAACAACAATAACAACAACAACTACAACAAAATCGAATGAGCTAAAAAATGAAACATCGACTTTGTATTTGTAATCAGTAATTTCAAAATAAAATCTCCGACAGTGTACAATCAGTTGTATCCGCTAATTCTTAGCTGCCAGAAATGGAGTTCTCTATTCTCAGAACCACGTGCGCTAGATTAGATTCGTGTAGAGTAAGATAATATAGAAAATGATAGGCGAGAATCTGGTAGATAAGATGGGGTGTTCATCTGACGAGAGGATCAGACGAGTGCGCATGAAACTGTGTAAATAATCCAGTCCGGCGGGAAATGACAACATATTTTGTGGGAGTTTACTGAAGTGATTTGATGGCGTCTGGTTCTATTCCTTATGTTAGGCACTAAAATAAAAATCGTTTGTACACATATTTGTGGCACAAATATTGTTTGAATTAATTATGTTTTTTTTAAAAATAATGTTTAATTAATTTCCGTTATATTTCTTTTGAAGATTATTTTAAAATTATCTTGAGTTATGTGAAAAACCTTGCCTTTTCACATGGTCATTATTCATTTATTTTATGAACGAAGATGCGCTATGTTGCCGTATTTTGTACGCGTATGGATCGACAAATCCAACTTTGGCAGTATAATTAATACGTTCATTATTTTAATAATTACACAGAACTGTGGACGTCCGTAGCCATAGCCTTAGCATGCCATCCGTACGTCGCCACTTGATTATAAGCATTGATCGTACTGTATGCTATTCACCAATTTAAATGCTAACCACAGTCAAATTTGTAAGATTCCATTTTATCTATTGTTTCCTTTACTGCTGGTATTTTATCATTTTAAATATCATCATCAATTTTAACTTCATTTGCATTCTTACATATCTGTATTATTACATATCTGCATTATTACATATCTGCATTATTACATATCTACATTCTTACATATCTACATTCTTACATATCTACATTCTTACATATCTGCATTATTACATATCTACATTCTTACATATCTGCATTGTTATATATATTTCTTGTTATATGCCTTAACTGTTATATATCTTCATTCTTACGTGTCTGCATTTGTGCATATCTGCATTCTAACAGCTCTCTATTTTTCTATATCTGCATTGTTATATATCTTCCGCCATAATAGCCGACGAAAAGGAATGTGTTTTCCTTACAGCTGCAAAATTAATAGATTTTCCTCCAGAAAGAAACGGCAACCTACGGGAGTAATGTGCCTAGAAATTCAGAATGGATACAGTGAGCAGTGGTGTAAATAATAATAATAACGTTGAAAGTTCTATGTATAAAGAGATAGAAAACTATGGCAAAGTAGTAATATCGACACTAAAGTAACCCTTTAAGATCATTTTTTTTCCTAAGTGGCAACTATTGATGCGAGACTTGGACTTTAAACCAGACACTGTGCAAAAGAATAAATTCATTGGAAATTAAGTGCTACAGAAAGATCTTGTGAATATCATGATAGAGATAACACAAGAACATTGAAGTTTTTAAATCAATGAAACTAAATGAAGTATGGCCTCTAAATACCTTTATAAGTATACAGTATATATAAATATCTACAGTATTGTTGACACTTAAAGCGACATGATGGTATTAAAAGGCTTATTCTAAAGTGTACATTGCTAGTAAAGAGAAGAAGAGCAAGAGCAAAAAGACGATAGATCAGGGATATTGAAGAATATATGCACATGTCTATGGTCATTGCATCCCTGACTAGAGAGGTGTTCAATGTATCAACGACGAAGACATCGTTCTGGAAAGAATACGATACGTAATATATATATATATTCTTATATACCGGTATCTGCATTCGCATAGGTCTGCTATGCTCCTATTTCTGATATAAAGCCTCAGATAATAATTTTTCTGTGTCTACAGTGAAAAACAACGCGTCGCCAGGAATGAGCGCAATTGTTGGCTTAGACGTACGTTAGGCAACCAACTGGGGGCTGAAAGTGGTCTTGCGATAGGGGAAACGGTTCATGTTAAGTAGATGTAGCCTATTTTTTTAGTGAATTAATTTCATACATTATTTATCGAAAGGAACTTTTGCTAAAGTCGCATACAATGCTGCATGCATCGATCCGCGTGTAAGCGCGCTTAGAGCCTCCCCTTTCCCCTACCATGGAATATTCTTTAAAAGGGAGGGGGTGACCTTACGCGCAGATCGAATTAGCGCTAGCAGACACTTCACGTTTTTTATCTACGCGTCACAGAAGCTCAATGAAATCAAACATAATTTTAAAAATTTGTATCGTTAACGCGTGATGAGGTCACTTTGCCTAACATGTACCTTGGAAACATTCAAGTGGAGACCGGAACACATATGGACGCGTCCCGAATGTTGATTATTGATGACTATTTCTCATATACATTGATGTATGCGTCAAACATGCCATACACTGAAACTACATTTGATCGACTTCAAGAACACCCGAATACGAACGTATACGCACGACTGATCCAAATGAAAAGTGTGCTACAAATCCGTTTTATTTTCAAGCGTGAGGATTTGCAACTTAAGGCCGCTTGCAAAGAACGTGGTTTCGAAACACCCTGTGCATTTGGATTAGTCGCGAGTGTACGCTCGTAACAGCGTGTTCTTAGCTTCACTTGAAGTCATTTCAGTGGACAGCAGGACTAAGGGTTTACTGATTGCCTTATGATTTTGTCTTAATAAAAATTTCTTCTATGTGACCTGTCCTTGGCAGAGCGTTATTCTTACTGACACTGTGTACGGTAAGAGTGCTGAGTCTCGGCTGTGTCCAAGTTGTGCTGCAAGCTTCATTTACCATTTGTGAAAGATTATCAATATCAATTGCCCATCCACGTCTCGGGCGTCGTGTCTCTCTCTCACTCTCTCGCTCTCTATATTGGTGAGCTTATCTTTCATGGTTACACATCCTAATACCATGTCTTTTTTTATATTCCGAAAATACATTATATAGCGCTTTTTATGGTTCTTTAGAAGTCAATCTTTTTCTATGTTCAAATCTTTGCAAACGTCTACGTTTCATGGTATCTCCGTAAATTATATTTTTTAATGATTCTATAGCATTCTCTTTCACAAGCTGATATTTTCTGTTATATTTCGTATGTTATTTGCCAAGTTTAATAATGGTGCTGTTACTGAGAACATATAGCTTATTAAGTAATAGTTGTAACTGCCTGATTTTTTTACCTTTACTCAACATTCCATCTAAGCTGCGCGACCGGAGTTAATCGTACTTACAAGACATACACAACTTCTTACAAGAGTACATCGTATAAAATTAAAAATACCGCACACATAATTTGCAATTGGTAATCATAAAAGGAACATTAAGTACCACCTGAAGAGTACTGTGCACATGTGGTAACTATTTATGCAAACTAAGAACGCCTGCCGCAAGCATGATTGAACGCTTAAGCGTAGAATAACGCGCAACCCGAACCCTGGACTGTTACACCGAGGATCAGGCGTGATACTGGGCTTATTCACTTCACATGACTCATAGGTTTCATCTCCCGGTCCGAATCTTGCGGCCTTAGGCAACTTTCTCGCCGTAATGGCATTGTCAATAATCCGGATACGGGGGAGGGGGGGGGGCACTGTTCATGTCTGGCGTAAACTTTAGAGTACAATGTTTCTCTATTGACAAGATGGCCAGAGGCAGCTATCCGAACCCTTACTCTACATGCAAGAAAGGATTTATTGTAGACCACTAGGTTTAGTCTATATTATAATTACGGGATTGATAGCTGATAACCTCCCTCCCAACAAAGCAACCATTCTATGTTTCATTGATAGCATAGTCTGTGTAAGTCTGCATTTTATATGCTACTTGCACTTCATAAATCCTGCAATCATAACAGACTTATTATCTCTGCTTGAACCTGCCCTACGGAACGCATCTCTGCCATCTTTGATAGTTTCTTTCAACCATTAGTGGAACAACTCCCTACATTCTTAAAAGACACTAACTATGCATTGTTTATCTTGGTCTACATTTCGTTGCGCTTTGGTTACACTTATCGTCTTTTTCTACTTGAAGTCTGCTTCCTTTACATACCCATACCACACAGGGTCTCAAGGCCTTGAAGTTCTTGCTTGACACGCATCCTAATCACTATGTGACTCTCCTCCGTCTTGCAGAGCTTTTGTTCACTCTCACCTCTGTTAAATTTGATGGGCTCTTCTGTGACCACATCAGTGGTGTTGCCATCGCCACCAAGATTAGACCAAGTTATACCTGCTTGTTTATGAGTAACTTTGAGCACAATGTATCGACATCCTATGTTGGGTCCTTCTCATTGGTGTTCCATGGGTACAACAATGATGGAATTGGTATCACAGACAACTCGGAGGCTGGGCTTTCACTCTTAATACTCTTTACCAACAACGTTTACCCCGGCCATCAAGTTCACATCCGAGGTCTCTATCTTCCATGTGAGCTTCCTGAACATATCCGTCACCACTCAACCCTCCTGTCTTAGCACATCGGTACACTAAAGACGAACTGATATCCATATCTCTCTCCTCTATACCTCCTCTCATCCCTCTGATTTTTGCGTTTCCCTGCATTCTCTACACTTCTCTATCTATTTATGCAAGCCTACGTCTGACCGGTGCACATAATACACATTGTGGATGTAGTATTTACCATAATTTTGTCATCTAGGATTTTAATTTACCGTATGTGTGTATTTGTTTCGGATCTCTGTTGAACAGTCTCATTTGTTGCTAATGGTTGAACTAAATATTCAGGTATAGATACTTTCTAGTTCTCCGTTGTCAATAATTACCGTAGACGTGAATTCATGTACGTCGATACGCATTATTGGGGCCTATGTGGCAGACTTGAATAATAAATGTTATTTGAAAATAAAATAAATGGAACAAACAACACTAAACATAAAACAATCAATAGGGAAAAAATAAAGAACAAACAAGTTGTAGAATAAAGTAGAAACTAAAGTGCAGCAAGGAATGTGATTCTTTGTGTGTACAAGAAACAGACAGGATTTTCGGCCATGTAGCTGGCATTTGAACGGAAGTCAAGATTGACATATTTTTTATGTAATGGAAAATTATTTCAATTTTTTAGAGTAATTAACTCTGGAGCAATCATACATTTCTATGGGTTTGAAAAATATCTGGGGTTCAAAAGCTTTTGTTACTAACTCTGGCACCCAACATTGAAATGTGTGTTTCAAATTTCAACATTGTTTCCTAGTACTGGTTTTATTTTTCAACTTGGATACCGTTTGTTATGGTCCCTATAAACTGGCGTGGATGACTTACTTTCCAGTACTCCTTACTTCTCAATGAAGCATCAAACCACCTGCAGTGAGTAAAACTCAAAGTACGTAACTCCGTAGCTTCTAGCGTTAATATTGAACTTCTGTAGCTGAATATCTTTAGTTCGTGTCAATGTCTGTTGCGGATTTTATTCCATGCAATCAGATTATAGTTTCCCATATCGTTTCTACGTATCAGTTCTTTTTCTCTCTTGTCGCAATGCTTTCTAATCGTCCTCTTACTTTGCATGTTTATCATGTATAGTATTTAAAAACGCATCTATGCGTTGATCTTCATTTGTGTTTTGATCTCATGTACCACATTTCAACCATACCGTTTAACCTCGTTGTTTTCAACATTCTTGTGGAACACTATAGTGGTTTCCAATTATTGTCGTGTGCATTTATTCCATTTATACTGTTCATGTTCCATGAAATATTTATCAATCACAAGCGGTTTCTAGGTTGACTCACCCTTAAGAAATTAGTACCAGATCTTCTGAGAAAGTGAATATGATGGTTGCGCTGCTGTCTGCTGTTGTGATAGTCATGTTATTAAACATAAATACTTGGAAATGTGAAGTAAATTTAAGATGGAACTGCAAAGAGGTGCAGCAATGACATCAATATTCGCTGCAAATTGTTCTTAGTACATCCACCAGTTTGCGCACAGAATCATAAGCTCATGTAATGTAGAGAATAAACGGTGCGATCACATATCCTGAGGTTACCACGATCATTGAGTTTAAGTAATCTGCGCCGAGTGTAATTTTTTAGAAGTTTGTGATATATATGCAATTGTTTAGTAGTTTGCTACGTCACTCTGCCGGTTAATTTCTAATAGCTAAACTTACCTTTGTGTGGGGATGGGGGCTCTCTGTGCGTAGCGCGCAGTTTGATTCATCCTGCAGCAGTCCCTAACATCAAATTTCATCCTTTTCCTCCGATGACAGTGGTGGCATTAAACAGTGGCATAATTTAATCTCAGCTAAAATGAACCACTTTATTTTTCTGGCAACACCGTCTTTAGTTACGTAATTTCAGTGAGAACACTAAAACTGCGCGCACTATAACAAACTTCGAATGAAGCTTCACATAATATCGAACTTCGTCCACATATCTGAAATAGTCACAGGTGATCGTACCGAATAAAAAATTTTTTATTTTACAATCTATCACGTAGGACTCGCACAATTACACGTTTTCAATATTATGGATACCTCGTACAAAATATAGTGAAGACTTGTCAAAGTTAATTGAAGTAAAAAATTAGGAATAACGGCATTCCCATTATTGATGTATTGTGAAATGTACAAGACACTGATTACATATATCACATAGTAATTTTAAATCAAAGTATCTCATTGATTTTAAAATTCACTACAGGCGATGTCTTTGTAATGTGTTCACAGCTTAACAAATAACGCTAAATAACTGAAATCATTTTTTCGAAATTCGATGTTTAATAGTGTTTGTTTTACTATTTCTCGAGTGTACTTTGCGAATGTTTCTTCAAACTGTAAGCATTCACAAAATATGTCAGTGAAATCGTACTTCTCATCATATTCTGTTAAATTGAAGAAGGACATAGTTGCATATATGATATCTAATAGATTAGCTGTGCAGCTGCGTTATTAAGAATACTATTTAGAAAACTTCAGGAATTAGGAAAATCTGGGTTTTTTTTTCATAGAACGATTTAATGTGTAGAGCACTGCTATTTATCATATGGATGTGATGAATATGTGCCAGTGTATGTACAAAGCCGGAAGTAATTAACTTCGTGAAAGCGCTGTGTGGGATACTATAAGTAAAGATGACCGAGTTTGTCTAGATACATTAAAAATAATGGGCGTTAATCTTCGACAACGTGTGTGCATTGAGTTATATGTGCGGCTAGAAAAGAACTGGGTTCAAAACGTGGGAAATTCTACAATTAGTTTCCGGAAAGTCATATCTAAATAGATCTACAATATTAGAGAACAATTACAGTTTTAAAATATGACGCAAATCTTTTAAAAAATGAACCTGTTCAAAGCACGATACACGACAGGCACGTCTAATTTGTGAAGAACAAGTTAATTGAGTTCTCAGAAATTGATGGAGTGGTTAATCATGAATACCTAGAGGACAGGTTGTCAAAATGTTACGAGAAAATCCTGCGACGTCTCCATGACTTTGAGTAAAGACGTGTTCCTGAGGAATGGTGAACAGGAAATTGGATTCTGCATCATGACAATGTGTCACTTCATACACATGTCACCTCGAAATAATTTGTTTAAGAAACAAAAACATTTCATTTCGCACTCATTCGATCTCTGTTCGTATGGCTTTTCCTTGTTTGTGCTACTTAAGAGTATGCTTCAGTGTAAGGTAGCAAATTTGATGACACTGTGGAGATTAGAGACGACTCAATGAGTACAGTGAGGGCTACTCAGAAAAGGTTCCTACCAGTGGTGCTGCATTGAATGGCAGGAACGCTGGAATATGTGTATAGAATCATAAGGGGTTAATTTGAATACAATCAACTAGTCTATAAGAATACCAGTTTTTCGAACACAATAAATCCAGAAATGTATTGAACCGCATTTATATATTACAAAAATTTTTATGTAACTTTTGTATTTCATATTTACATTTTCCGCAAAGTCGGTTCTTTAATATTTTGCAGCAACATTGTTTTCCTTCGGACAAAAATTTATAAATGCACTATATCATTCTTCTATTATTGCAAGGAACATGATGTATATTTGTTAAATAAAGAATCCTGGAACAAAAATTATATTATGAAAAGCATGGTTTCTGGTAAATTAGAAGAGGTTAAACCAAGACGACAATGAACACAAGAGATATGGCAAAGTGTTTAACTATAACCGTGGATGACTCTTGATTATTCGTCTAGAACCGTGGATATTTCATATTATCTGTTGAATAAACTGGGGAGATTGTTATACACAGCCTACTTCAGATATCGAATCGCTTTGCAAAACAAGTAAACAGGTTTTCCGTATTTGACCAACCACATCCTCAAAAAAAGATGTAGTTTCGTCAAGACTTTCAGCCTGCGTACTCAAGTCACTGAGAACAGACCAAAACAAACACGGACTATTACAACATCAACAAACATCCCATACAAGTATTAAAGTATCCTCAGGACCACAAACACAGACCATGCATATTCGTACACAAGGATCTAAATGCCTTCTTGTAAACATAAATAACATAGAGACAGAACAATGTTGCTTCAAATAATATCTTATACACGTAAATTCTAGTAGGAAGCATGAGGATAAATGAAAACAATTCATACAGCTGACGGGATAGGTAGCCTGGTTCATTTCCCGCCAGCTGTAAAAATTATTTTCATTTATCCTCATGCTTCCTACGTGAATCTAATTCAGATATTATGTTCTGGGGATTGAGACTTCATTGTGTCTGAACCTAGTTCTATCTCTGTGTTTGGTCAGTGTATTGGTACTTCTTGTTGCTAGTCATTTAACAACACGGATATAGCGTTGAAATAGAGTTGATAAAGAGTTGGTTGCGTCATGTCAGTCAATATTAATGACGTAGTCATATTAGAATTTGGCTGTTGGATATAAATAGAGTTGATAAAGAGTTGGTTGCGTCATGTCAGTCAATATTAATGACGTAGTCATATTAGAATTTGGCTGTTGGATATATATCATTGCGTGTGTCCCACCTTGCATAGGTAAGGTTAATATTTGAGGTGTGTATCAACACTATAAAGGCTGATTCTGGAGGGCAGAGTGTTAGGCGAAAGAACAAGAGGGACACCAAGAACACGATAGACAAGCGACCTCGAAGAATGAATACACATGTCTCTGGCCAATGCAGGCCTGCTTGATCGATGTATCCACGATGGGGACAACGATCTGGAGAGAATATGCCACATTATATATATATATATATATATATATATATATATATATATATATATATATATATATATATATATATATATATAATATATATATATATATATATATATATATATATATATATATTATATATATATAATATATATAAAATAGATATATATATATATTATATATATATATATATTATATATCAACATTTTCACCGTAAGTGTTCAGCTGCCTACCAGTAGATAGACAGATTCCGTATGACTAGTGTTGTATTAGGTGATCATCTTCCTGCCAGTGGATGGACAAAAGACGCATGACTAGTGTACTAATTAAGCATATATTTTGTAGTTTCGTCTTTGGTTTACTTAAGATGTGTTTAAAGTCGACATTGCGTCTTCTGAATAAACATCACTGCCTCTTAATGGTTATTGGTTGCCTGATCCAGCGGTCCATGGGATCTGAGAATAACTATGACACCCCCAGGAAGGTAGGTTTCAATCTATGCACTGCTCCGAGCCACTGTAGCCAAGATAGGGTTCACTGTGCTCATTCCCCGCTACCAATTGACTACTGGTTATGCCGAACTTCTCTATTGCACCAGGCATGCAACCAAATGTTCAAGTCAACAGGATTATCACGTCCTGAGTCACTGTGCCTCTATGATGGGTCTCAGCCATAGGAAAAAACAGTGATGTCTGTTTCCTCCTCCCCAGTGCCGCACAGTACATCTCTGGCTCCCTACCAATCCCAGAGGGTGCATAAATATATCAAGTAAACATGAAATACATTTCAACAACAAAATAAAAGCATAATTGTATAGATGACGTACCATGAAGCTTCTATAAGAAGAAAACTTCAATATAACGGCATGTCATTTACTAAGGTTTTCTGTTGCATTGGTGGTTTGTCTGGTCGGCTATTGGTGAGACCCACAGACGCAACCACATGCGTGTCTCTTAAATCAACTTAACTGTCTCTTGAATCACTTTGACTGTCTCTTGAATTAACTTGACTGTCTCTTGACTGAACGTGATTGTCTCTTGAATCAATTTGGCTGTTTGTTGAATCAACTTGACTTTCTCCTGAATCAATTTTTCTTTATCTTGAATCAACGTGACTGTCTCTTGAATCAATTGTGCTGTCTCTTGAATCAACTTGTCTGTCTCCTGAATCAACTTGACTGTCTCGTGTAACTCATACAGAAGTTATCATACACCTTTGATTTTAGTGTACGTTTACAGTTACTCGGGGAGACAGCAGAGGATGACTATTTATGGGTAGGATTAGGAATATATAGATACAATCATATGGGTAAGGAAATTATCATCATACCAATTGCTGAAAGAGAAAGGATTGTTATGGGGAAACTTGCAATGCAATATCATCTTTTCAGATAGTCACTAATCAGTAATGAATGCAGTGACATCGTCTGTCATATAAGACCTACGTATTAATGAAAAAACACGCCTCCCTACTAACTAATTTAACTATTCCCGTGATTTTCATTGGTCACTATAATTATACTATTTGTGACAGCCAATGAAACTCATGAGAATAGTCAAATGAATCATTTTAGTAGGTTTGCTTTTCTATTAGCCAGTGTAGCGTATATTGCAAATGGTCATCCAGTATATCTTATGTTGTAAAGGGTCAACCAGTATATATATCTAATAGTGAAGATGGTCACGATGTAGTGTTGTGTTTCTCTGGACCAGTATGCTTGTCTCAGTGTGATAATATTCCAGGCATTCTTGTAGCATATGGTATGCAGCCTGCGGTGATTGTACAAGTAGCTGTGATGACAATCTTTATTTTGTACATACATATACAACTAACAAAGCGTTTTTTTCCTCCTACGCTTTTCGTCTATATAAACCTACCAAACGAAAGATACCTCTATCACAGCATGAAGATAATACAGGGGAAATAAAACAGACTGTCGTTACAGCTGACCAATATCAAATTTGGACACTATTCACAGATACAATCATGAAGAGTATATGATAATCCCCACACCTAATCCGCAGAATTAAGTCATCGGACACATATTTCATCTAAATCACTAATCTTACAGGTCAAAGAGTGACCATTGAAGACAATACTTCCTGCGGCAAACTACAACACACTGCAGGCATAATAAGAGAAATATCCAGCTTGAGGAGGGTTTGCTAACGTCTCATTAAATCTTCGTCTCAGATTGCTCGCCTTAGCTTCTGTGTCGTGCTCCATCTTGCTTTATGCAGATTTGCGCGTGACACTTGTTTCTAAAATCATGAATATCCATATTTTCCTAGTCAAAGAAGCGACACAAATAACCAGCAGCCGAGCTAATTTATATCACTGTGTTATTATATCCTTGATATTCTGCATATGTGCTTTTTTATAACTGATATATTTTGCAACCGTGACAATATATTACTGTGGGATAATGTTACTTTTATAATGTATAAATGTAACATTCCGTGAAAATTCTGTTCTATGATTGTAATATTATATTCATTATATTTCTAGTGATTTGCTAGGAAATTGTGTCTTACATATATCGTGATATTCTGTTCTATGATAGTCCATTATGTTATAGCCTGTTCTGTCATAGTCCGTTATATTATAGTATTTATGTGATAGAATGTTATTCTATAGTTTGTTCTATGATAGTCTGTTCTGTGATAGTTGTTCTGTGATAGTATTTTATGTTATAGTCCGTTCTGTGATAGTTTGTTCTGTGAGTCTGGTCTGTGATAATCTGTTCTATGATAGTGTGTTCTTTGATAGTCCGTTATGTTACAGTCTGTTTTGTGATAGTGTGTTATCTTACAGTATGTTATGTGATAGTTCGTAATGATAGTCCCTTATTCTACGGGCTTGTCTATTACGATGCTATTATACGTTATATAAATCATACGTTATGTATGTGAGTGTGTGTTACATTATGTATGTTACATCATGTGAGTGTGTCAAATTATGTGAGCGTATTACATTATGTAAGTGTTACATTATGCAAGTTTTACATTACGTGCGTGCTACATTATGTGACTGTTACATTTTGCAAGTGTTATAGTTTGTTAGTGTTACATTATATGAGGGTATTACATTAAGTGAGTGTGTTACATTATGTTTATCTTACATTATGTGATTTTGTTACAGTATGTGAGTGTTTTATATTATGCGAGAGTTACATTCTGTGATAGTTGAGATTACATGATTATTACATTATGCGGAGTGTTACACCTTGTCACTGTGATATGTCACTGTTACATTCTGTTTCTGCTATATCACATAAATGTTACACTATATGATTGATACAGTATGTCACTGTTACATTATATCACTTTGGTAGTACGCGATTTATGCCATAATTTGAGTGAAAACTTCTGTGATGTTCTACGTAAATATTTCCATGTTAAAACGACATTTCAGGATTGCAAGTAGTTGTAACATTACCATGTTGAACTATTTCACTGTTCTATGTTCTTATATTGCCTGCATGACAATATGTGAATATGGTATTCAGTGACTTGGACATTCTGTAACTTCATAATCTGTTATTTGCACGTTATTTACCGGTACTTGTGATATGTGAATGTAATATTATTATGTGAGTGTCTAAATGTCTCGCTCAGTGAATGTGGTCTTCTGTTGTAGGGACAGCCTGTGACAGCTAATAGCTGAGAGTAGATTATTTCAAAATCATGTTAATGTGACATTCTGTGAATGATTTCGGTAATTATAATGTTCTACAGCTGAGACAAATTGTAAATGTGAACATTACTTAATTGCAATAGTCAGTTTTATTAGGTAATTGCAGGAATCTGTGTTATTTATAAATGCAAGAATCTGTTAATTTGTAATTGCAGGAATCTGTGTTATTTATAAATGTAAAACTCTGTGTTATTTTGTAACTACAGGAATCTGTGTTTTTTTGTAATTGCAGTAATCTTTGTTATTTTGTAATGGCAGGAATCTGTGTTATTTTGTAATGGCAGGAATCTGTGTTATTTTGTAATGTCAAGAATATGTGTCTTTTTTAATTCCAAGAATCGTTGTTATTTTGCAGTTGCATGAATCTGCTATTTTGTAATTGTAAGAATCTGTAATATTTTTTAATTACCATAATCTACTAAATTTTGTGGTGTGGTTGTGTGAGTATAGTTAATGCATGCTTCTATATTTTAAAGGTGAAAATATTCGAAAACATGGAACGATGGTGAAACTGTTGTGAGTTGTCACGACGGATTTCGGAGACTGGATGTTTTTGGATGAGTGAATGTGAATTGGTCAGGACTTGTTTGACAGCAGCGCTTGAAGAGGGTAGAAAAATGACATTGTTCTTTATCTCCCCCGGGCAGTCTCTTCGCAACATATGGAGAGGAGAGTATGTATATATTGAAATTATGTGAACACCCTGTATTGTGTAGGTGTATGAATATTAGATTGAGATGAAGTGTTATACCCTAGATAGAAATGCCAACATAATATCCTGTTGGAGATGGCGTGTTATACCTTGTGATGGAATTTCTGTTCACATTTCTGTTAAAATTTCTGTTAAAATTTCTGTTAGATATGTGTGGTGTACCCTGCACGGATATATCTGATGAAAATGTATTGCTGTTGTGATTACTCTGAATGGTAATGTTCTATGAATATTAGATTCACATCTACAGTTATATCCTGCAGGTGTAAATCATTCTAAATTAATTGCTGCTGTGTGTGCCCTGAATGGTACATTTTATGAACATTAATAGCAAGTGAAGTGTCGTACCCTGTACGCAACTATCAATTTGACTTTTATAGCAGATGAAGTGTTGTACCATGTACACAACTATATATTTGACTATTATAGCAGATGAAGTGTCGTACCCTGTACGCAACTATCTATTTGACTTTTATAGCAGATGAATTGTTGTACCATGTACACAACTATCTATTTGACTTTTATAGCAGATGAAGTGTCGTACCATGTACGCAACTATCTATTTGACTATTATAGCAGATGAAGTGTCGTACCATGTACACAACTATCTATTTGACTTTTATAGCAGATGAAGTGTCGTACCCTGAAAATAATTTGATATTTCTTGCAGATATATTGATATCTTGTAGAGGTCTGCCTATTGAATATTTAGTCCTGATGGTGTGTTGTATCTTCCATGGAGTGTCATGTCACGTATTCTTTTCAGAGCGTCTTCCCAATGAACTCTCTGAACCCCTCTCCGTCTTGGGCGATGCGGCTTGCATGTTCTAGCAATGTAATCTTTAATTTCGTCAATCCATCGTCGTCTTGGTCTGCCCTTTCTCCTCCTTCCAGGTACTCTTCCGTCCATTATTTGTCATTCTAAACATCTGTGTCTCTTTATATGTCCAAACAGTCGTAGTTTTCTTTTTGTTATTGTGTTTAGTAACCAACACTCTGGAATATTCAATGTGTTTATAATATCTCAGTTTCTGATTTTGTCCTTCCATGAAATTCAAAGTATCTTTCTGCAGCATTTCAGCTCGAAGACGTTGATCTTCTTTGCCGCTGTTTTACTTACGGTCCATGTTTCACAGCCGCATGTTGCAACCGGAAAAATAAAAGTTCGTAACATTAGCAATTTCGTTTCTATTTTGTTGTTTTTTCCATATGTTCTTCAACCGTGTTTTTTACAATATGCTATTGCCATATGTAATATATGTAAACTACTTCCATAAAGTAGTGTGATGAATATTAGAAGCATATGTAATCGTTATAACCGCATGGAGCTATCATGTAAATGCTGGACAAAAGAAGATGTACATTTATAATTGATAACACAAGTTCTTAGTTTCTTGATAGTTTTACCCTGTCTTCGTCTTATATTAATAAACTGTTTAATGGTGGAACTGCTGATTTATTGTAGTGTGATTGAAATAGCATTTTGTTATCGAGGAAATAGGAACTGTGTTGTGAGATATTGATTCTGCATCCTTAAGGTAAATTACTGAACTACTAATATTATGTTTATTCTTCATTTCTCTTCTAGGCTTGACTTTCATTCCATTACTATCAGAAATAGATTTCATTGATCGGTTAATCATATACTATTAAGACAGTTGGAGTGCTCGTGCAGATATTCGAGTAGAATGAAGTCATTCCTTTTGGACGGTCTGGTTCTTGGTATCTACATTGTTAAGCGTTTGATTTAAAACCCTCGTTGAAATTCTCTTGTAGCAGGAAAATGATAACATTAGATTCCCGTGATATATAACAGAGAACATGCATGGGGATGCGTCTGTGGGTCTCACCAATGGACCACTAGACATACCACCCAAGCAATAGAAAAATCTTAGTAGATGAATGCCGTTATATTGAGGTTATCTTCTTAGAGAAGCCTTATGGGAACATCATCTATACAATTATGCTTTTATTTTATTGTCGAAATGTGTTTTTATTTTACCTGAATAAATATATGTATGCACTCTCTGTGGTTGGGAGGGAGCCAGAGATGTACTGTGCAGCACTGGGGAGGAGGAGACTGACAGTACTGTTTTTTCCTATGGCTGAGGCCCATCATAGAGGCACAGTGACTCAGGACGTGACAATCCTTTTGACTTGAACATTTGGTTGCATGCCTGGAGCAATACATAAGTTCGGCATAACCAATTTTGATCAATTGGTGGCGGGGAATGAGCACAGTGAACCATATCTTGCCTACAGTGGCTAGGAGCACAATATAGGTTAAAACCTATCTTCCTGGAGGTGTGATAGTTATTCTCTAGCTCTGTCCCTGGGTTGGCCGAAAATCCACAGACTTCTCAGCAATATAATGCTATTTAATGGCATTAGGTCAAAGGACATGAGCCCATGGACCGCTGGATCAGTAACCAACCATAACAGAGAACGAACATGTGCTGTGTTGTCGTTTTATTTACGCGAATGACCCGACACTTTCGACTTAGGCAGTATGACTTATTGAGATCTGTGACATTAGTTATTTATGGGGAACAGTTTCCTACTATTGCGCAAGCAAAAATGCAGTATTTTTTTTTGGGGGGGGGGGGGGGGTTAGATATCCGTGGCAAGGATGGAGAAACACTAATACGTGCTTGACGGCAACAGTGATCACTTGAATAGGGAATAAGAGCCATCAAGTGTAAACAACACTAATCTTCTTCTAATTATATTCTTTTATTCAATGTTTCCTTGTGGATTATAATAGTGTCATCATACGACAGCATAAATAAATATATACCACTATAGAGGTCCCAATATGTGATGGCTACTGAGCGGGCTCTAAGTGCATACGCATCTAATAAAGGGCTCCTGTTTTATAAAATCTTAGTACGATGGACTGTGCAAAGGAACCCAATCCATTTGGGTCAGAAGGCAAACAGGCGTCACTCAGCATGCGACGTAAATCTTTGCGAGTAACATCCATTATCAGCGTGGATCGTAGACTATATTTCGTATATCACAACAGTAATATTAAGAGACACGACGGCATGGAGAGAGTGTTAATGGAGGGGATGATAGAAGGCAACAGGGGCAAAGGCCGACCAAGACGCCGTTGGACAAAAGACATTCAAGAATGCCTGCGCATGTCACTGGAAGATGCAGGGCAACTTGCTCAAGACCGCGGAGAATTCAAGAGATCCATAGGAAAGACTAAGTTCTGGAAAGAATATGTCACTTGATGATGAACAACAGTAATTGTATCTCCTGGAAGTCTGGAAAGACTACAAGGTGCCTACTAATCAGTGACTGCTTACATACACGAGCTTTTCAGCTTTACAGTGTTTCTGAACGTGTACCTTCACTGTTCTCTTGATTGTATACTATCTTCCTCCGAAGACGGATGGGTATGTCCATTGGTGCAAATAAAACGGCGGCACAACGCATTCCATTCTCTCGACTACATCCTGCTGGAAGGGTATAGTAGTCCTGCTACAAGAGAGATCCAGCGGGAGTTTGAGAAACAACGCTGAAGAAAAAAGTATACTATCTACTCTAGGCAATAATACAATCGATTTTAAAAAATGAATGTGGTCGGTAACGGGAAATAGCCGATATAACATAAGAATGAGTCTGGTCTATATGGTCTACAGAAAAAAGAAGCGCTGATCTATATAACGTACACGAAAAAGAACAAGACACGAACAAGTTTGAGAAACACTGTTGTTTAAGAGAGAATAGCGTTACAATAAACATAATAGAAAGTCTATGTTGAGAACATGGTGTACACTCGCTCAGCTCTTAATAGTTGTAATTAATGACAGTAATTATTTGTTATTTGATTTGCTGTGACACGATATCTGACTCATCAGAAATGTTTATTTATCATTTGAACGATAAAAATCTATAACTGCTCTCACGGTTGTCATTCACAAGATGCATGGTCTGACATCGAATAACATTGCCAAAATAAATAGGGATAAATCGTAACATCTGCACAGGGCACTTTATCTAAAACTTATAATATTGTTCGAAATAATTTAATAATACACTGTTTATTCTTAACAAAGCTGTGAAACCTTATTGAATTGTTTATTTGATTGCAGTGAATTGGGTGCGTCCAGGCATGAAGTAACGAATATTATTATGTTTGTGCTTCCAGTGTGGGAATTCTATGTGAGACAGAACATTATCGAGATATCAACGTTGTTATTTCTCGTGATGCTCAACCAGAGGAAATGCAGCAGAAAAGTGAATCTATTAGTCCTATTTGTGATTTGATCTTCCTAGTAAAGTCTTACTTAATGCTCTGCTTAATAAATACGTGCCAACATCGGCTAAGGCTATCATGCTGATGTTACTGGTGATATTCTTGTTGGCTAATCTCGTCTCATGTGTGGCGTGTGATGTGTACATACCTGAACATGCACAAACTGACGCTTCCAGTCATCGTGAAACAGTAATGGGAAATCAGTCTACATCCAAAAAGGTATCTATACCACCAGTGAAGCCTATAGTAAACATCACTGCAATATTCGAAGAACAAGACTTGGACGATTTCTTACCTATATTCGATCGCGCCCTCGCTGATATAATGAATGAGAGCATAATTTTCAACTGGACAGGGCATGTTCTCAGCGCATCAAAGGATTTAAAGACAATGGTGGCTGGAATATGTACTCACTTTGGTGGGGATAGAAGTCAGGTGAGACTAATACTTGTGTTCGGAAGTGTTCGAACAGTGCAGACTGTCAACCTAATATCGGAGGCTCTTGGTGTTCCTGTAATTGGATACATGATGGATAAAGGAGATGGATATGTTCAGGTAAGGATACACATTTATGTTAATCAGTGTTTTAGTCAGACGTGAACTTTGTTAGAACTCGTTGGTTGCTAACTCATTTTACGACACTGTGTCATTTTACGACACTGCATCATTTTACGACACTTACGACACACATTTTAAGAGGCTAATCCGATTATTACTGTTCTTTTGATTGGCTGACGAAACAAAGTGTAATTAATTGACCAATGAAAATCATGGTCATAGTCGGAGTGACATCGCACAGTAATGTTGCACTCAATTCTGTTCCAACGAAGATCACGAGTGAGATAGATAAGTTAATTAGTTCATAGCCATCCTACCGTTATAGTTGTCCACATTGAATACAGAATATGTCACATAAAAACCAAAAGGAAACTATAAATAGTGTAAGATGTGTTACAAAATAAATGTATTGTAGGGCAATTGTTACAATAAAAATGTATTCTAGGGCAATTGGTACAATAAATATGTAGCAGTTATTATATTAAACTATATTTGAAAACTATAGTTATTGTAGAAATGATCAGAAGGCAGCGCATGTGATGTCGACCTGATACGTTCAGCTGGCAAATGCTATATAGTTATATATACATTTTTCAGTTATTCTGGTGTGACTGTTTATTATAAAGGCGTAATTATTATATTAAAAGTCCATGTGAAAACTGTAGTTATTGTAATGAAATTGAAGTCGTGTAGTGGGTGACTCAAAAGAGAGCAAAGAATAACACCGCTACATTCCATGCATATAATACGAAGCTACTAAGGCGTTGGAGCGTGAGTGTCTTTTTCCATGTAGCAGAAATGGAAAACCTTTGGCCACAGTAATCGTTTAATTTGGTCCGCTAAAGGCATTTGAGACTGGACTAACATTTAAATACATCTACGATTGTGTTTCAATATAGCCACACAATTATATTAAGTGAATCATAATAACTATATGACCATGTTATTGAGATTGGATAGGAGCAGTGCGCCTAGTACACGACTAACACAATATTGACATTCAGAAAAGACAGCAGAGCGTGTCACTGAGGTTTAGAAGGGGAGCTAATAATAGCAAAACTGTTTACCTTTCCATCATGTTGTAAGAGGCAACTAAGCAGATTTTGGGGTGAAGTTGGCTGTCCCATATTATATAGGAACAAATGACCCAGAATACATGCTGAAGTCGGGTGTGTCAGGCTGATATTTGCAGCTACACTGTAAATTATGACACAACGTGTTCTGCACATAGTGATAATCTGCAGGACTTTGAGAAAGAATACAGAACAAGAAACAGGAGGTATAAACAGCAGTGCCTGGTGCTTGTCACAAAATATGCCAACGTACATAATTATTAGAGACATCACGACAAAAATAACTAGCGCCTATGATCGGCAAGTGCTAAAATCGCTAATAACTTACTCATTAGTGGCAGATTTTAGAATTTGTCATTTGGAGATAATATTCCATGACGAATTAAAGGCGCGGAAGATTATACAGCAGAGAAGACAGACGTGGTAGCACTTGAGCTGTACATTGTCAAATATTCGGTTCCGTGTCAAACACTTCATTTCTACGAGAAACAATCAGAAAATGGCGTGTGTATAAACATACAAATAGCTACAATCAAGAATGCCGAGGACGTTCAATTGAAATTAGGTACTAGGTGGACGTAATTATTGCAATTCCGTAATAGTAGTATTCTAATCTAATGGGGAATAACAAAGGGATGGTGGATTTGACTGAAATCATCTGTGTGACACCTTTAAACGATTTTGAATTAAACATATTCGCTATAACCATATCTTGGAATGTATAAACAGCGGATCACGACAGAACAGAGGGGGAAAAAATAATAAAGAAAGTGGTGTCACATCCTATAGATGGTGCCAGAAAGTACGGTCCAGCCATCATGTTAGGGGTGAGTAACCTAACATTTCTGCATAATTGAAGGCCAATTTTTTAAGTTGATAATTATCGAACCACGTTATACATTTACAAATGGCCCTGGACACAATAAGAGTTTCTACATCCCTGTCTGAGAGGGGTCAAAGTTATCCACAGCAATACAGAAGTCGGATGTGTTGGGTCGAACTGTGTAGATATTGCAGCCAAGTTGTAAAACATGACAAAAAGCATCTGTTATATGGACTACATTCTGTTAATCCGTAGGAGTTTGAGAACGAAGAAGACATAATTGCAAAACTGTGTTGCAAAACGTAGCTATTACATTGAAATTGTATGCGAAAAAAACGATAATTATTCCGTATAAATTATAAACTGTAGCTGATGTACTGTGGTGACATTCTAAATAGATCTGATGTACTGTGGTGACATTCTAAATAGAGCTGATGTACTGTGGTGACATTATAAATAGAGCTGATGTACTGTGGTGACATTCTAAATAGAGCTGATGTACTGTGGTGACATTCTAAATAGAGCTGATGTACTGTGGTGACATTCTAAATAGAGCTGATGTACTGTGGTGACATTCTAAATAGAGCTGATGTACTGTGGTGACATTATAAATAGAGCTGATGTACTGTGGTGACATTATAAATAGATCTGATGTACTGTGGTGACATTATAAATAGATCTGATGTACTGTGGTGACATTCTAAATAGATCTGATGTACTGTGGTGCCATTCTAAATAGAGCTGATGTACTGTGGTGACATTCTAAATAAATCTGATGTACTGTGTTGACATTCTAAATAGATCTGATGTACTGTGTTGACATTCTAAATAGATCTGATGTACTGTGGTGACATTCTAAATAGAGCTGATGTACTTTGGTGCCATTCTAAATAGAGCTGATGTACTTTGGTGCCATTCTAAATAGAGCTGATGTACTGTGGTGACATTCTAAATAGAGCTGATGTACTGTGGTGACATTCTAAATAGAGCTGATGTACTTTGGTGCCATTCTAAATAGAGCTGATGCACTGTGGTGCCATTCTAAATAGAGTTGATGTACTGTGGTGACATTCTAAATAGAGCTGATGTACTGTGGTGACATTCTAAATAGAGCTGCTGTACTTTGGTGTCATTCTAAATAGAGCTGATGTACTGTGGTGACATTCTAAATAGAGCTGATGTACTGTGGTGCCATTCTAAATAGAGCTGATGTACTGTGGTGCCATTCTAAATAGAGCTGATGTACTGTGGTGACATTCTAAATAGAGCTGATGTACTTTGGTGCCATTCTAAATAGAGCTGATGTACTGTGGTGCCATTCTAAATAGAGCTGATGTACTATGGTGACATTCTAAATAGATCTGATGTACTGTGGTGACATTCTAAATAGATCTGATGTACTGTGTTGACATTCTAAATAGAGCTGATGTACTGTGGTGACATTCTAAATAGAGCTGATGTACTGTGGTCACATTCTAAATAGAGCTGCTGTACTTTGGTGCCATTCTAAATAGAGCTGATGTACTATGGTGACATTCTAAATAGATCTGATGTACTGTGGTGACATTCTAAATAGATCTGATGTACTATGGTGACATTCTAAATAGATCTGATGTACTGTGGTGACATTCTAAATAGATCTGATGTACTGTGGTGACATTCTAAATAGATCTGATGTACTGAAATATTAATGTTTGAAGCATAGTTATTACATAAAAAGACATGTTATGGATGTGCACTGTATCTATTTGAGATAACACCCCCTCCCCCTTTCCCTTGTCCATTTCACGAAATCAGAATATTAATTTTCATCACCATGCGACGTATTCTTTCCAGAATGTTGTCTTCCTTATGAATTCTTCGAACACTCCCCGATTCTGAGACAGTTGACCTGCCGCAGGTAGAGACATGTTTAAACAATCTGATATATCTCTTCACCTTCGTCGTATTGGGCGTCCAAATGTCCCGTTTGCCATTAACTCTGTCTTCAGCTATTAATCTTTCCATACTGTTATGTCTCTTTATATGACCAAATAAACTCAGCTGTCTTGCTATGGTGCTGTTAACGAGCCAGCCCTCATCGGCGTTTATTGATTTTAACACTTCTTGATTTATCTTTTTAGCTGTCCATAGTAAAGGTAAAATTCTTCTGTAGCATTTCATTTCATTTCTAAAGCAGCAATTCTCTTTGCTGCTTATTTGTTTAATGTCCATGCCTCACAACCATATATGGTCACTGGGAATACGCATGTTCTGGTCGTACATATCTTGGTCATGCTGCT
This sequence comes from Meghimatium bilineatum, assembly GCA_034231615.1. Lineage (NCBI taxonomy): Eukaryota > Metazoa > Mollusca > Gastropoda > Stylommatophora > Philomycidae > Meghimatium > Meghimatium bilineatum. The sequence continues at coordinate 39,772,349 of CM067316.1, read as the reverse complement.
AGTACCTTGCCAACGATTTTGCAATTGGAAAAGTTCCAATGTCGTCACTGCAATTCTTCTAATTTCGACAACGCAGTCTCTTGAGTTATTTATGTTTGTACACAAGTATTAGAAATTAGTTACGTGTTTTAGTTTGAACATGTTAATGTTTACTTTATTAGTTTCTTCATATTTACGAACATGTTTCGGGCTTCACTGTATTTTTGTGTTGATAGTAACATTTTATTTAGACCATCTTTATTTGTTGTGTAGGGAGCTGTGTCAATAGCATATCTGCTTTCAGGAATCTTTTGACCAGTATGAGGTTGGAAGTCGGAAAGTTCCATGACGTCTTTCACATTTCTCACTAGGTTTTCAATGTAGATGTTGAACATGAAAAATGATAGTGTGCATCGTTGTCTAACTCCTTACTGTACATTAAATCATTCTGGTATTGTTCCGTCCACTTTTACAGCTGCCTCTTGTTCGTGATACATCATTGCTATTAAATATGTCAGATGTTTTGGGAATCTCATGTCGGCCATAATTTCCCATAATTGATTGATGTTGTACATAATCAAACGCCTTGCTGTAGTCGATAATATATGATTGTAGGCTATGTTGAATTCCCTGCATTTCTCTGTAACCATTCTCATGTTGATGATATGATCTCAGGTGCCTCTGCCGAATCTAAAACCTGCCTGTTCCTCATGAACCTCTGTTTCTATCTTATGTACAGTTCTCTTCATTATGATAGAAATTTAGCCAAAAGAAGGTTAACCCTCTTGTTAACCCCCGTGTCTTCTTAACTATATTCAGAGAAAAAGTTACCAATAAACTTTAAAGCACGAAAATGAGCAGATGTCCTTTTTTAATTTAGGTAACTCCCCTCCCCTTTCATCCTTAGTGAAGAAGTATGTACGGTCCTGTTGTCGTCATTATTCAGTTTTCATGAGATACACTGTAAATGATAGTAATTACTCTCGATACTGTACAACATATATTTCTTGAGACACATTATATAATAAATTCCAAGATGTTCCGATTTATGTTACGGTGATAATTGTAATTGTCATAATGTGATAAGTTACGAATCATAGTAATTATCATGAGCTTTAACACTATCACTATCATGTGTCACGAATTAGTTACCCTGTGGTATTACGTTCGAAATTATAATAATTGTACAGATATGTTATATAATTACAAATACTACTTTCCATAGATGTTTTGTAACACTATAAAGTAATTGTCCAGAATTGTTATGTTATATAGTAAAGGAATTACATTAAACGTCTAGTGCACATTTCAGAAACTACACTGCACAGCTAAGATACTAGATCCAGGATTTTATATTGCGAATTGCAGTAATTACCCTGCTGTGGCATGTTATAAGCAATAGTAATTTCCCTGAGGTGTTATGCCATACGTTAAGCTAACCGTTGTTGACAGTATAAATAACATGTGTTCTTGTTGTACTTAGTTCTTACTCCTTCTGTGAAAGTGTACATTTACACATTATTTCCTTGATAAACACGTCCATGTGTTCTCCTAACACAGAGTCAGCTCATCGATAGCAAACATGGACATCAGTGCGTGTCTTGTCTATGGAACTCTTGCTCTTTGTCACGTAATGAAGATGATTTTCTGACGGACTTTAGTGTGTCCACGAATACATACAGCTGTTCAACAATTCAATTATTTCACCCATCCATCTCTCTCTCTCTCTCTCTCTCTCTCTCTCTCACTCTGTGTGGGTGCGTATGATGTGTGTGTGTGCATGCGTGGTGGAGAGACTGTTCTCCAGTTTTATGATCGTTGTATTTCTTCTTCTTAGTTCGTACTCAAACTCATGTATAGTAACTGGGTGTGCTCTGGTGAACATAATCCCTTATATTACCGTTAACATAGTAGCTGCGATGGCTATGGCCTTTAGAACGATTCATCCAACCAGACAAAGTCTTCTGGTTACTTCATTTGGGATAGGACTGCCAATTCCACCCCATAAAATATTATTAGGAACCTTTTGCAGCATTCATGGTAGGTAAACAGTGTCGCTATTATGTACTCCCCTTTCAGGTAATGTCAAAATAATTTATTTTTTTCAACCAATAGGAATATTCGTATGATTTCCACTCGAAAGTGTGACGTATGTTATGCTATAACATTTAATTTGCGTCATATAAGATCATTTTCAGTATGCTTTTAATTCGAGGGAAGTTTCCCTAGCCCGTGTCAGCCTTCTAATCTGACGTTGGACGCCAGCGTGTGTATCATAGCAGACCTTCCTCGTGACGATCTATAAATATAGAACCGTAAAACGAAGTGACAGAGCAACAATATTGTTGTAGGTGGTTTATAAATTGGTAATCTTTCATTCAAGCGAATATTTCAGAAGCTGTCAGGTTGATTGCAAAGTGTTTTTGGAATCCAATTTTACATTCAAACCGAAGCTAACAAGTAAAAATTGTTTTTTTTTCTAAATATTTGATTAGTTTAACACGTTTCTTCAATAAGACATACATATATATATATATGAATTACGTAGGATATAAGATGCTTTACATTATTCATTCGAGTGTCATCATCATCAGGTGCCATGCTGGCTGGCGTAGTGGCCATGGAACTCAACAGCTCTCTGTCCACAGTATTATGTATCAAAGTCGTTGTTGTTTCCTTGCCGTGCCAGGTTGTCAAACTGTCTAATATTTTCTCACGTTGTTGCCCTCTGTCTCTTTTTCCTTCAATTTTGCCTGTTGGGACTATATTCTCTAAACCTGCCTGTCTCATGAAGTGGCCAAAAAAAAGATTTGCTTTTTCTTATATTGTTGATTAAGGTCCGTTTCGCATTTAACTCTTTCAACACCTCTACATTAGTTTATCTGGCAGTCCATGGCATTCTCAGCATTATTCTGTAGAACTACAACTCTGTTGCCTCTAATTTCCCACTTTCCAGTTTGTTTGTTGTCCAATACTCGCACCCATATGTTAGTATAGGGGTTATACAGCACTGCAGAACTCTCTTTTTGAGTGTAACCATTGCAAATTACTGTCCAAATAATCGGAACACATTTGCATTGGTGATGTTTTATTTATATTGTTTGGACTTTTTATTTAATATGACGGAAAGTACAGATATTTTGACCTATTGAAGACATGATATAAATTAAGAACGTCACCAATCACGGCGTTTCCCCTATCGAGAGGCAGGCTATATTGTCGTGTGATCTAAAAACAGGAGTTTTTGGCTTGTGTTTATTAAAAAAAAACACAAAGAAACTAGTTACTCTCATTTCTAATTTTGCATAGAAATATAGCCTGTGTTTCTGAATTGAGACACGATTTGATGAGTACAAACATTTTGTTTTGACGGCCATACATCACTCATGATGACACAATTATTTAATCATTGGTTACCCCAGCGTCTCGTCAAACAGGAGTGACCAATACAAAGCACTTAAATAGTAGTTTAACCAACAGAAATACATTGAATTTCATGGATCTGTCTTTTTTGTGTGCAAAAACACCACAATCTCTGTGTCTCAAATATAAGCTTGAAATTGTCGTTAAAAGAAATCGTATTCGATGTGTGGGTATTGTGTTATCCTTTTAGTTTCTTGCAATTTACATTCATATATAATTTAAAATGCATTTGAAGTGCAAATTTAAAATTCAAAACGTTACCATTTTACTCCATAAGTGTTTTTGCAAACAGTATATGATGGTTCATTTATGTTGTGATATTAATAACCCTAAAATGTGAACTCAATTGGTTCTTGATCTTGATAGATCATCTTTTTCCCGTTGGATACAATAGGATTCAAAAAGCACTAATGTCAAGCAAGGAAGAAAAATCTTTGACATTGATGTCATAGAGCGGGAGATATTGAAAATGTTTTCTGAAAAAGAACTTGCTTCTCTTCGGATATTAAAAGTAAAATTGCAGATCGATTGTGATATTGAAGTATCTAAAAGTTCTTTATGGAAAATTGTAAGAACCGACGGTTTCATTTTCTGAAGAACCTTAGGAGGCAGGAATGTTATTTGAGAAAGTCACACTTGTTTGCTGTCCGAAGTATATACCTGATACAGATCTGGGAGCGGAGAAGTCAAGATTATGATATTGTATATTTAGACGAATCATGGGTCAATTCTCACCACACATGTACTAAAGAATGGCAATCCGTGGATGGTGGACATAAATGAAACATTCCAAACAGCAAAGGTCAGCGCATTATACTCATGCAAGCTGAAAGTAGCAACAGCGGCCTAGTCCATGAAGCTGGACTTATTTTTCAATCAAAACTTATAGATGGCAGGGACTGTCATACTAAATTAATGGACATATTTTCAGACATTTTATGGAGAACAGTCTTCTTCAAATCCTAGAATTACCATCTTGTTTAGTAATGGAAAATGCTTCTTATCACATTCTATTATCACATGAAGACAAAATGTCAATTTCATCAAATACAGAAGACCAAATTAAGACATGGCTTACCAAGGGAAATGTCCACTTCAGCGATACTATTTGAAGCTTAAATTATTACAGCTATTAAGAAGACAAATAAGACAAAGTTGTATTATATTGATAAAATCATTTTACAATATGGCCACACCTCTCTGCGACTACTAGCATTTCATTTTCACCATAAACCAATAGAGTTAGTTTGGACTAAGGTCAAAGTGCAAGTTGTCCAACAGAATACAACGTTTAGAATGTGTGATGTTGAAGTTCTGACACGCGAGTACATCTCCAAAATAGAGGTTGAGTTTTGGTAAAAATGTTTGGATCATGTAATCTAAGAGGAAGATGGCTACTGGCACCGAGACGGATTACAACTTTTGCAACCATTAACAATTATCAACCTCTTTTAATCAGTAGAATTGGAACTTAAAAGACATTATTTCGTGGACAGATCACAATAAGTTATGTTTAGAACACCAATAGGTACATATATAGTGACAACAAAATACATCTCATCTAATAACTGCGATTAAATACTGTATTATTTAAGCCGATAAGAAATCCTAGGGTCTAATGGTGACAGAAGGACAGACTAACTGCTGCATATTGCTGTGGCGTTTACTACTGCACATACTAGTGGCAACACATACAAGAATTAGAGTTATCAAGTATGTGTAGACTATACGCTTTTGAATGTAATGTTACTTGACAGTAACATGATTACTGTAATATCTAAAGTTTAACTCCATATATTTTCAATGGACCAAAAACTTCAAAGAATTTCGCCGCCATGCACAATCCAGAGCAGGTATGGAGTAAATGATAAAAGTATTTTTGCGTCGGATAAAATCTAATATTGCATGATACATATCTCTACAGTCAATCAGACAGTTTCTGAGATATTCGATTGGATGTGGGATTACGAATTTATAAACGGACTTATAATAAACTATTGTTAAGGATATCTTGTATATAGGAGTTGGGGCTTGCTGATATAAACAATACTCAATATAAACAATTGTGTGTGGCGAATATTTACATATAAGCCTTGATTCTCGTGATTCTTGATTAAAAACTGGCTTCACAGCACGCGGGACATTCCCATAAGTGCTCCGTCCTACGCTCCAGCAGCCATCCCAGTGTATGTAGACTCATAGTTCCAGTCAGGTGATGATTGTGTGATCTTCGTGACTTTCCCAAAAATTTACTTTTTCTTCCCTCACCTCTAGATACTCCCATTTCTAACATTCTCTGTATGTGCACGTTCTCAACCTCATTGACATCATCTTCATCTTGAAATGAATTTATTACTGCCTTCATTCTGCTTTATCTCTTCTCAGCCAGCAATGTGCCGTCTATCGCCACATTGCCTGCCAATAAGTCGGTTCTTTCGTTTCCTCTGACCCCAGCATGCACAGGGCAGTATATCCATGTAATGCTCTGGACAACTGAGTTGTTCAATAAGTCCCACCATTCTTTTCTTAGCTTGAACTTTTCTTTCTTGCGCAACATGCTTTGAGAGTCTGTGAGTATTACCGAGTGTGTTAATGTATCAGTTATCAACCAATTAAGAGCTGCTGTAACTCCCTCTATCTCCATCCTCATGCTCGATGTGACAGTAGAATATGCTGAAGATTTGTCAACCAACTTCACGCCGTTTCTGTAGGCAACAAAACCCCAACCGCTTGTATTTGTGTTTCTGTTAACGGAGCCATCTGTGTATATACTTATGTTGTCTTGTGGTGTCGAGTGTAGGGCGAGTTCGTGCACTGTAACCTTGAGCCCTGACTTCCGTCCATTTACGACACGCTTTATCTAGTTGTATTATTACTTTAATCAGTGATTTCTTCACAGTTTCTACCTCCACCCATTCACTGCCCTTTCCTATTTCTTCCAATTCACATACTCTTCGCAGTGTGTCTTCAGCCTCTGCCATCCATGATCTGCCACCCTTGATTCGTTTTCCCTTTGACTCATCTAGACGATGGTGTAATAGGTTGTGGTTGTATTCTGTCACTTTAAGTTATGACTTAACTCGTGCTACCTGATGTCGTACTCTAATGCTGGGGAGATCAAGCAGAAATCTCATAGCAGACATATAAACCTTCATCTTACATAAGTGTGAGCAGTATCTACTTGCAGAGATTTAGATGGTATAGATACAATGATGTTACACTTAAGAACGTAGACAAATGAAGAATGATCAGTGGTGTTTAAGTGTGGGTCTAGTGTCTATTGTCTTTCCCCAGGTGAATGATTGTTGATCGCATTCACACTTGCCGTTAAGCGTAGGGGTCGGAGCTTTAGCTGTCGTTCCAAGGCCAGATGTGTCGCAGAGGTTGCATTTAGTCCATGTTTGTTCAAGGTTATCTTGATATTTTCTATCTACCGTTTTCTTGGTCTACCTTTAGCTTTACGCCCGGATATTCTTGTATTATATGCTCTTATTGGTATTTGGTTTGGCTTCATTCTCATAAGGTGACCGAACCATTTTACTTGCTGTCTCTCAAGTAAAATGGTTCCTTCAGTGTGTGATTGCCCATTGTCATAAATGGGCAACCAGCCTCTTGCTAATTTCGTCCCAGTGTAGAGTTTGTAAATGTTGGCTCAGAAAACGTTGTGGGACGCATATGTAACCGAAAGGTAAGCAAAGAAATGTTACATGCTATGCATGTCACAAGTGGCAACTGAGATGGTTATAGTGTGAATTGGACTGTCACATTCTACGGAGGATCGAAGAGACTCAGAAGACGTGATGAAGTTGGACATATGATTCAGAAGGATATCGCAGCTAAGCTGTAAACCATAACAACTCATGTCGTTCTCTGAATTTCATCTTACTAATCTGCAGAACTATGAGAAAGAGTCAAGAAGAAGAAGATAACTGATAACATTAAATAATGCTTTATTATTTTCTAACTAAATGCATACTATCGGTAATGTGTTCACTATTATGTCGTTCTACGTTTGGTCTCCATGTTCTGTCTATGTGCTCAGTTTTGTCTCCATGTTATGTCTATGTTCTGAGTTCTGTCTCCATGTTCTGTTTATGTGCTCAGTTCTGTCTCCATGTTCTCTCTATGTGCTCAGTTATGTCTCCATTTTCTGTCTATGTGCTCAGTTCTGCCTCAACGTTCTGTCTATGTGCTCAGTTCTGTCTCCATGTTCTGTTTATGTGCTCAGGTCTGTCTCCATGTTCTCTCTATGTGCTCAGTTCTGTCTCCATGTTCTGTTTATGTGCTCAGTTCTGTCTCCATGTTCTGTTTATGTGCTCAGTTCTGTCTCCATGTTCTATTTATGTGCTCAGTTCTGTCTCCATGCTCTCTCTAAGTGCTCAGTTCTGTCTCCATGTTCTGTTTATGTGCTCAGTTCTGTCTCCATGTTCTGTTTATGTGCTCAGTTCTGTCTCCATGCTCTCTCTAAGTGCTCATTTCTGTCTCCATGTTCTGTTTATGTGATCAGTTCTGTCTCCATGTTCTGTTTATGTGCTCAGTTCTGTCTCCATGTTCTGTTTATGTGCTCAGTTCTGTCTCCATGCTCTCTCTAAGTGCTCATTTCTGTCTCCATGTTCTGTTTATGTGATCAGTTCTGTCTCCATGTTCTGTTTATGTGCTCAGTTCTGTCTCCATGTTCTGTTTATGTGCTCAGTTCTGTCTCCATGTTCTATTTATGTGCTCAGTTCTGTTTCCATGTTCTGTCTATGTACTCAGTTCTGTCTCCATATGTTATCTATGTACTCAGTTCTGTCTCCATGTTCCGTCTATGTACTCAGTTCTGTCTCCATGTTCCGTCTATGTACTCAGTTCTGTCTCCATGTTCTGTCTATGTACTTAGTTCTGTCTCCATATGTTATCTATGTACTCAGTTCCGTCTGCGTATGTTATTTATGTGCTAAGATAGGTCTCAATAATTTGTCTTGCTCACTATCACGTCGTTCTACGTTCTGGCTCGATATTTTGTCTATGTGCTCAGTATCCCGTCGTTTTACTTTCTGTATCCATACGTTGTCTATGTGCTCAGTATCCCGTCGTTTTACTTTCTGTCTCCATACGTTGTCTATGTGCTCAGTATCCCGTCGTTTTACTTTCTGTATCCATACGTTGTCTATGTGCTCATTATCCTGTCGTTCTACGTTCTGTCTTCAAATTGTGGGTACTCATATTCTAATACTGGATAAACTCAACACTCATCTGGTGTCGATAGAAAATGATCAATTAGGTATCCCAAACTCAAGCTAGCACACCAATAATCTATCAGCTGTACTGACACCTCCTAGCAGTACTTGCTTATATGATTCTGTAAATAATCGTACTCCTATATGACATAAACGTATTTTCATCATTTTTAGCCAGTTTCTTCTTCTTCTTCTTCTTCATGGTCTGCGGTTGTCTGCAAATATCTATATAATAAGTGAATGTATTTTCAGGCGAATAGAATGTGTTGTTTTGCAGTTGATATCTTTTCTGCGATATTTTTCTGGTCAAAAACGTCAGATTTGAGAATGACGTTTAGGTCGCGTTGACCTTTTATAGATTACACGAGTCTGTCTCAATGGAACTTGTACACTATATTAGCTACTGAAAATGACCAATCACATATGGGCGTCAGAGTACACAAGTTTCGGTTATATTTAATTTTCTGGATGAATGTGTATCTGGACGTTATTCGTGACATGTTCGTGAATAGCCACACATCCATATAATGTATTGGTAAGTTAGGAAATATTGACTCGCTCCAGCACAAACACTTTTCTATATTTTTATATTTAATTGCAGCTTACCACATCAACAGACACATACAAGTGTGTAAATACTGTTGTGTTTGCAGATTCATTTGGAATTCAATGTAGAAATATCTGATAGCTGACGAATACACGCTCGTTGTAAAAATAACATACTTGAAAAAAAATGTTGTTTTGCAGATCTAATGATAGAGGGAAATGCTATTTACCGAAATTAACATTTTAAGCCAGTCATGTGTGACAGGTTGAAGCTGTGGAAAATGTTTTTTGTCCATTAAACAAACCTGCTAGCTTAAAACTACACCGAATTTGTCGACTTAATTAAGGCTTTCGACATTGTGAATCGCGATGGTCTGTGGAAGGGTATGGCCAAATTTGATGTCTCGAAAAATGCATGAATGTGGTTAGCAAATTACATGATGGTATGACAGCTTGTGTACAAGATTACGGCGCACACTCCAACCCGTTCTAGTACCTTATGGTGTCAAACAGGGTTGAGTCTTGGCTGCGACGCTCTTTATCATGACGTTTTCTGTTCTGAAAAATGATTCCTTCCGGATTATCAGTCTAAGAATTTGCTTTCGTTATCTAGCTGATGGAGGGCTATTCAATCTCAGTAGATTAAAGGTCAAGACCAAAACTCATACTGACATTGTTCGCGGCCTCATGGACGACTGTGCACTCAATACTACAAGTCTGAAAGACATTCAGGGCCAAGACCAAAACTCATACTACAAGTCTGAAAGACCAAAACTCATACTACAAGTTTGAAAGACCAAAACTCATACTGCAAGTCTGAAAGACCAAAACTCATACTACAAGTCTGAAAGACCAAAACTCATACTACAAGACCAAAACTCATACTACAAGTCTGAAAGACATGCAGGGCCAAGACCAAAACTCATACTAACATTGTTCGCGAACTCTGGTTCGCTGACGACTGTGCACTCAATACTACAAGTCTGAAAGACATGCAGGGCAGTATGGACCTCTTTTCTTTGGCCTGTAATGCGTTCGGTTTCACCATCAGCACAGCGAAGACATTAATCTACCAACCAGCGCCTACACAGAACTAGTAATCACGGTGAAAAGACAAAAACGAAATACTGCTGACAGGTTTGCATATCTTGGCAACACCCTATCGCAAACTGCGACGATTGACGAGGATGTTGACCTGCGTATTGATCGCGCCAGTGCGATATTCGGGAGCCTTCGTGCCAACGTCTGGATCAGGTGTGTCCTCAGTTTGACAACAAAGCTTGACTTCTACAGAGCAGTGGTTCTACCAACCCTGCGTCATTCTGAATTGTTTACACGAGCAACGCTCGACTGCTTATCTCTTTCCACCTGCGGTTTCTAAGAAATCTCATGGGAGTACGTTGGCGGGATAAAAAAACCAGGCGTGGAAATTCTTCAAAAGTCCCGTATGCAAAGCACCCATTGCCTGTTTATTAGGTCCCATTTCCACTGGTTCGATCCGTATGTCAGATAAGGACCTTCCCAACAGATTATTCTATGGAAAACTGTGCGATGGTAAACGTTCAAGCGGAAGGCACAAAAAGCGTTTTCAGGAGTATTTCAAAAACTCACTGAAATACTGCAATATTGATTCCAGCCTCTGGGAGACTACGGTTCTTCATCGCTCAACTTGGCATACTCAGATAAACGCTCGCATCACAAAATGTTAACAGGATCGGAAAGAACACTGCATGCATTCTTCAAGTCTTCAAGAGACAGTAACGGAAGGAAAGATCTGGAAACGTTCTTATTCGGAACGTTCTTATTCGGAACACTCGCATCACGTACAGCAACAGATCTGTCCTGACATGAATCTGACTTCTTGGGCATATGCGGATTCACAAACCTAAACCAAAATTAACAAACACGAATGTTTTGTGTGTGTTTTTTTTCATAATTTTTGCCGCATATGTTTATTGTTTTTCATGCCATTCTCATCGTCAATTGCGAAGGAGGAACACTATCATCATCATCCTCATCCTCATAATCATGGAGAGTGTCTTTTGTTGATTGTCTTTTGTGTAAAGCAAATAAAGTAGAAAGTTCTGAGATAGGAAAAGGAAGTAGGAAATAGAAAGACGGGAAAAAAAGAAAGTGAAAGGATCTAAAACAAGCAGATAAAGTAGGATGATATGAGAGAGTCAAATAAAGTAGAAGGATCTGAGGGACATAAAGTAGGATATGAAAGATGCAAATAAAATGGGAAGATCTAAACGAAACAGATAATGTAGGAGGATAGGAAAGAGACAGATTAAGTAGGTAGATCTGAAAGATGCAGACAATGTAGGAGGATCTCAGAGACCATAGAAACACTGATAAAGGCATATAAACATCAGAAAAAGTTATCATTAATTCTTGAACATACTTTGAGATGCCGTTTAATTATGACAGAGTGGTTAGTGAGACAGTTTAATTGTCCCAACCTGATCGTGGTTAGAGCGCAAGAAAGGTCGTACAGTTTGACGTGATACCATGTTACTGAAACAAAGCAGACATAGGGACTGTGGGGTCAAAATTGGCCAACATTTATACCACCACATGGTTACACGTATTCATATGATTACATACATTCATACAAAATGGAAGATGAGTTCTGCGTAGATATATAACCGCCATGTGTTGGATTTTTTTTCTCAAAGCTCTCTATATAATCCTGAGAGTTCAATAGCATATATATATGAACGAATGATAGGAATTAAATGCTCACTGCAGAAGTAGACGAGCTATTCATCGCACCAACTTCTAGAGTCTGTGACAAAACAGTAAATTTTACTGTCATTGATGTAATTGCCCGGAACTGTAACAAAAAAAAAACAAACGTTACTGTGATAAACGGTGTCCACATATTCGTTAGTAGATGACACGAAATATTATGATGTGCTTGAAATAGTGTATTATTTATTATCAATTATTGGGTCCTTACTTTTTAAGTGAACTGTGTGGGGACTATCCAACTATGTTGAAGACACTTTGAAAGTATACATTTCTTCCATCCCGACTTAATAATGAAAGTCGTATCTGACATAATCCATGGCCTACTGGATATACATAAGGTCACAGCACGGACATCACAGTACTAGGCAGCTGTTACTAAACATAGATGAATTTCGTGTATTTTTCAAGTCCTTCTCGAGAATTGTCCGACTTGCTGATCTCATGCAGCGTCATTTATCTTGGCTCATGTGACTGATCATTTGTTGTTTTGCGTATATTTTGTGTCGTGAGCCAATGAAAGTCACGAAAAACGTCGGAAATACCTAAGTGAAACAGAGTACGATAAGTGCACAAACTATCCTACAGGTGTACTTGTTTTATGTGCGAATTGTTTCTTCTTCTTCTTCAGCGTACATTCTCAAACTCCTGCTGAATTCTCTTGTAGCAGGACATGTCCTACTAGATTTCCAGCAGAATGCAGTCCAGAGAATGGAAATGCGTTGTGTCGCCGTTTTATTTGCGCCAATGGCCCGACACATCCGTCTTCGGCGGAGAATTGTTTCAGGACGTGAAATCCCAGCTCGTTTTTTGTGTCAATAGTTTTATCTCACTTGTGACACGTTCGTGTGTGTGTTTTGAAACATATCCGTAATCACAGAAATCACGCCGATTTTGTTCAGGTAAATCTGATAACAGAACCCGGACAGTTTTCTGATATTCATTAGATATTCTTCTTCTTCTTCATCGTTCATTCTCAAACTCCTGCTGGATCTCCCTTGTAGCAAGACAATTGTCCTACTATATTTCTAGCAGGATGTAGTCCAGAGAATGGAAATGCGTTGTGTCGCCGTTTTATTTGCGCCAATGGCCCGACACATCCGTCTTCGGCGGAATTAGATATTCAATCCATCTTCATTTCTTAAGCTTGATTAGTAGGCGATCATGATCCTGCTGCTGCGTCAATCGTACTTTATTCTTGATCTCATCTTGCCACTTAATATGTAATATACTTCTTCAAGCAGTTGATCTCATGTGTGTTGCGAATGTGAGTTTATTTTTGCAATCATTCATGCTTCAGTGTTACCACTGTTCTAGAGATAAAAAGTTTATTTCCATCATATATGCTTCAACGTTGGCACTGTTTAAGAAATAACAGGACAGTAACGAAGTCACCTTCTATGCATTTCGGCAAACGTTTGGTAAAAGATGAACTAAGTATGTACTTCTGTGTATATACCTGACAGAACAAATACCGGGCTACACCATTTATCTTGACTGATCCAACTGATACTTTATTGGTCACTGCGTGTGTCATTTATTACTTACGCCTATGGAAAACACGGACCGACCACAGCCAATTAATGTGGCCGATTGAAAGGCTCTAATAATTCGGAGAAAAATGTTGGTTAACAATCTGGCAATTGCATGAAATTAGTATTGTTTAGTAACACGGAGCAGAAACTTTAGTCGATGTATTTAGTCGAAGAAAACCACTGCATTTTCATTTATGGAAAATGTGTGCTATGCTGTCATGCAAGTTAAGCTTACACAATTTAGGTTAACAAATTAGGTTTGCACCACGAGGAAGACATTGCAAGTAGTGCACCAGACCAACCATTATATAACAGAAATCTATTAGAACATGATATGCTTGTATAGCGAGGCTGATTCTGCGTGGAATCATCTCAGCACTTCACGTATACAGTAATGCATTATCGTGTCTGAGTCGTGGCGCTCTCTCAAAACACTGCAAACCTCTGAGAGTTGACGTCTTATATGTATGAAATAAAGCTCTGGTGGAGTGCACTATTGCCAGCAATACGTACACAAAAAGATGATAATTATGATGATAATGCTGATGATGAAGTAATCCATTTTGCAGTGAGCAGGAAGCTCATGACAGCATATAGACTTTCTGACAAAAGCAGAAGTCCTCCTCAGTAGAGTAACCGAAGTGCACTAAAATTCGGTTCCAAGTAGTTCATCATTAATATGTCTGATCTGTTCCAACTAGTTCATCATTAATCTGTCTGATCTATTCCAACTAGTTCATCATTAATCTGCCTGATCTATTCCAACTAGTTCGTCATTAATATGTCTGATCTATTCCAACTAATTCATCATTAATCTGTCTGATCTATTCCAACTAGTTCATCATTAATCTGTCTGATCTATTCCAACTAGTTCATCATTAATCTGTCTGATCTATTCCAACTAGTTCGTCATTAATCTGTCTGATCTATTCCAACTAGTTCGTCATTAATGTGTCTGATCTATTCCAACTAGTTCGTCATTAATCTGTCTGATCTATTCCAACTAGTTCATCATTAATCGGTCTGATATATTCCAACTAGTTCGTCATTAATCTTTCTGATCTATTCCACTTAGTTCGTCATTAATCTGTCTGATCTATTCCAACTAGTTCGTCATTAATCTGTCTGATCTATTCCAACTAATGCATCATTAATCTGTCTGATCTATTCCAACTAATTCATCATTAATCTGTCTGATCTATTCCAACTAATTCATCATTAATCTGTCTGATCTATTCCAAATAGTTCGTCATTAATCTGTCTGATCTATTCCAACTGATTCATCATTAATCTGTCTGATCTATTCCAACTAGTTCATCATTAATCTGTCTGATCTATTCCAACTAGTTCATCATTAATCTGTCTGATCTATTCCAACTACTTCGTCATTAATCTGTCTGATCTATTCCAACTAGTTCGTCATTAATGTGTCTGATCTATTCCAACTAGTTCGTCATTAATCTGTCTGATCTATTCCAACTAGTTCGTCATTAATCTGTCTGATCTATTCCAACTAGTTCGTCATTAATCATTAATCTGTCTGATCTATTCCAACTAGTTCGTCATTAATCATTAATCTGTCTGATCTATCCCAACTAGTTCACCATTAATATGTCTAATCTGTTCCAACTAGTACATAATTTTTCTGTCTGATCTGCTGACCCATATGCAGAAATGAAACACCTATTTTATAGCATTCCTCGCCCCATATGAGTCTGTCATAAAAGTACATAGGTGCAATGTCTTCTTGTATGCATTTCTTTATCATTCATGGGGGCCATATAATAGAAGACAAAAGTAAGAAATCAATGAAGTAATGATACTATTTTTACAGGTGACATATTGTAAGCATATGCCCAACTTTCCTTACGCACCTCCTAAAACATGCGTCAAAATAAGACATTAGCCCCATTCTTTGCACATTGAACTAGACGTAGCTCAGGCTCAAGCGAACATGAACAAAACATAAAAGAGGTAGATTGCTCGTACTTCATGAGAATCAAAACATACAGAAATGATTCATCATCAGGAGCAGTTCCTTTAACGATGGATTGCTGCAACGGACCTCCAACATCATATTTATCTTGGCTTGGGGATGCATTCTGACAGACTGAATAAAGTCCTATCATTATGGTTCCCTTCATATTGTATATCTGCATCTCTTGATCGTCTCCCCTAAAATCTGCCTTCAAGTAAGATCTTCAGCACGGTCCTTTAATCTGTCAACAATAATTTGCTAAATTTCTATTTCATTTAATAGTTCTTATTTTAATGGTAGTTTTGTAAACCTCTTTGATTGCTTCTCTTTCCCTGAAGTTCTACATATTCTTTCATTTTTTCAATATCTCAAAGAGAATAAATTGAATTTTTTAATTTGCTAATTGTCCATGTTTTAGAGCCATTCAATAATGAAGAGTGAATGTAACATTTTATAATTTTCATTTTTACCGTGTTTATGATTTGTATAGATATTAAATAGTTTCCTGATATATAAGGTTTATCATTGATATGTTTTAGCTTTTCTATTCTCCTTTTAACTTCTGTTCACATATAATTTATTGGTGATTATGTGTCCCGGATGTTGGTAATGGTCTACTTGTTGTAGTATAGTTCTATGTATGTTTATGCTTAGCGCTTGTTCCACTATGATTTTCTGAATTATTATTGATTTTATGTTATGGGTAATATATATCTAGTCCATAATCTCTACTTGATTTGCCTACTTGATCTATTAGTATTTTATCTCCCATTCAATTCCTGCTAAGAGCAATTTGTCATCTCCATATTACAGATTGTTTATTATTTCCCAGTTCATCTTGAAAAATGGGATCCTATTGTATATTTTTTTTATGTTTCGTATACATGTTAAACAGGCAGAGTGATAAATAAATCAGTCTTACGACCCTTTTTTATTTCTAGGCATTAACGAGTAGCTGTTTTAATCCTATTGATGTGGTTTGTTCCCCAATATACATTTCTGAAGAGGCTGGTGTCAATTCGATCTCAGAAAAATTATTGGGAACATTTAATTAATATTTTTTGGACCTATATATTTTCCATCAATATTATGACACTAAGTATAGCTTCCCTTGTTCCTTTCTTTTTTCCCTAACATCAAATCTTTTGTAACAGACTTCGATGTCTATCTTGCTTGTATTTTTGTCATGTGTTTTCTTCATTACTATTTCGATTATGTGAATCATCAAACGTGTTATCTCGTATTCTGTACAATCCACTGAACTGTACAACTCGGTAGTCCTATAAATAATGATTTGTTCTTAGAACATTACGTATACGCTCGGTTGTGTATGCACCAACCCGACAATACAAATGATTCTAACTGAACAAACGAAAATTGCAACACATCCAAAAGGAAATTATTGGCACAATACTCCCGTACTTTGCTGTTGCATTTAGGAGGAACATCCAATTATATATGACCATATGAGAAAAACATGCGTACTTTTCACCATCTTGGATCGGAAGTCAATGATGACACAATAGCATGAAATGAGTGTTGTTGGAGGGGGAGTTAGAAGGCAGTAGTGGAAGAGGTCGACCAAGACGTCGTTGGACAAGAGATATTCTGGAATGCATGAAAATGTCCCTAGAGGAACAGAGATAATTTGCCATAGACCGATGGGGCTTCAGGAGATTCATAAGGAAGACTACATTCTGTCAAGAATACGTCACATGACAACAATTGAAAAAACAGGGAAGGAAATACTGTTATTTTACCAGGGATTTTATTCAAACTAACCCACTTTACCATTGATATAGCGAGCGACACGATCTAAAAAATACTGGAATTACAGCTGTAAGTTGTTCCTTGTTATGATTCTTAGTTTACGTGTTACATTATTTTAATGATAAATTTGATTTTTGGAATATAATATAAGCGCAGGTGGACACATCTGAGGAGTATGGGAGATTTTTAAGAAGACATACGTTTCTTTTTTTTCTGGCTAAATATTTATGTATAGCTACTGCCGTGAGAGTTGGTGCATTTTCATGCCGTATAGACTAGGGGTTGCAAACTGGGATCCAGCTCTCGAAAACACCCTGGCTGCTAGCGTATCTTATTCAGGACGTAGTCATCAACCCATAATTTTTTGGCTGTAGTGATTTTCTGAGCAATATAAATACGTTCAGCAGTTTGCCATTTCTGAACGGTCCGAATGCACAAGTGCCTGTGGCGAGAATCGAACTCAGTACATTGGTCGTCACAGACGCACTCTGTTGCACTCCGCAACAATAACGGGATACCTGACTAAAAACGGATGCTTTAAAATATCGGGATTAGATTATGGATACCGGGTTTTTTCCGAAATGGTTGGTATTTCATTTTCTAGAAATAGAAATCGCTTTTCTTAGTTACTAATAGTAACTTTTCATAGCATATTTAATTGGTATAGTCGAATTAAAAACGGAATTGTGACGTACATTAACAGTTTATGTTTAACATAAATTATATGGAAATAATAACTCGTTACAATCGAATCATGGGGTACATTTTAATTCCAAAAATGTTTATGGCTTGATTTACTTTATTTATTACAAAGTATCTACTAATTGCAAAATATGACTAAATCCATATTTTTTAAATAGTGAAATCCAAAATTAAGCTTAAGACACAGAACAATTATGTCACTTCTATTTTGTGAATTTTGGGATAAAATAATATTAGTAATTCACTTCTTAATTAATTTTCACTTTTAGATACAAAGGCTATTATGCCCCACGCTGAATGACCCAGTGAATCTATACCGTACCAAGGCAAACATTTATATGAAAATTAAAAACATTCTGTATAAAGTTGCCCACGTCAAAACAATTCGATTTAAATAAAAAAAACTAAATATATTCTTGTTAATTGACATCTATTTTTATAAGAATGTTTCATTTATGTTGATAGAAAGAAATGGTTGGTTGGTGGGGGGGGGGGGGGGGTTGGGGTCTTCAAGCAGATAAACCTAAATATGGAGTCTGAGGGCTTGTTCTCGTCATAAGGTTAGCTATCAATCATTAGACACATTGTCATTTTTTCGATCTCATTATTTCAATTTGACCAACGATTACGAAAAACACAAATTATTTTTATATTTGATTAATAAAACTATTTGTATTTTAAAAGTTAAGAATAGTATTTTTGTTCGTTTAATTAAAGTCTGAAGTTAGACATTTCTGTTATTGTTAAAAGTTTTTTAACCATTAATATGTGATTTTTTTCTTAATATTTCTATTTGATTGATAAATCGTCACCTCTATTCTCGACAAAAGCTTCTCTAATTATCGAAATATCGAACATACCAGGATCCCAGGACTCGTAAACGTCAATAACGAAAATACCGGGATCCCAGTACTTGTAAACGTCAATAACGAAAATACCGGGATGCCAGTACTCGTAAACGTCAATAACGAAAATACCGGAATCCCAGTACTCGTAAACGTCAGTAACGAAAATACCAGTTTTGATAGACGGATCTGGTATTGTGACCTCTAGGAGGGACCAAAAGAAAGATACTGAAAATGCATTATTTTGATCATGATATAACGAATATGGGAGTCGAGTTTTTTCCTGCCTAAATCTTTCACTAAAATGTTATGAATCATTTTTAGACTATCACCAAATTCATAGCCCTCAGTGTCAAACAACGATTTTCATGTATCGATTTTCTGACTTTGGCAATGAACTTGTTATCACCAGAGATGTGACGACCATGCCTAGCTTCATCTGTAATACTTTGCACATCTGTTGTGAGTCTTGAATACCACCTGAATATATGTGCCCGAGATAAACAATGATTACACACACTGGTCTCATTAATTAATATCCCCTCTAATGATTTTGAAACAGTTTAAAGTCTGTGTTTTTCTCCATGCGGCATACGTAACAATGCATCTCTCACAAGTCAAACAAGACAAATAAAAAGTCTGCTGGTCAGCAGACGTTGAAATTTGGCCAGATCATAGACGATTGTTGTCTATTTGGATTGCGAGCTTTGATCCATGAATGTCGTGTTCCTCTTGACTATAATGAAATCAGTCTCATTATTTAATTGTCGGACTGTGTATGTAATTGCATAGTTCTGTGATGGCTTCAACACTACGTTCATCTAGAGCTGTTATTATGTCTGTTTTTATATTTAAAGCGCCTTTAACGTTTCCACAATTCATTACTTTTGTAGATTTTTATACTTCTGATTTCAATATTACTGAGCCTTTGTTGTTTTGTATAATTGGTATTTTGTTTCGTTGGTCATCAATCATGTTTTTCACTATGTCCTTTCCTTCTTGTCAATATATCTCTCTTATCATACATGATTTTTTTTTCCACTTTTGTTTCTTTTAATGCAATCATCATTTGTGGGACCTGTCTTATATGTGATGTCTTAGGAAATTAGAAAAGTCATACATGAAAACATTGGGTTCGATGGTAGAATGGTATATGTGTCCGTCTCACAAATACAACTCGGTAGGACTTATTCGTGGTTCCACATAAGCAGATCCTACACGTGGAATGGTGATGCAAGTAAATGTGTTTTTTTCTGGTTCTTAATAAGTATTGGACAATGATTTAGTAACAACACCCGAAACTTGATATGTTTCAATTGTTATTAATATTTTTATTTTCCAACAGACGGATCTCTACAAAAACATCGTATTGCCAAATATGTTCATATCTATATCATCTCTCAGACCTGTTCATCAGGTGTATACAAATGCTTCGTTATTCTAACATTAATCTACAATTAAGCTCTTAGAACTGGGGGGGGGGGGAGGGAATTGGAATTTAAACTGACCCCCCACCCCCCCCCCAACTCCATTAGGAATCTTTAACATATCTTTTAGTACTAGAATTTTAACGAAAAGGTACCTAGAACTTAATTAGACAAGGTTTTTTCACAAACTGAATTATCATATTTCTTTTCACCGGAAAGGAAGTCAGCCGAATGAATCGGGCCTTTTTATGTAAACCCAGTCTCTTCTTACATAACAATGTCTATGCAACCATGACTACTGTCGAAACACAGTTATTCTTTGTAATATCTGTTAATAACAAATGATAAGTTTCGTCCACGATGTCAAATGTTGTATAAGATATTTGTTACTTACAAACGATAAGTTTCGCCCACGATATCAAATGTTGGTATAAAATATATGTTACTAACAAATGATAAGTGGCGCCCACGATGTCAAATGTTGGTATAAAATATATGTTACTAACAAATGATAAGTGGCGCCCACGATGTCAAATGTTGGTATAAGATATATGTAACTAACAAATGATAAGTTTCGCCCAGGATGTAAAATGTTGTATAAGATATATGTTACTAACTAACGACAAGTTTCGCCCACGATATCAAATGTTGGTATAAAATATATGTTACTAACAAATGATAAGTGGCGCCCACGATGTCAAATGTTGGTATAAGATATATGTAACTAACAAATGATAAGTTTCGCCCAGGATGTAAAATGTTGTATAAGATATATGTTACTAACTAACGACAAGTTTCGCCCACGATATCAAATGTTGGTATAAAATATATGTTACTAACAAATGACAAGTGGCGCCCACGATGTCAAATGTTGGTATAAAATATATGTTACTAACAAATGACAAGTGGCGCCCACGATGTCAAATGTTGGTATAAAATATATGTTACTAACAAATGATAAGTGGCGCCCACGATGTCAAATGTTGGTATAAGATATATGTAACTAACAAATGATAAGTTTCGCCCAGGATGTAAAATGTTGTATAAGATATATGTTACTAACTAACGACAAGTTTCGCCCACGATATCAAATTTTGGTATAAAATATATGTTACTAACAAATGACAAGTGGCGCCCACGATGTCAAATGTTGGTATAAGATATATGTAACTAACAAATGATAAGTTTCGCCCACGATGTCAAATGTTGTATAAGATATTTGTTACTAACAAACGATAAGTTTCGCCCACGATGTCAAATGTTATATAAGATATTTGTTACTAACAAATGATAAGTGGCGCCCACGATGTCAAATGTTGTATAAGATATTTGTTACTAACAAATGATAAGTTTCGCCCACGATGTCAAATGTTGTATAAGATATATGTTACTAACAAATGATAAGTGGCGCCCACGATGTCAAATGTTGGTATAAAATATATGTTACTAACAAATGATAAGTGGCGCCCACGATGTCAAATGTTGGTATAAGATATATGTAACTAACAAATGATAAGTGGCGCCCACGATGTCAAATGTTGTATAAGATATTTGTTACTAACAAATGATAAGTTTCGCCCACGATGTAAAATGTTGTATAAGATATATATTACTAACTAACGACAAGTTTCGCCCACGATATCAAATGTTGGTATAAAATATATGTTACTAACAAATGATAAGTGGCGCCCACGATGTCAAATGTTGGTATAAGATATATGTAACTAACAAATGATAAGTTTCGCCCACGATGTCAAATGTTGTATAAGCTATTTGTTACTAACAAATGATAAGTTTCACCCACGATGTCAAATGTTGGTATAAGATATATGTTACTAACAAATGATAAGTTTCGCCCACGATGTCAAATGTTGTATAAGATATTTGTTACTAACAAACGATAAGTTTCGCCCACGATGTCAAATGTTATATAAGATATTTGTTACTAACAAACGATAAGTTTCGCCCACGATATCAAATGTTGGTATAAAATTTATGATACTAACAAATGATAAGTGGCGCCCACGATGTCAAATGTTGTATAAGATATATGTTACTAACAAATGATAAGTGGCGCCCACGATGTCAAATGTTGTATAAGATATTTGTTACTAACAAATGATAAGTTTCGCCCACGATGTCAAATGTTGTATAAGATATTTGTTACTAACAAACGATAAGTTTCGCCCACGATGTCAAATGTTGTATAAGATATTCTACTAGAGAATCTCCCCCAAACAGACATCGTGAGATTCATACATATTAAATGCTAAACCGCGCTAACAAAATGCCTCTAGCCCAGTGTTTGCCAACGTGGGGCCCACACCCCTCAGGGGGTAATCTGATTGTACAGGTGGGCTATTCGAAGAAGTTGAAATTAGGCTTCATTTAAGAATAATTCAATTTTTGAATATAAAAAATATGTATATGTTTCATAGGGAGCATCATAATTTTAGAAAGTCTTATGTGGGTCATGGTAGTATAAAGGCTGGGAATCACTGCTCTAGCCCTTCCTATTTCATCATCTCTTAATCTGGAATATCCTACATACGATTGCTGGACTTTTGGGTCTTCTAGTTCGTGGTAAGATGTAATTTCCGATGAAGAATTTATACAGGTTTTACATTAAGAGACCAGAACGACACTTCGATATCCAGTACTATACCGGATATATATTGACAATCTGCCCCCTATCCGCCTTGACAATGTTTCTTAGATACTGTACTAAAGAAAAGTTAGTAGCATATCCTATTCAGGACGTAGCCATCAACCCAGCATTGTTTGCCTGTAGTGATTTTCTAGGCAATATAAATTACGTTCAGTAGTTTGCAATTGCTTTCTGAACGGTCCGAATACAAAATTACTTGTGACGGGATTCGAACCCGGTACCTTGGCCGTCAGAGATGTGTCCTGCACCACACTGCCACAGAGCCAGACAGATGCTGTACTACGTGTCCGAAAGTTTCCCAATTAGGAAAGTGATTAGTGACGGGCATATTGCTCTTCATCTGTGCGAAGCTTGAATAAGAAAACAGTTGCACTCATCAGATGATTGCAACATTAATTTATAACAGCATCGAGATAGTTTGACAAAAATATATTGTTAATGTTTTATCAAATTGTTAGAATGAATGGCGTGTAATTAAAAGAATGAAAAGAAAATTATTGATGAGTTAAAAATAGTGAAATTATGTTGGACACGTAAAGAGACGTGCCACGTGTGAAAAACATTCAATACAGAAATGTTGGCAAGAGAAAAAAAAACAAGGATATATTTGGGAGAAAGACATTGAAGAGTAGAACACAGAACGGCGTTGCAGATAACATCAACATTGAAAATAGATAAAAAAGTATTTAACATCTGCTGTTATTGAAATGCAGGTTGTTTCACATTTCATCATAATGATATTGAAAATACTCATTCGTGAATAGAAGTGCACGTAATTCTAATATTCGATTTAAGGATTTGAAGGTAGACATGTTATGATTACAGGGCCCAAAATGGGAGCACGAAATATCAAAACTGGAATAGAGCATGCGACTTTTGGTGGTGGAGTTGACTGTTCTATCTACGATAGTAGAGAGGTTCAGTGATCCAAAAGCCACGTCGCATGTGTGAGTCAGAAGGGCTCAGAGATCATAGCCAAGATGCGTATCATGCCACAAATAATTCAGTTCGCATGACTGTATCCTAACCTTCATGCATGCATCTGAGAACGAACACAGAAGAAGATAAATAATTGAAACATCAAATATTGTAAAATTTTCGAGAATATTTTAGTGTTTCTCAACTAACACTGTTCAAAATATTCTTGGAAAAAAACCTCTTCTCATTCATACTTCAAAAGTGAAATGATCAACTTCATGTTTATCCATATAAACCCTGCCTCTCTTTAAGCGAGGAATAGGCTGCCTGCAGAGATTCATCCAGATCTCGTAACTCCACATCTCAAGCAATTACCCTTAGAGATTTGATATGAGAAATGATTACAAATGCGTGAAGATTTGATTTCATTGAATGCGGGTTACTCCGTACATACTCCATCTCTCTCAACCAAGCTGTACAATGTCTTGTGATAGTATCATATCCCAGGTCATTTCTTTTATTTCCAGTGATCTCCGAAAGTCTACTTTATAAACAAGACTTCGCAAACAGGATGTGAATCCAGGACCTCTTGAGCATAATACGAATGGCAAACACGGCCAGGTAGAACATGAGCTTGTCTGTGGTTCTCAAACTTTCTAATGCCGCGAATCTATAATACAGTTCTTCATGATGTGTTGACCCAAAATCATAAAATTATTTTTGTTGCTAATTCATGATATGTGTTTTCCGATGATCTAAGGACCTCTTGTGAAAGGATCGTATGACCTACAATGAGGTCGCGATCCACAGGTTGAGAACCTCTGTGACTAAACATCAAGGCCCCCATTACGATACTCGCAAACCCATTAAGGCTGATGTTACTGTTGTATATTTAAAATTATTTTAACTCAGTTTCTTTCCATGTTTCATATCACGACTCCACCTACACAACTGAAATATAGTAGGCTCATAAAGTAGACTCAAAGGAATAGAGGATCGATATCATTGTCCTCGGGTTTTTCATATATGATGAAACCTATGATAATGTATTATGTTCACTGATTACTAATACAACTACTAAATGGCAAAAATATCACATGTTAAGATAACGTTTATAGTGTGAAATTATCATAGCTTTTATCGCCTCTTATTGTTGTTACTGTGGCACTCTACATCTTGTCGGATATTTTATGTTGTCATTCTCATAGGGGCTAACTCTTCTTATTTGTGCTAGTGCAACACTACTGGTTGGATCTCCTCTAACGGTTTGTTTATTATTTATTTCTCATATGTACTGGTTCCTTTATAGTAGAACTATACTCGTCGTGTCCGGCCATTCGTATGATATATCTCCGTAGTTTCAAAGCGGTAATCAACAAGGAATTTCAGGGCAAAATGTATTTGTAGACAATACGTTACAGCTTGGTATTTAACGCGAGTCCTCATGAACACAATGCATTTGGTCTAACCTCTATACCACGGAAATTACTTTAACGTTTGTAAATGAATAAATGGTTGATTATCTATTTATCTGTTATTAGTCTTCAACACTAAAGTATCCAAGTTGAATGAGATAAGTGTGTTATATTTCAATCATCACCATCATGTTACGTACCAGGCAAGTAGATAGTCATTGGTCTCCACAAAATGTGCCACAAATATTTCTCTTTCTGATGCCTCCCATTGTGTTGATCCGAAAGTCGTATTGGATGGATTACTAGAATGAGGTGTAGCTCAAGTTTGTAACTGTGGTGGGCAATATCATATCGTACCCGTATTGAATAGGAAGAGTGTGTACCAGCAGACCCCCGACCTCCGAATTTTGACGTCATTCTGAAAACATATGAAGAGAATGGAAAAGAGTTCTTTTAGTCGATACGTAGATCAGACTTGCAAAAGTGAGATAGGGTCTCGTCAGATAAAAAGAAAACCTATGCTACAAACAACCACAGTGGGGGAGGTATGTGAGGATATCATTACAGAAGAAGATGTTAAGCATATACTGGCTGTCAGCAACAATACATTCCCTTGTTCTGACAGAGTACACTTTATGCGTATGAAGCAGTTGAATAAGTAGAGACATACAAAAGGAAGTAAATGCTCCAATAGTATATTCTGAATGCTGATGTACCGGATGACTGGCTCCAGACTTACCTGCTGCCAATGCCTAAACATGGAAAAGATCCAACACTACTTAGCAGCTATTGAGTAATTATCTCACAAAAGGTATATGGAAAGCTGTTGGAGAAAATTGTATCACGGCTTATAATAAAGTACCATGAGATGAATAATACACTCCCTAAAACATTGGGCAGCTACACGGTAGGAGAGAAGACGTGGGAACACGCTGGGAGATTCGTAAATGGTGTATATGAGTTTTTTCAAACTAAAAAATAACACTTGTGGCACTCCTGTACAATCAGTTATTACTTGCTCTTATCGATTATGGTCTGGGTATACTGACATTGTTGAAAACAGAACGTGACGTATCCAGCATAATGTAAAGTCAATTGTTCTGGACTGCACGAGGGATACTTTCATCTTAACTATTAAATTCCAGGAGTTTTATCAATAAATTGCATGATAGCTATGACCCAGGCAAAATTATATATGCGTGTTGCATCTAATTATGTACACACATTACACGGGAACATTGCCAACATCAAGGGGAGGAGAGTAACAAAGGAGTGTCTTGGATGACATAGGCGGAGTGGGTATGTATCCTCAGTTGAGACAATACTGAGAGATATGTTGACACAGGGAAGAACATGGCGTTGTACCAGAAGGTCATCATTACTCTTGGTAGGGAATGCCGAGAGTGGGGTAATGGTAATGCATACCGTTAGGATAAAGCAAATGATAGAGGTCAATTCTAAGGGCTAGAATGCAGTCATATACTCTGAGTCTGAGGCGTCGGTCCGGTGTGGAGACATGTCCTAATGGGGCTTCTCTGCTAGAGTAAGAGAAGCATCGTAGCGGACAAAAAGAGGAATATACATGACAGCAACCTCTAGTAAGGGACGGAAAGTGAAAGCAGCTATAGCTCTCGGAGACAATGCTGACTAGAGCTGTTATTGAGTCCAGCTAACAATACATGCTATGAAAGGTGTAAAGCGGATGACTGCACCATGCATGGAAGTATATATTATACATATTTACATCTGCTCTTCAGGAACTCGCAAGGAACACTGGTCAGGATATGCTAGAGTACGCAGAAATGAATGATCTGACATGTTGGCTACAAGAGCACATGTTGTGGGCATTTTGAATATGAGTAGGAGATCCTGAAAAATAATACTGGATCGTCTAGTAGAGGATACAATATTACTGAGACTGAGCGGATTTGAGATCAAACGTGGGACAAGCAGAAAAGGACGAGAGGGGTAAATTCAGCATGCAACTGGCGCGATAAGCATACATACACTTCATCATCTGCTACAAGAGATTGAGTCCTTATGTGTCTGCCCGAAGTGCGATGTTACAAAACTGAAATGTTACATTTGTTGTTGTATTAAAATATCTAATTTTTGTTTTGTATATTAACATATATATGTTATATTAAAATATTTATTGTATTGTTATATTACAATATATAATGTATTGTGTCAATCTGTATTATAATCCATATAATTTTAATCATTCAACGCTCTTAGAGTTAGCATGTTATTTCCTTAAATCTATTGGAGTTAACATTATGTATCCCTAAAACGTTTAGAAGACACTGCAATAGTTGATTAGTTTCGTTCGGCACTTTAGTTTCACTGAATGTATTTTTAAAAGTTGTGTGGAATTATGTGAAAGAAACGTGTGATTCTATCAAAATTATAATCAATAACGCCTTGCTATCTTCAATAAAATTAAATTAACGTTCTTGGAAGATTATAACCTTAAATATATTTGACACGTCCTGGGTGACGTCACATTATAGCATTAATATCAATGGCAGCTTGCTAGCTCCATGTAGTCTCACCAAAAATGCTATTTTTTGGGGTATAATCCTTGAAGATAGATCTGCATTTTGGGTTGAGATGGGATAAATAATTAGAATTATAATCTGTATGCTGAGACTGTCTCCATATAGATATGTATAATTTTATTTAAGAACTACATTTTTTGAGTTGCAGAAAATGTACACTTTTAAATCAGGAAAGAAAAATTCCGAGCTACGTGTAATGGTTGTCGGTATGAAACGGCGGTATTGCAACACTCGGGTAAACCTACAGGAGGTCAGTCTCCACCAGCAAGCAATTAGCTAAGTGCTTGCATACCTATTGTTCACGTTATAACTATCTTTGTAGACATAAGGTGGTAGTTAATATAATTAATGTTCATTGGATGTTCCAACTACCTACTTGTGCTGCTAGGAAATTGTTTCAACTGTAGTCCATATCATCCATAGAATTGTAGTCATTCAAAACTATTAGAGTTGACATGCAATATCTCTAAAACTCTTAGAGTTTACATGCTATATCTCTAAAACTCTTCGAGTTTACATGATATATCTCTAAAACTTAGAGTTTATATGCTATATATCTAAAACTCTTAGTTAACATACTATATCTCTAAAACTATTATAGTTTACATGCTATATCTCTAAACATCTTAGAGCTTACATGATATATCTCTAAAACTCTATAGTTTACATGATGTATCTCTAAAACTCTTAGAGTTTACATGCTTATATCTCTAAAACTCTTAGAGTTTACATGCTTATATCTCTAAAACTCTTAGAGTTTACATGATATATCTAAAAAACTCTTAAGATGTGACATACTATATATCTGAAACGCTTACAACAACTTGCCATGAATCCACAGACCCATCCTAATTAATGATATCAACACCCCCCCCCCCCATATTGGTTTGTAGATAAAATACTAAAAAAAGATTTTTTAAAAGATTTTGTCTTAAATTTCAAATTTACTCAATTTGGTTGGTTATTAATAACCGTTTTGTTGACGTCAATTTTGTCAATCCCCCCTCCCTTTTTTTAATGTTCTTCTTCTTCTTTCGTTCACTTGAAACATGTCTATATCTGTAATTCTGTCTCCTTAATAAAACTCACTGTCTTCTGTAGTTCATACAGTGGCCCATAGAGTTTTGATTCCAGTGTTGTTTCCTCTGGCCAATATGTCTGCCTCAGCGTTTCATGCTCAGAACACTCTTGAAGTATAGGTTTGGCACTCTGTTTTTAATGATCTAAATCTGATTGTGTCCATATTCCAATACATTTTTTAATGACCTTAATCTGAATAGCTGTCAGAGTAATATATCTAAGTATAATTGACATGTCTAAGTAACACTATGATGCGATCGCGATTATCGCTTTACTGTACATTTGTATGGAAAAGGTAAATTTTTTAAACTATAATTTTCCTAAATCGGATAATTATACACGTTAATTTCATTGTAGGAATTTTAGATTTTGGCAAGAAATCTTAACAAAAGATGCAACAGCTCAATATAGAAGTCGACATGGACAATAATGAACGTGAAAAAAAATTATATAAAAATTGTAACAAGATAAATTGTAGTAGAAATATTTATTAGAAATTATATCTTGAATGTTTGCATATAATGTAAATGTAATTTAATGCATAAATGAGAGATGTAATATTCGGTGCTGTTATTTATACATGTTTCTATGGCAACAATGTAACTATTTCGAAACACATGTTTTTATTTTGATCAAATATGTACTAGATATATACACACACGGACAACATATTTATAATATATATTCCAACATACTCTTTTTGATCGAATGTTAGAATAATTGTCTGAATATTGCCGTGCCATACTCCTGGTACAGTTTCTGATAATCTTCCTATTTCTGAACCAGTCCTCTATTTTCTCACCAATCATTCAATGTCCTACTTCATGCACAATTATTCTTATATGTATGCAACTAACATGGTATGCCACAGATGGATGGTATCAATTGCAGTACTACCATTCTCTGAATTCTCACTTCTAGCATGGCATCAATCAGGTTTGACAAGTTATTGCCGTCAAAGTGTCTGTAGAACAAACATTGCATAAGTAAGAAAAATCACCTGTTGACAGTGGTTTTGTATTTTAAATTATTTCTGCTGCAATGTTTAGGGACTGTACTTCTGCAAAATTGTTGGAGCAGAGGATTCCAATAGGTGGAAAAGTAGGTTTTTTCCCCCTTTTCAGTTTATGTACACTCCAACACTTCTTTTTTTCACAGTTGCTGATCCATCAGTATATGCTTGTATTCACGCTTCTCTGTGGTACATATCTTCAATCATGTTGCATAATAATGTTTTGTTTTGGGGAGTATTCAATTCACTCATAGTGTAGGTGTTGTGTATGGTGGTTCTGATAGTAAGATTTTGATTTTTGACTGAGAAAAGTGTTGGTGTTATTTCTATGGTTCTGTATAGGCTAAATCTGTGCAATCTCGGTTTAGGTTGTTTGTTTTTGACCGGTGAATAAAATTGCTAGAATATGAAATACTAGAATAAAACTAAAAATATTAGAAGAAATATAAAAATACTTAAAGAATAGCTCAAAAACAAATCAACAGTCCTAGATGGCATAACAAATGAAGAAATTCGGGGATGCACTAAAATTAGAATAAGATGGCAAAAAAGAATATTCAATATAGCATGATCAGAAAAACAAGTATCTGATGACTGGCAGAAAGAAATTATTATCCCATTATGGAAAAAAAGAGATTGTGAAACATTCAGAGGAATATCTCTACTTAGCTACACAGGAAAGATATATGCAAAAGTGATAGAACAAAGAATTAGACCAATAATAGAATCACAGCTAAATAAGACTCTGTTTGGTTTCAGAAAAGGTGTATGGTGCACAGACGCCATCTATGTACTGAGATAATTAGCGAAAAGTCCATTGAATATAATCAACAGCTAAACATCATCTCTGTAGATAACGAGAAGACCTTTGACCTTTCGCAGAGTTGTCAGCGACCAATTGTGGCAGATATGCAAAGATTACGAAATGTATTGAAAACATACGAGCACTATATACAAATTCACGAAGTACAATAAGAACAAACGAAAGTCTCACAGAAACATTAGAAACAACAACAGGAGTAATTCAGGGATGTGTACTACCACTATTGCTGTCTGCTACATACATGGAAAGGATAGCGAAAGAGGATAAAGTTGGAGGCGAATACAACATCACAGAAACAATAAGAAACCTAGTTACCTCTCTGTACGATCTACTCTTCGCAGATAATCATGATCAAGGTATAATATTTGAAACTGAAGATGAACTACACAGACACACACATGCATTTACAGGCAGCTTGCGAACAATAGAATATGAAATTAAAAACATCAAAAAGAGAAACTATGAAAATATGCAGAGCAACAGAACAGCAAAATGAAATGTGTGTGTTAGCGTCATAAAACTAAAACAGATATCAGCATTTAAATATCTAGGAAGAATTTTTACAGAAGACGGCAACAATTCAAAGAAAAATTAAGATAAGGTGCTATAAAGCAAACGCTGTAACATACTAATTGTCACAACTGATTAAATACCCAGCGATCAATATGACGACCAAACGACATATACTAAACACCATTTTCATTCCAACCAGTGTTACCAGTAGCAAACAAAAACACTTAAGAGAAAGAATACAACATGTGAGATGGAATTCCTGAGAAAGCTATAAACATCATTAGAAGAGACCGAATGAGAAAGGATGACATCGGATAGATAAGTAAAGACCACAACCATGTAAATAATATATAACGAAAAACATATCAACTAGTCTGCCCACATTATGCGAATGGAACCATCACAACCAGCCATCCAGGCATACAACAGCAGAAAGAACGGTTACAAATCAAAAGGAAGAACAAGATGAAAAAATTCAGTCATAGATATTGTTAAAAAACACGGCCTAACCATGACAAGCGAAACAAAGATGGTCATAGACAGAAAATTTCAACTCCCCACGACGCCTACCAGAATTTGTAGGGAAAAATAATTATATATATATATATGTAATAACACTGCTTATTTTCAGATTTCCATTGGCTACGTCCCTAAGTCTTGTCTTCATTGGATATGTTGGTATGATCTGGTACTTTTCTGCGTGAATCGTGGTTTTAGACCTGTATGTATAGTAAGGGAGTGGTGCCTGCAATTTTTCCATTTCATTTATGCAAGAGGTCTGTATGGCAGATATGAAAAGATGAAGTGTTTGTGTACTTTGTCTAGAGTTTGTAGATGGGAACTGGTTGCCGAAATCCATGCTCTTAATCCGTATTCTAGTACATATGTAATTGCACAAGTTTATAACTTCTTTAAAGTTTCCTCATCAGCTTCCAGTTTGTTCCTTCTAATTTCCTCAGGAGGGCAAGTTTCTTCCTTACATTTGCCTCTGAATGTCAGGCCTCCATGGCAATGTCTTATCTTATCTAGTTTTGTATTTGGATACATCGACTCCTCTTCTGCTAGGATAAGTGTAGTTTCATGTTTTATCACTCCTGCTCTGTCTTTATTTGAGAGCGTGAAGAGTGTTCTTGGTTTTTTCAGCAATAATATTTACCATATATTTCTGTACACATGCTGTTATGGTGTTTGCTGCATTTTATTTTTCTATGTGACTATAGGATAGGATACGAACTTCGCAAATTTTGGATATTGTACAATTTGACAGCTGCGGAGCTGTAAGAATGTAGAATTCGATATACCACAGTTACAACACGTACAGTAACTTCAAGTTGATATCAATCATTCAACTCCATGATTGATACTCTTTACTCATCATCAACATTATAACGAACACGAATTCTCAATTTATCTCTATCATTTGATATTATCCCAGTCATTCCATACTTTATGTCATGTCCATCTATGTCAAGTCCATCATAATCTATGTTTTCCTTGTCATTCTCATCTATGTCATATCCTTCATGACATATCTTTTACATTTGATGTTAGGTCTTCGGGGCTGTCCCTAAATTACGTCAACAATCTTTTTTTTTTTTCAAAATATGTTGCCTTCCATCCCCATCGTCAACAAAATGTCAAGAATTCAGGGACCACACCCTCAGTTTAATTATGGCAAAACATTTCATTGTTGTCTATTGTCTTTCCCCAGGTGAATGATAGTTCATAGCATTCACACTTGGCGTTAAGCGTAGGGGTTGTAGCTTAAGCTGTCGTTTCAAGGCCAGATGTGTTGCTGAGCTTGCATTGAGTTCATGTTTGTTCAAGGTTATCTTGATGTTGTCTATCCACCGTCTACCACTTGGTCTACCTTTGGCTTTACGCCCGGATATTCTTGTATTATATGCTCTTTTGGTATTTGTTTGGCTTCATTCTCATAAGGTGACCGAGCCATTTTACTTGCTGTCTCTCAATATGTTCGATACATGATATTATACCAACTCTTTTCCTAATTTCTTCATTTCTTGTTGTATTTAGTTTGGTAACCATTGCAGGTTTTCTCAGACACTTCATTTCACATGTGATGATTTTTCTTTGCTGCAAAGCTGTTAAAGACCATGTTTGACATTGGTAGCACATTGATGGTATAAAAATTGTGGATATTATTTATTTTTTAATTTTCATCCTGATCATTGGATGAAGAAGGAAGTAATGGTGAACGTTGGTAAGTCACTGTGTTTGCTTTCTGGCACCTTGTTTCTATTTCTCTGTCTAGTCTTCCATCTTCGGAAAAAATGCAACCTAGATATTTAAATTCTTTGGTTTTTTTCACTCTGGTGTTATCTATTGTTATATTCATTGGTGTTGAAGACTTGCTAATTTTCATAACTTCTGTTTTTTTGTACATTAATTTTCATGTTGTACTTCTGACATGCTAACATCAATGCATTGATGTGCTTTTGCAAAATATTTTTTCTTTGCATTTCATTGTTGACGTAATTTATTTGAAGTCCCCTTTCATGTTTGTTTTCCCATACTGGTTCTATAGCATTGACCTTCCAGCTATATCATTGATCTTCCAGATATATATTTTACCTTCCAGCTATATCTTTTACCATCTAGCTATATCGTTTACCTTCAAGCTATATCTTTCACGTTCTTATCATACAGCCGACGAATATTTAAAATAAAATGGGCTGGTTTACAAAACAAACAATGCACTGCAGGCATATCTACTCTGTGACAACATAAGAACTGAAACGTGACCTAGAGACAGAACTGTAAGTGAAGCTATGGGAAACATTGAAGTAGCCATCTTGCCTGTATATATCTCTGATCATAAGAAGCGGATAGCAGACGAATAATAATGGATGCAAACGTACTTCATAAACAAACTTTTATTAGAAAGGCAGAGCGAGAGAAATAGGTTGACCCATTTAACTTTACCCAGAAAAATCAACAGGGAAAGCTCAATACTGGACATAAGTAATACACAAGAAATACAACACTCTCCACAAATATCGTCTAGTGTCTATCCCCATGTGGTGTTTTCGTAGCTTCCACACTTGCCCTCGGGTGTAGTTTTTTGTGAAGGAGATGTAGTCTGCGTCACAGAGCCAGGTGTGTTGCTCTGGTTGAGGTGTAGGTATGTTTATTCAGGATAGTGTTGATGAGGTATATCCATCTTTCCGACGTCTGTCATTGGCTCTGTATGCTGATTCCATCTTGTTATAAGCTCTTAGGAGAAGTTGATCGTTCATCCTCATAAGATGTCCAAACCATGTTATCTGTTGTTTCTCTATATATTCGATACATGATGTAATACCGATTATCTTTCTGATGTTCTCACTGCGCATCTTGTCGAGTCTAGTGACTCCAATTGCCTTTCTTAGAAATTTCATTTCGCAAGTATTCATCATTCTTTGTGTAAATGCCAGTTACCAAATCTGGCACAGTGTTAGTATAAAGATTCTATTACTAATGTGTTTCTTTACTTCCATGTTGATTTTTGGGTGCAATAGCAAAGGTGACAACTGGTATGTCACATCATTGGCCTTATGACATCTTGTTTTTATCTCTCTATAGAGTTGTCCGTCTTCTGTGAAAATACTTTCTAGGTACTTCAACTCTTATCTTGCTAATTTACACAGCAGGAGAGGAAATGACTACTTCCCTCTGTCCCATCTTTGGTATAACAGATAATGAACTCACTTTACTACATAGAACAACAATGAGAAGAACTGTAAAATTTAAAACAGTTACAAAAATAAAATAGTTTATCGAACTAATGAAAATATAGAATAAGGTCCGTGCTTCAGACAACAGTATTGAACTAAGATCAGTAGATTGAAGTTATCCTTCATCAATGATCATCGTGAGTTGTGGTCCCTGAAGAACTGGCCATTTAGATGGAGCTTTATTAGTCACGTCGGCGTGGACGTCAGCAAAGATGTCTAGCAGTTCGCTTATTGAGTTGTATGTGTCAATTCTACATTAATTCACTTCGAACCTTTTTCAATTCATTGATAGAATAGTAGAGCCGATTCTTTATCAGAGAATTTTCTTACCATGCTACGAAGTTAATAAAATAACTATCCAATTTCGCGAGGTTTCAAATGTATATTTAAGAAACAACTCACACGTAGTCAAATGGCAATGTAGATGTGCGGTCGTTATACCAGTAGGACTCAGCCAGTACCCAATCAATTTAGTATTTTATTTCATCTATTTTGAGTTAAATTTCAATGTGACATTTTTCTGTTCTTATTTTCGCGTTATACCTCTGTATAGAAGGTTCCTTCAATAAGCATTGCATTCAGCCAAAAGCTGATGTCTCCTGGCTATGAAAGAAAGCTCTGAGACAACTCCCAAACTGCACAAAGGAAGTAAAAGCTAATTTTTTTGCAATCCCTGATGTTAGAGAGAAAGATAAGAAAGAAATTACTTGCAGAGTCAGGGGTAGAATAGTTCTCTAGAGAACGTTATGTATGCTTTATATATGTTTATTTTCGCTGATTCTTTTATTTCTGTAGTCCATCTTGTTTTTGGTCTATCCCTGGCTATGGATACAATGTGACATAAACGACGTAAACATATTGAAACAACAGATTTGACAGAGGAATAATGAACTCGTTGGCCAAGACTTATATGTTATACTCTTAGCTGGGCGTGATGCTCGTGGGATACTGCCACACTAGAATGGATCCTTTCAGAGACTAAACCTTCATCCATAAACTCCTTCACAGAACCATGACTGAGGTGGCAGATGTTCTGTGAGTTTGGGTAATACCTCGGTTACTCAACTTTGAAGGGCCCATGCTTTTTTCAGAAAGGCTATGGGCTGCCAAGACCTGCATGCTCACCTGCATCTAGAATCCTTGGCTCACTTTATGTGTATGTACCTGATAGCCTCTGCATGAAATCAAGGTCGTTCGCTTTTCAATATATGTATATATCCATATACATATATATATTTATACGCTTCGTGATATGTAAGTCGCTGGTGCTTTCTGCTGTGCTGTATGGTTATAAGAGCTGGACACTCACTGCGGACATGAATAGACGATTACAGGCTTTCGAGTAAAAATGCTACAGACGAATTCTACGCATTTCACTTAGGAAACATGAGACAAATTTGTACGTAAGAAATAAAATAGAGATGTATGCAGGAGTACAAGAACCATTGCATTCAATAGTGAAACGACGAAAACTAGGCTTGTTTGGGCATGTATGCAGACATAGTTCCTTGTCAAAAACATAACTACAGGGAATTATCGAAGGGGGAAAAAGCAGATGATGACAAAAATAAACATGAACAGATAACATCAAGGAATGGACAGGGCAAAATGTATCCTTACTCCTCCGCATCGTTGAAGCTAGAAATCTCTGGAGGACTATGTGTGCTGAAGCATCCAATGTGGTACCACTACTATCATGACGGGTTATGGGATTATTCATTAAAATATGTTTCTTCAAAGTTCTGTGGGGGTGTGAGTCACAGTACGTCTGTGATAGCCAAGTCACCGAGTTAAATCCCGTCGCACGCAGTTGTGCATCCGAACCTTCAGAAAGTAATGACAAATTACTGAAAGTACCTATAATGCCTAGAAAATTCCTACAGGTAAATAATGTTGGGTTGATGGCGACCTCCTGAATAGAATATGATAATATTTCTTTTTTATGCATTTCTTCGTTTTCTTTGAAACTTGTAGATATGCATGTTGTATAACACAGCTTGTTTGCAAAATTTAGCAGTCATTCAAAAGAATTGTCATCAGAGAAAATATCACACGGCGTCACTTATCCTGTCTTTAAAGTCCGTTTCGCCTTTGACTCTTTCAACGCCTCTACATTAGTTTCTTTGGCAGTCCATGGTATTCTCAGCATTCTTCTGTAGAACCACATCTCTGTTGCCTCTAATTTCCCACTTTCCAGTTTGTTTATTGTCTCGTGTGCAGGATTATCTGTGACGTTGCGTATTGTTTGTGTCGCCAGCCAAGGAAATAAAAGGAAAAGTTGGATCGGTCAAAATAAATGACGCTGTTTATGGTCTGGATGGATGACTATCCTAGAAATGGACTTGATTTAGCTATATACTCCTCTAATTGTAAAAAAGTCATTTAATAGTGTGATTAGTTTAACTCATCCTTATCATGTCAGCGATATCTGCACATATCAGAATATAGTTACTTTCTCTTTTTTAGTCATATTGTTTACCATAGCAAGACATTACTATTTGTATAAAGAACCGGACACGGAGGAACCTCTTTACATCATTCATTCATGGCAAAACCGGCTGATCCGATTTTTTAATTGGTCACTTTGTGTATATCGTATATCGAACACTAGTAGAAAAGGACGGATTAATCCAAGTTTAACCAAGTTCCATGATCAGTTGTACAATTCAATAATCTGAAGAACGCTTTGTTCACACACTAACAGTACAAGAGACTAATATCTTGTTGAAATATTTTAAATAAATAAACAATAATTTCTTGTATTTTCAAATATAAAATAATGTATTTATGGGGGGAAAATCTTCACACTCTTTACTATAAAAATTACTACATACACGAATATTAATACATATATTTTATTATTGGTCATTCTTGATTCTAATGTGTACCTATAATACATACTGACAGTTTGACGTACATTGAGATTAAGCGAAGCCAATGGATTTGACAAGTATACATACATTTACATCAGATAATCATGTATCCACTATTCAGTAACATTTTAGACTCGAGTATTGAGTGATGACAGCTGCAAGAATATATATTGCTAGGAGCAATTGCTAGGCAAAAACAACATTCAGAAAAATGAAAAATATATTGTGTAATATGACCTTGTCATTAGAGGTGAGAAAGAGAGTTCTGCAGTGCTATATAACCCCTATACTAACATATGGGTGCGAGTCTTGGACAATAAACAAACTGGAAAGTGGGAAATTAGAGGCAACAGAGATGTGGATCTACAGAAAAATGCTGAGAATACCATGGACTGCCAGAAAAACTAATGTAGAGGTGTTAAAAGAGTCAAAGGCGAAACGGACCTTAATAAAAAAAACATTAAAAAAGGCAATCAACTTTTTTTGGCCACTTCATGAGACAGGCAGGTTTAGAGAACATAGTCACAACAGGCAAGATTCAAGGCACCAGAGACAGAGGGCGACAACGTGAGAAAATATTAGACAGTTTGACAGCCTGGCAATGCAAGGAAACAATAACGACCTTGATACATAATACTGTGGACAGAGAACTGTGGAGAGTCATGACCGCCTAAGCCAGCCGGCATGGCACCTGATGATGATGATGAGGAGCAATACCCTGCGTTGCCCGGAGTAAGAATATGAAAATAATAGTATTACGAAACATTATTATAAAGATGTCGTGACAACATACAATGATGTGAAGAGTTGCTACGAACCATACATTTGAGACTCTTATTTGCAAGTACTCTGCTTGTGTGTAATGTGCACCAGCATGTTTTACATGAAAGTGATATAAATGTTTAACATAGATCAATAATACATGATAGTGCCAATCATCATATGATCTATGGATTCCATCTATAGAATGTGGTGTACGGTGTTTACTTGTACGAATAATATCTCTTGTGTTACAAGTTCTTGACCTGTATTTATCACAGCAACGCCAATGCATTCTGGAAGATGAAATACTCTTACATGTTCAGAAAACAGTCTCTTGTCAGCATTATTGATAATCTTCTTGTATGTGTGTACTTCTAAGTATGTTGCTGGATTTATGCAGTATCTAATTTATGTTTACTGTTTCACAACTGCACTGTAATATAACTGCATTTCTTTTTTTTTAAATCTTGTGCATTCTTCATAACCGACCAAATCTATAATATGTATTTAAAAGTGAACATGAATTCATCTTCCTACAGTTGTAAATACTCCAAACAATGATAGCATGTGAGAATGTGAATTAAACAATGGAATATTATGTGACATATATTCCAGAAATGTTCTAATTCAGTAGCAATTCATGTTTGTTGTATTTTCGTCTCTCGCCATGTATCTACCTTTTCGTGTTATTTATTTTGGCCGCCCCTCCGATGCTCGGACCGGACTGATTATCGTCACTGTGTGCCAACAATGTCATTGCATGTATCATGCGCATTGGTGTCGGAGATACTGACTATCTTTTGCAGTCAAATCTCTTTCTACCTACTGCCTCCACATTCAGGGACACGATCCCCAAAAGGTTTGGTCAGAAACAGCGCAAACAGCTGTAATTCTGCTTCCAGAGTGCACCACGAAGAGGTACATTTGGGATCTTGGTTATCTGATAACCTTGGGTCCGCTGAGAGCAGTACTGTACCCTTTGCCCCCCCCCCCCGTTATAGTCTGTATGCTTGTGTAACTACACATGTTTTACGTGTACTCCTATAAATGTGTCCAACCCAAATATAAGTAAACCACATGATAAATATCCGAGTGGTGTATTCCTCTTCTTCGTGTATATTCGTTCCCAAACTTCTGTTTGGTTTGTGGGATGTTCTCCCGAATACGGATTTAACTGTGTCATTGTTTACTTCTTGGCTGCGACTGAGGGTCTCCCTATCAGAAACATCCGACTGCAGAATAAATGTTAGAACACTATGATCGTGAGATGTGACACCTCACCCAAGCCTCATTAGTCACCAATAAAATATTCATGTCAGGTGACAGTGTTGCTATTCACTGTTTCTACTTCTGACCAGGCAACTCGCGGTGAAATTGTCATAGAAATGTAGAAAATATATGGCCGGAGAGCCTCAAAATAGTTTCAGTTATATATGCAACGTATATCTGCCCGGAGCTCTGTAAAATGTGTTCTGTTATATAACTAATATTGATCCGCCTGGAGTGCTTTGGAATGGTTTCAGGTTAAATATGTAACGACATATGTTTCTTTCTTGTCGTCATCATCATTATCAATTTGTGCCACGATGGATATCTTAGGAGGTCATTGATTTCAAACAACATTAATGCGCTGTGCTCTGTATCCACTCTATATCAGGCTCTCTAACTTGCATTTATGATAAACTATCAAATTAGCATGTCCTCAGGCTGAACATGGAGTTGAATATAGAATTGAATATATAGTTGCATATAGCGTTGAATATAGATTCCAATATAGATTAAAATATTTATTATATAATATATATAAGATTGAATATAGAGTTGAATACAGAGTTGAATACAGAGTTGAATACAGAGTTGAATACTGAATTGAATGTAGAGTTAAATAGAGATGAATGAAGAGTTGAATATAGAGTTGAATATAGAGTTGAATATAGAGTTTATATAAAGTTGAATATAGATTTGAATACAGAGTTGAATATAGAGTTGAATACTAAATTTAATGTAGAGTTGAATACAGAGATGAATACAGAGTTGAATATAGAGTTGAATATAGAGTTGAATATAAAGTTGAATATAGATTTGAATACAGATTTGAATACAGAGTTTAATATAGAGTTGAATACTAAATTTAATGTAGAGTTGAATACAGAGTCGAATACAGAGCTGAATGTAGAGTTGAATACAGAGTTGAATATAGAGTTGAATATAGAGTTGAATATAGAGTTGAATATAGAGTTGAATATAGAGTTGAATATATATTTCAATATAGATTTGAATACTGAATTGAATGAAGAATTGAGCATAGAGTTATGTGTGATATTTTGCGTCGTGCAGAAGGTCATTAAGGGGGCAGTATCACCAGAGGAAGGGTGATGTTAGAAGAAAATTCATATAAAATTCAATTTTAAAGATAGAAGTCTCAGATTTTCCCACATGATAGTTAAATCATAGTAGTATCAGTAAACATACATATCTCTAAGGTATGTTCTATACATGTAGTACATGAGACTTTTGAAATGAAAAAAATATTTTTTACATGTATGAAAACTGAATGATACTTCTAACAACTTTGTTAGTAAATGGTTCAGCCAGATTCATTACAAATTAACCAGCATATGCACAGATGGCTTGAGTATGGCGGGAACTACAGACAATTGTATAGATATTATAGATTTTTTTTTACATCGCATGAAATTTGTCTCTTTTTGAGGTTTGAAAATGTAATCTTTAAATGAACATAAAATAGACAAGAATAGAGCAATTGCATTTTCCATAGAATGTGACAAAGACAGGTATATTGTAAGCAAGCATGCCAAATTTCAGGCTGATTGGTTAATATTTGACAAAGTTATGATGTTAAAAGTGATAAGAGTGGTTACTTTTCGGACAAAATTTGAAACAAAATTAACCGTACTTTTTTACTCCAAAAACAGATTGCGCTTACCTCAATGACCCCCTGCCAGGTATGGGGAGTCTTCCAATTGAGCTTGTGCCTCCACTAACTCAATCCGCTTCATCCTTCTGGCTCTTCTAGCTTCCAATGATGCTTCTGTTGTTGCCCTTTGAGCATTCTGCAGTCGGTCAGCATCAGTTGAATTGAGATAATGCGATGTGAATCGTCCACATAATAGTTGCATCGCTGCAAGAGGCCCTTTCAATGCTTTTCCTCCATCGTTGAAAATGAGGGTTGCAATGCCAATAGCAATCTGAACAGTAACTAATCCGTGGTATTTATGCTTCGGGCAATATTGCCATATTGTACTGTTGAAGGATTCATTAGCATTTTGTGTGTAGCCATTGAGACATTTTTTCAAGAGATCAGGGTGGGACAAATCTCTGAAAACTGGTTTGATGACATCCATAATGGCAGAGGGCAGGTTGCTTTTGTGCTTATAGTCCTTGTTGCTGGCAGCAATAGCTTTTTTATATGGACACCAACTAACTTTACAGAGGTAGTGGACAGGCCTCTGGTCTGTGGAAAGCTTATGAAAATATATCGCCCAGATAGCTTCTCGCATACCTTTCAAGTCATTCTTATTAGCCCTAATTGCATTACCATAATATTTCTGGATACAATTTATTTTGCAAAAAAAAGCAATCCATTGAGGAATTTTTTTCAGAAATAGGGACTTTTCATCCGATCACATCATAGCAAAATAATAAGACAATCAATACAAGGTAACTGCGTGAAACGTAACAACAATTAGACTTACGTAAAACACAGGTTTATATATCGTCTCAATGGGATACCATAGACTATATCTAAAACTAGTGGGTAATGAAAAAAGCAAAATAATAATTGTTTTTGTGTCTTTCTCTTCCTTCTTCCATATCTGTAAACATATTGTTTCTGAACACCGTTGATCCTGCTCGCAGGTTATGCTTCCACATATTCCTATATTCGGCCGCGTTTTCCCAAATTTCGGGCTCTATGACGAAATCTTTCATTGAGGACTTACATATGTCTTTATATCCCAGCATTGGTGTATAGCGGACTCACTGCGCTTCAGCCAATTCAGAGTTTAATATAGAGTTGAATATAGAGTTGAATATAGGGTTCAATATAGAATTGAATTATTATTCATCTTTTGTCATTTCCATTGAAAGTCAACTCTTACGTTTCCTATTCAACCATATTCTGTGTCATTTGTTTAAATCCCCAGCAATTACGAGCGATGAAACTTTTGTTTTCTATGTTCAATGGAACGTTTCTCCAGAGCTTTTCTTTCATACCACAATACTTCTTATCACATTTCTGTGCAATATTTCTAGAAGCTTGTTTCTCAGTGAGGGTTTGTGTATTATTCAAAAGGTATGGTCCAGCATGTAATAAACATTCATATAATAACTTAAAAGACCGCGATAATTTTGTTGTTTCAATGTTGGTTATTCAACGAGTTTGGAATTGCTCGACGAAAAGTGAAAGGTAGTGCCATTGATGAGTATGACTTAAAAATATACAATAAACGTGTGACAGGAACTATCCGCACACATACACAATGCCATCTGCTGAAATAGATGGAACACCTATGGCGATGACGAAAGTGTACCAGATAAAAACTATTCGGTTCAGATAAAAGCTAATAACGTAACACAATGTTGATCACGTTTGATCATACAGTCTTTATGAAAGCATGGCTTCAATACGGTCAATTCCAACCATGCAGAGGTGTACCATACAGAGGTGTTAAAATAAAGAGGTTTCAATTATACAGACGTGTACCATACATAGGTGTACCATACAGAGATTCCAATCATACAGAGGTGTACCATACAGAGGTGTACCATATAGAGGTTCCAACCATACAGTGATGTACCATACAGATGTGTACCATACAGAGGTGTAACGTACAGAGGTTCCAACA
Organism: Meghimatium bilineatum; assembly: GCA_034231615.1. Classification (NCBI taxonomy): domain Eukaryota; kingdom Metazoa; phylum Mollusca; class Gastropoda; order Stylommatophora; family Philomycidae; genus Meghimatium; species Meghimatium bilineatum. Next base: position 39,728,944 of record CM067316.1, on the reverse strand, counting down.
TTACAGAGGTGTACCATACAGAGGTTCCAACTATACGGTCGTGTACACCTCTACAATGTCAACCATGTAGAGGTGACGTATGTACACTACTGCAATTCCAAACATACAGAGGTGACTTGTGTACACTACCACAATTCCAATCATATAGAGGTGACTTGTGTACACTACCACAATTCCAATCATACAGAGGTGACTTGTGTACACTACCACAATTCCAATCATATAGAGGTGACTTGTGTACACTACCACAATTCCAATCATATAGAGGTGACTTGTGTACACTACCACAATTCCAATCATATAGAGGTGACTTGTGTACACTACCACAATTCCAATCATATAGAGGTGACTTGTGTACACTACCACAATTCCAATCATATAGAGGTGACTTGTGTACACTACTACAATTCTAAACATATAGAGGAGACTTGTGTGCACGCTAAAATTCCAAATATAGAGAAGTGACGGTACTATGATCGCGTTCTATCCCCTATTTCGTTCTTGTTTCCCATGAGTGCATATCTACGTATTGTGTGGCTAATTGATCTACATATTATATTAATAAATAATCAGTAATTAGTTGAAGTATTTATTCTTAGGGTTAGTGGTTAGGTTTAGTTATATATATATAGTCCTAACTATAATTATATTTAAATTAATACATGATTAACATAAACTGATAAAGATAAGCAAGGGAAATAATCACACATGTATGCACTAATTGGAGCAATGGGGGGTTGGACTGCGATCATAGTACCGAAGTGACATATGTACACTGCTACTACATTTTCAGCCACATAGAGCTGACTTATGCACACTGCTACAAGTCCTCCATATATAGGTGACATGTACATTGCTACAATTCCAACCATAAAATGGTTACATATGTACACTGCGACAATTCCAACCATATAGAGGTGACTTGTGTACACCGCTACAAGTCCTCCACATTTGATCAAATCAATAAATTAACCAGATCTGTAGAAGCAATGATGCCTGCTCAAAAACTAAACGTCCCAGCTTCATTAAGATGAGCATTGCCTATGACATAAATATTTTCTGAAAACTTTTGCTGACAGAAAAATGCGAAAAACTATTTTTGCTTTCCAAAAAAATAAATTCATCTGTTAATATTTTAAAACTTACTTTTTTTTATGGTAATGTTAAATTAGTTTTGATGGATGTCAAACTAAGACGGCACGTTCCTTATGTGTTCTAGTTATGCGACAAGTGGTTTTTGTGAGTAAGTCCCAATTATAAGAGACAATCTATATCTGAAAATGTAGAACATTTTCGAGTGATAAAAATAAATATTTGACTAAGTATCTTTCAATGTTACATATGAAAAGGAGTGGTGAAGGTTGGTGGCGTGGGGTGGAGCGTCCCACACTCTATAGATGAGACACGCTTTTGGATCTCCATACTGTAATGTACATTTTCCTGTAGGTAGTCTGGTATATTTGTTCACCTTCCGCTCAAGAGGTCGCGAGTTCGAAGCCGGTTCTTGATGACTTATTTACAAACAAAATGGATTGTTTTCCTAAATCCCTGAATATTTTCGCTTGAAGTCATATAGTTATGTGCAATTAGTGATACTCTCGGCATGCGTAGTGCGGTCTTGTTGAGAGGGACGTAGTACATATGAGATAAAACGAGTACAGATAGTCTCCTGTAATAATGATCTCGAACTAAATACTAGAAGCTTGAACGTCATTTCATTAGTCAACATTCAGTCGAAACATTCGTCTCATTAGTCAACATTCAGTCCAAATAATCGTCTCATTATTCAACATTCAGTCCAAATAATCGTCTCATTATTCAACATTCAGTCCAAATACTCGTCTCATTAGTCAACATTCAGTCCAAATATTCGTCTCATTAGTCAACATGCAGTCCAAATATTCGTCTCGTTAGTCAACATTGAGTCCAAATGTCTCATTAGTCAACATTCAGTCCAACTATTCGTCTCATTAGTCAACATTGAGTCCAAATGTCTCATTAGTCAACATTCAGTCCAACTATTCGTCTCATTATTCAACATTCAGTCCAAATACTCGTCTCATTAGTCCACATTCAGTCCAAACATTCGTCTCATTAGTCAACATTCAGTCTAAATATTCGTCTCATTATTCAACATTCAGTCCAAATAATCGTCTCATTAGTCAACATTCAGTCAAAATATTCGTCTCATTAGTCAACATTCAGTCCAAATATTCGGTTGAGTATCATTCAATGTTATACGCAATCTGATAAATAATCTTATTTATGATTAGGGAGTGTGCAAAATATAGTTAGTTTTCCGGAATCATAAACACCAATTCGGTCGATTTGCACATGAAGGAAAAGCAGATCGTCTATAGTGCACTGGCGATGAGATTGAATGTACTAGTTGCTCCCAAACATTCTAAAATAGTTGGAAAGTTATGTACTATATGGGGTATACTGTTATGTATATGCGACAAACATTTGGTGATTAGCATGTTTTTAAAAAAAAAATTATATGTGCTGGACACTGAGTTAACAAAATATCAAATCAGATGCAATCGCACCCTAACCGTAAGTTATTTTAAGATGTTTGAGAGCAAACACGCAGAAAGAAATCGCACAAACACACTCACACATAGGCATATACACACAGAAGATAATATTCATTTTTGTAAAATCAGCGCCCGCAAAGTGTTTTAATTTAGTTGCTGAACAGTGATCAATACAAAAATCATTACTTCATATCTTTGGTATTCTTAGCTGATTCCAAGTTCAGAACAAACTGAGGGGTGCAAAGGGAACGCATTGCTCTAGGCGGACCCAGGGTTAGCAGATAACCAAGATCCCAAATGTACCTCCACGTGGTGCACCCTGGAAACAGAAATACAGCAGCTCGTGCTGATTCTGGCCAAATCTTTTGGGGATCGTGTCCGAGAATGTGGAGGTAGCAGATGGAAAGAGATTTGACTGCACAAGAGACAGACAATATCTCCGACACCACCAGCATCACCACATATAGCAACACTGTCGACATACAGTGAAGCTAGTCAGTCCAGTCCGAACATTGGAGGGGCGGCCAATGTAAAATGCACGTAAAGGTAAATGCATGGCGAGAGACAAACATGTTTCACACAGAGTACAATGAAACAATGAAAGGGCAGAACAGCGCTAGAGGGCAGCGCGAACTGCAAATAGAAAGTGAAAAGTCCCTAGGAAAGGGAACTACAAGCTCCGTCAGCTCGAGACGGGCTTCTAGTTACCAGAGTTCCTAACAGGCAGAGACCCAGACCCACCCATCGGCGTTTGGTAAAGCAAAAGACCTAACCCAACTCTAATGTCGAGCCTTCCTATACCGGAAATATGCTTGCAAAGAGAAAGGGTTCTGTACCCGATGGGTGTAGGCAAGAAAGGGACAACGATGGCAGTCCTGGCCCAACTCTACTGTCAAGGTTTCCTATACCGGAAGTAACTTGCAGAGAGAAAGGGTTCTGTACTCGACTCGCTCAGGCACAAAAGGGACAACGATTTAGCCCTGGCCCAACTCTACTGTCAGGTTTTCCTACACCGGAAATACACTTGAAGAGAGAAAGGGTTCAGTACCTGATGGGCTCAGGCGCTATTGGGACAAGGACGCTCAGCTCGAGAACGCCTTGCTCTCAAACGCGTGGTGTGAGACTCGAACTTGGACAAGGGGTACACGATGTCGGTGAATGACACCTCGGCTAAGAGGGCGAAAGAGCCAGGGTCCAACTCCTCTGTTGAGTTCTTCCCCTTAAGGAACCAGGCTCACGGATGAGAAACGGTTCAGTACCCAATGGGCACAGGCACAGCACGTCCAATTACACGAGACAAGTTCATAGACAGTGGAACACCTCGTTTGAGTCAGACTAAGAGCAAGAAAATAGTCTGGGCGAAGAGTCTCCACTACGCGTGCCTGGAGACAGATATAGAGGCTGTCACAGGCTAAGGGTAGCCCACCCGAATTGTCAAGGCATGCCGAAATCGGATGTGCTAGGCCTACAAGGCGCATAACGGTGGCACAACGTAATCACGCTCCCGGCGGAAATCGCACGGATATCCGTGATGGTTACAATGGAGCGAACGAAAAACAAACAAACAAAACAAACAAAAACAGAACAAACTGAGATTTGGGGAGACAGTATCTCTGCTTGTGACATTCACTTTGATGTTGGCAGTACCACACCTTCATCTGAGATGGGTAAATGTTTTTATCAACACGTTAAATATTATAAATAAGAAAAAATAACCATATACACAACGGAGCACATTCTCTCATCGTATGCACCTATTTTATGTACATCTAGATTTAGTTTACAAAATAAGTTTTCGAGTCATTCGGAAGCAGAAATGGGAAGTGGCAGGTCTAGCAACTCTGCATTTGGCCTACAGAGAAAAAAACCAACTTAATCATGGTAATATTTGTCCATCAAATATTTCTTTTCACATCTAACAATACAAGTCTAGATATTGTTAATAAAAACATTAAACAATTCCTTCTACACTATTTAAAAATATCTCAGCATTTGTATCCACTTGACTCGATTTGAGTATAAAAATGAGAACATTAAAAAAAAAATACATTATTGCAAAATTAAGTTACTGCAGAATGAACAACAATAACAATATTAACATCTCCACTATTAACAACTACATAAACACAAATGTTTACAATAACAATAACAACAAGTTTCTCAACATTAATAACATCAGCAACAATTATTTCTACAAAATTAGCAACAACATTCATCTCTACAATAATAATAAAAACAACTTCAACAATATTAACAACGGCAACAACACTTTCTACAATATATATATATATAACACTAACAATAACTTACACAATACTAGAAGCAATACCAGGCGTTGCCCGGGGTGAGAGTTAAACAAAAAGAGTACTACATGTATAACAAACATTTGTCCAAATATCAACAGGCGTAATAATTTATAGGCTCAACAAAAGACATATCCCGTTTCTGAAGAGCGCCAAGAAATAACAAAAAAAATATATTACTCTTCCTCCTCTCCCCCCCCCCACCCCACATACAGAACAAAATATGTATATATACAGGCACATGTAGGCCTGTGTGATTTGATGGATATTTTTTTTTTAATTTAACAAAAAGGAATATATTACCTTATAATGTACTTCCGTATATGTAATGGGACTTCACCAAAATGGCCGACGACAATGAATTTGTTTTCCTTACGGCATCAAATTAATGGATTTTCCTCCCAAAAGTAATGGTACCCTACGGGAGTAAAGTGCCTAAAAATTCTGAATTGATATATTGAACAGTGGTGTAGTTAATAAAGATCAAACCGATAATCAAAATATATACCGTTCAAACAGAAACGCACCTTATTTCAAACGTGTACCAATATTTTATCTTACGGAATTAATGTTTCATCCTTGGCATGAAGAAACTTTCAGATTATAATTAAATCACACTCGTCTCCAGTCATGCCAAACGGTCCATTAACGACGTTGGCTCGCTCACTGCAGTCGGTTCTGGCGATGCCGGTACGTAAGAACATGACCTCTTTAGGGTCTTCCAGCTCAAAAACCAGGGTTGTGCAGCCGATTCCTGACCGTTTTATTTGAAATTCTACGAGCTGTTGGCATTGACTGTACTGTGGAGAACGCAGATGTACATAGATTCATGGGGTTACGCAGTCGAACGAAGCGGTCTTCGGCGGGAGTTGTGTCTGTTGGTCTTCTACCGTGTGACGTGTCTGCCAATAAGCCATCTTGCTGAAATCGCCCCCAAATGCGACTAATGGTGCTTTTTATCACATTAAATTGTCTGTCAACTACACTTTGTGATTGTCCAGTCTGTAAGCGTCCAATGATGAAGTATCGCTGTTCTGTAGTGAGACTAGCCATTGGTGAGCATTTAATTTTCAACAAAATTTATTCGAATACCGTCAATCTTTTATAGACATTAAATAATATGTTCAGAGAGGTTTGTGTTCAGTAAGTCTCACGGGATTCTCGTGAACATATCACGAATTATTGCCAAACATTTTATTTTGATCTTCACCTCTTTCATGACCGCACGAATAATGAGGTGAGTACAATTCAAGTAACCACGAGAAATTAATGACCAGGTGAATACAGTAGTAATAACATCACTATAGTAACCCTTTAAAAACCATGTGCTTTCCCAGTGGCAACATATGGATGCAACACTTGGACATTAGACAAGACAGTATCCAGAGGAATACATTCTTTTGGACAAATTGCTGCAGAAAGATCCTATGAATATCAGGGACAGAGAAAACACGAAGAACATTGACATTTTGAAATGACTGAAACTAAAGGAGTGGTGACTTCTAAACACCATCATACAAATGAAGCTACAGTATTTTATACATTTAAATAGATATGATAGTATTGAAGAACTTATTCATGAGGACAGAATACCGGGTAGAGAAGTAGAGGAAGACCAAAAAAGATGATGATCCAGTGACATCGAAGTATGTATGGACATGTTTTTAGCCAAAGCATGTCTGCTTGTCCGGAACAGAGATGGTTGGTAGGTTGCTGATCCAGCAGTCCATGGGCTCATGCCCTTTGACCTAATGACATTAAATGGCATTATATTGCTGGGAAGTCTGTGGATTTTCGGCCCACCCCGGGGCAGAGCCAGAGAATAACTATCACACTCCAGGAAAGTAGGTTTCAACCTATGCACTGCTCCTAGCCACTGTAGCCAAGATAGGGTTCACTATGCTCATTTCCCGCCACCAATTAACTACTGGTTATGCCGAACGTCTCTATTGCTACAGGCATGCAACCAAATGTTCAAGTCACAAGGATTGTCACGTCCTGAGTCACTGTGCATCTATGATCGGTTTCAGCCATAGAAAATAAAACAGTACTGTCAGTTTCCTCTTCACCAGTGCTGCACAGTACATCTCTGGCTCACTCCCAATTACAGAGAGTGCATACATATGAAACATGAAACACATTTCAACAACAAAATAAAAGCATAATTGTATAGATGACGTGCCATGAAGCTTCTTTAAGAAGACAACCTCAATATAACGGCATGTCATCCACTAAGGTTTTCTGTTGCATGGGTGGTATGTCTAGTGGGTCATTGGTAAGACCCACAAACGAAACCACATGCGTACCGGGACAGAGAGACTTTCATAGTATTCACTATGAATACAACGTTTTGGAAAGAATGTCACTTGATATATAATGTAGCAACGACTGTGTTATTTTTTGTATACCTGCTGACAAAATAAAATCCCACTGTCTCTGGGATCGAACATACAACACAACAGTCAGTCACGTCCAAACAAATTTAATTCTGCAGTACGCTACCACAACGATATATTTGAGTACGTATAATTGTTTATATAAAAGTCTTGTAATGTAGCAAGGAATGTCAAGGCCGGTGAGGTAGTAACGTATGAAGGTTCAGGTCAAGAGAATATGATGTCATTAGGAAATTATTGCTTCAATACTCTATCAACATGAATTTGGGACAGTAATTATCAACTTTCAAGATTTCTCTTACTGATTGTCGGCGAGTATCGACCGAAAGAGTCAAGTGCCAAATTCCATCAGATTCAGTCAAGCCGTTAAAGTATTCTGGGTGACATATAAGGTTACATAGTTATATCCATTTGTATATATATATACATATATACATATATATTAATATTAAAAACAATCACCATAATTTCAACAATATTAACAGCAACAACCATACATTTAGAAATGTTAAAAATAATTACACCAATTTCGTCAACAATATTAGCAATAACAACCATAATAGTTTCAACTATAGTCGCAACTTGTAGTTGCCTGCTGTGATATGTTGCTAGCAGAAGTTGTAAAGACAACTATACATTATCGGAATGACGAATTTGATGTAGAGAATTCGAGATATTATTGTACGGAATAAATTGTACTGAAGTGCTAGAAATTGCTGTCCTTACAAGTACAATTCTATAACCTTTTTGTAGCTTGACAATAACTTCCCCTGGGAGCACACCAATATCTCAAGTACTGTTAAATGCAGTCACTTTGTGAAAGCAGTAATGAAGACAGCATGCCAGACACTCCCTGGAGATTTTCCTGTACTGGACTAAACTCGAGCTGAGGAAAGAAGGCACCATTTGAGGAATTTAAAAATATGAAAAACTTAACTCTTTATCTCATTACGTTGAGAATGTAGATGCTCTCGTCTCTCTGGTAAGCCTATGAATCCGTCACATGGAAACACACGCCGCTCTAAAGTCGATAAACCTGTCCTTAGAAACACTTTCTCTCCGGTAAACCAATAAAACAGCACTAAATACACCTGAGGTGCCAGTAAACAGATAACACGTTCACTTAGATACACCCCAGGCGTCAGTAAATAGATAAAACCTTCACTTCGATAAACTCACCGCGTAAGTAACCCTATTAAAAAAAACATCACTTAGATACACTCACCTCTCCGGTAAGCCAATAAAATCATGAAATTGTTGCACGACTGTGTCGTTAACCCAATAAAACAGTCAATGTACTACACTCACCAGCTATTCACAAAGAGTTAAACCGAAAAAAAAAACATAACTTAGATATACCCTCCAATACCGTAAACAGATAAAACCACCACTTGATAGACGCGCAGTCTCAGTAAAGAGATAAAACCACCACCTGGATACACAAGCAGTCAGTGGCGTAGCGAGAGGGGGCGGAGGTGCGGACAGCCCCGGGCGGCATCATTGGGAGGGCGGCAAATTTATTTTCGTCCAGGCTTTCACAATCACTGCCAATTTTTTTTAATGTCACAAGGGTGGAAAATTATGATTCCGCCCCGGGCGCCATTGACGCACGCTACGCCACTGCAAGCAGTCTCAGTAAACAGATAAAACCACCACTTGAATAGACACGCAACTCCAGGAAATAAATAATAAAAACGCTAACACTGAGGTAATAAATATATAAAACTTTAACTTTGACACAGTTGCCGGATTCATCATCATCAAGTGCCGAATGGTGTTGCCGATCATATTTCTCCATGTACATCATCTCTCATATATGCCATCATCTCTGTTGGTGTCGTCAATCGAAGCCATTTAGTCAAACTGTCCAATATCTTTTCTCTAGGTCTTCCCTTTGATCTTTTCTCTTCTATCTTTCCTGTTATCACTATATTCTCAATGCCACCTCTTCTCATTATGTGCCCAATAAATGTTGACTATCTTATTCTTATATTATCAATAATTCATCTTTTGACATCCATCCTACTAAGACATTCGTCATTAGTAATCTATGCTGTCCAAAGGATCCATACCATTCTTCGAATAAACCACATTTCCACTGCCTCCAATGATTTCTGGGATGTCTTATTTATTGTCCATGCTTCACTTCCATAGAGTAACACTGGTTCAATGTAGCATTTGAGGATACATTTTCTAGTATCCATCGATATGGACTTGTTGCATAGGATAGTTTTCATTCTATGGAATGCTGCTTTTGCTTGTCCTATTCTGCTTATAATTTCGGTCATGCACATACAATATGAAGTTATTAATGTTCCTAAATATTTGAAACTATTCACCTGCTTTAAGTTTTTCTCATTTAATACTATTTTACTATTTGGTGGGGTACTATTTCCTGATATTATCATTCTCTTTGTATTTTTTATGTTTAAACTAAGGCGATTTTTTCACTTTCTATGACCGCCCTGTTTAACAGATCTTGGAAATGTTCTTGGCTTTCTGATATCAACACAGTATCATCTGCATATCGTAGATTAGTGATATTGTGTCCTCCTACTTTAATGTCTGGCATATTCTTAATTGATCTCAAGGTATTCTCGCATGTGAAGAGAAAATAAATCTGGTGATAATAAACATCCCTGGCGAACACCTTGTTTTATTTGCGTATACCTCCCGGTTATATTATCTACATTTATGGTTACTTAGATACACCTGCAGCGTCAGTAAACATATAAAGCATTCTCTTAGATACACCTGCTATACAGGAAACATATAAAATCGTCACCTAAATATACCCACCACAACAGTAAACAGATAAAACCACCACTTGGATACACGCGCAGTCCCAATACACAGATAAAATCACTACTTGGATACACGCGCAGTACCAATAAACACAAAAAACCACCACTTGGATACACACGCACTCCCAGCAAACATATTGTCTTTCCCCAGGTGAATGATTTTTGATCGCATTCACACTTGCCGTTAAGCATAGGGGTTGGAGCTTAAGCTGTCGTTCCATGACTAGATGTGTTGCCGAGGTCGCATTTAGTCCATCTTTGTTCGATGCTATCTTTATTTTTTTTATCCACCGTTTTCTTGGTCTACCTTTGGCCTTAAGCCAGGATATTCTTTTGTTATATGCTCTCATTGGTATTTGGTTTGGCTTCATTCTCATAAGGTGACAGAACCATTTTACTTGCTGTCTCTCAATATGTTCGATACATGATATTATACCAACTCTTTTCTTAATTTCTTAATTTCTTATTTTATCTAGTTTGGTAACCACTGCAGCTTTTCTCAGACACTTCATTTCACATGTGACGATTTTTCTTTGCTGCGAAGCTGTTAAATACCATGTTTGACATTGGTAGCACAGTGTTGGTATAACAATTGTAGATATTATTTGTTTATTAATTTCCATCTTGATCTTTTAGTTAAGAAGTAATGGTGAAAGTTGGTAAGTCACTGAGCAAACAGACAAAAGTATTAAAATGTGTTCGTAAGCACTTGGATAAGAAGTTGGGGAAAGTCAGATGAACAGGATTTTCGCACGAAAACGCACCGAAAGGGTTAGGTATTAGGTATGTTTATCTTCTCACACCAGACACGCCCATAGTCCGAAAGACGTTAACAGAAGTGAATGCAAATTATGACGCAGATAGTAGCAAGAAGCCGACAACGATTAGAAAACATGGCCTTACCTTTATAAAGCTGCATTTTTAATGTCTCACTTTATCTTATTTAAGGAGAACTATTGTGAACACATCCTCTGTCAGTTTCACCAAGGAGCATTCACACCGTTATGGTTCTCTAAGTATACATGTTTTGTTCAAGGTATTACATTCTACTAAACGTCTAATCATCTAAATTTAGCTTATGATTTAATGTGAAAGGCATTCACGTCATGACGGGAGCTTGTATAATTTATCATGAATGATTTTATGAAGCGAAATGGCTCAAAACGTTGAGGATTTAATCGCTGTATGAAAATAAGTGGAAAAATGCATGTTAGGATTATATCAGCATACGTAATCCAGATCTTTAATCAGAAGACTCCTAACGGGCATCATTATAATTTATGAATGTTCGCTATTGAATTTATGGGTTCCTGATTGAACAAGGAAGAGATTACATAGTGGAGAGTTCAACTATGTCTTGGGGAACATACTTTAAGCAAGTTCAGTATGATTTATTTGTTCAAGTTTCAAATTTCTATTATCCCTGAAGGAGTCCAGTTATTTTACCCTGAATATTCGATATACAAATAATTATTGAACCAAGGCGAACCTGTATTATGAAGATTCAAGACGCTGCAATTACGCAAAACTCTTAACATCACTAACTATGGGATCTCAACAATCAACATTGAAATCTCGGTTTAATACAGATTTATTTAGTTAAGCAGAAATACCTGGAGGATGAGAAGTGTTATACAGGAAATTCATGGATATAATCTATCTTCAGGTAATGTTCTAGAATGGAAAATACATTTCATGTATTCCAACTAATTGTGTTAAGACCATTATATATATATATATATATATATATATATATATATATATATATATATATATATATATATATATATATATATAGTGAGAGAAGAATAGATATCATTTATGAAAATAGAATAAACCAAACACGGGGTTTATGGCTACATTGTATATGAAAATATATCTTTTAGATGAAATGAGTATCCAACATATAAAATATATAAACCACGTTAACCATATATACACATGACACCTTGTTGAACATAAATTTACTTGTGGGCAAATATAAACGGCGGCGAAAAATAGAAAAGGTAGATAGAGATAGATGTGAAAGAGAATCCTCACAAAATGGACAAGATTGGAGTCTATTAGAGTGCACTACAAAGGCCAGGAATAGCATATGTTGAAAGATCGTTGTAGACTAAAATAGTGTATCTATTGGCTTTTGGTAAAACATATAGATTTGTGAAAGGTTTATCAGCTTCCAGAGATAAAAAGTTAATTAAAATGCGAAGTGAAAGGAATGATGTAAGAAAAATAAGTATCCCATTTTGATCTTATTGATCAGCTACTTTTAAAAACATAAGTATAAGAAGGAAGGAAGAACGGAAACTGTAAAATACAACAATGATATGAACATTAGCGAAAGAGAGAGAGAGAGAGAGAGAGAGAGAGAGAGAGAGAGATAGAGAGAATGAAAGAGGGATGGGAATTTGAACATATCGGAACAGGAACGGGGAACGATAGATCATGTTCTAATGTTCTATATGTTTCCCATCATAATTAGAAGACACAAGAAAGTGATTATATATTACGGGAGATGTTTATGAAGAGTGTCATTAGAATGCCATTTCTCATTGCAATCCGATATGCTGTTTACGACCCATAGCTCATCAGCCAGATTTTGCAGGCATAGTTTGAAGCACCTCGGGGACAATTGAGTCACACTCTGGGACAAGACATTTCTTACACTATTCTGTAATTCAGTTATAGCGTGTGAAACATGGGGATCTTCTATGTTTTAGTTTCATTGTTCGGAGTCGTATGGTATGAGTAAGATAATGCGTTGTGTCTTTTGTAAATTATATAGTCCTACTGATTTATCAGAGATTATCCTTCTGAAGTGACGCGTTTGACTTTTTCGATCATGTGCATTGGTTACTTGGTATGTTCTTTGTGTGCAGGCAATGAAAATCACGGAAAAAGTAAATGCAGCACATGTTTAGTTTTGCGTTCGCTCCATTGTAACCAGCACGGATATCCGTGCAATTTCCACCGGGAACGTGATTACGTTGTGCCACCGCTATGCGCATTGTAGGCCTAGCACATCCGATTTCGGCATGCCTTGACAATTCGGGTGGACTACCCTTTCCTGTGACAGCCTTCCTATCTGTCGCCACACAGCGAATGTGTACTGACTCCTGCACGAGGCATTCCGCAGCCAGTGAACTTGCCTCGTGTAAATACACGTATTGTGCCCGTGCTCATCGGGTTCTGAACCTTTTTTCGTCCTCTAGCCTGGTTCCGGTTTAGGAAGAACTTGATATAAGAGTTGAGCTCGGGCTCGCTCGCCTTCTTAGCCGAAGCGTTGCTCACCAACTTCGTGAGCCCCTCGTCCAAGTCTAAATCTGTACACATATTTAGAAACGTTAGGGACGTGCGTTTTGTTCTAGCGCTGAACAGTGCTTGTCACCTCAAACTGCATTGCCTGTGCCCGTCGGGTACTGAACCTTTTCTCTACGCGAGCATGCTTCCGGTATAGGAAAGACTCGACAGAAGAGTTGGGCCCAAGCTGGGATCTCCGGTATCTAGAAGCTTATCTCGAGCAAACAATGCTTTAGTTCCAATTTCATCGAACCGTTTTCCGTGCTCTTTGCACATGACGCTGCCGTCTAGCGCTGTGCATCTTTCTCAGTGTAATCATTGTGCTTTTATTTTTATTGGGACATCTGCCTGTTTCGTACCGACTACATTGGCCGCCCTCCAATGCTTCTACCAAACGTACTAGCTTCACTGTGTGTCGACAGTGTTGCTGCATGTGTTGGCACAGAGGTATCGGAGATATTGCCTGTCTTTTTGCAGTAAAATCTCTTTCCATCTGTTACCTCCACATTCACGGACACGATCCCCAAATGGTTTAGCCAGAATCAGCACGAGCCGCTGTATTTCTGTTACCAGGGTGCGCCACGAGGAGGCACTTTTGGGATCTTGGTTATCTGTTAACCCTGGGTCCTCCAAGAGCAATGCGTTTCCTTTGCACCCCAATGCAGCACATTAGAAATATGATTCTCAATTTAGCCCACAGGTCTATGTCGAGATCACTAACAAAAGAAGACCTGTTTGCTAATTAAAAAACAGCTTCTAAAATCACTCATTTTATTTTCTCATGATTTTTATTGCACTCTATGATTATACGTTTTGTCAGCACCCAATGAAAACCACGAAAAAAGTCAAATGAATCATTCTAAAAGGCTGTTTTCCAATTAGCCAACTTGTTTTCAGTTGTCTTCTATCTTCAAGAATTACGTTTTTATTGTCGATTGTCCCAGTGTTTTAATCCAGGCAAAATACCTCAGGTTTTACTGAATTGATATAAAGCTGCATCATTATTACTGTATAATTATTTCTAGATCATTACTTCTATCGCAGCTTGCTGCAGTCTATTGCTATTTTTGCTCTTAGATATTTTCTGAGTTTGTTTAATCATCATCGGTAGCGTATCCTGGACAGGATGCAATGTAGCAGTCATGACATCCTTTTGTAACTCCTGCCGAGCTAATTTTCTAACTTCTGTGAGTGTTATATTAAGGTGGTTTTCTACCAATAATGTTGTATTATGTATCATGTATATACATACGGTTTTTGTTTGAGCAAACCAGACACAAATACACAATGTTACAATGAACAGACACACCCACACTATTACAATGAACAGACACACCCACACTATTACAATGAACAGACACACCCACACTATTACAATGAACAGACACACCCACACTATTACAATGAACAGATACACCCACACTATTATAGTGAGCAGACACACACCTTGCTACAATGAACAGACATACCTTGATTCTTGATTAGAAACTGACTTCACAGCACTTGGGACATTCCCATAAGTGCTCCGCCCTCCGTTCCAGCAGCCATCCCAGTGTATGTAGACTCAGAGTCCTGGCCAGGTGTTGATTGTGTGACCTTCGAGACTTTCCAAAAAAATTATGTTCAGTCCCTCACCTCTAGATACTCCAATTTCTAACATTCTCTGTATGTGTAGGTTCTCAGCCTCATTGACATCATCTTCATCTTGAAATGAATTTATTTTTGCATTCATTAAGTCTGCTTTACCTCTTCTCAGCAATGTGTCGTCTATCGCCGCATTGCCTGCCAATAAGTCGGTTCTCTCTTTTCCTCTGACCCCAGCATGCCCAGGGCAGTATATCCATGTAATGCTCTGGACAATTGAGTTGTTCAACTAGTCCCACCATTCTTTTCTTAGCATGTACTTTTCTATCTTGCGCAGCATGTTTTGAGAGTCTGTGAGTATTACCGCGTGTGTTGATGTATCAGTTATCAACCAATTAAGTGCTGCTGTAACTCCCTCTATCTCCATCCTCATGCTCGATATGACAGTGCACACAAACTATTACAATGGGCAGGCACAAACTCGGTGTTACAATGAGAACAACGCACATTGTTAAAAGGAACAGGTGTACATGTAGTGGTACAATGAACTTACACATACGTATTACCTTGAACAGACACACTCACATAGTGATAACATGAACAGACACTGACAATATAACTAAACACAAATACACAACCTTACAATTAACAGCCACACTCACTGAGCTACAATGAACAGACACACACACGTACACACAGTGTTGCAATGACCAGCCATACTCAGTGTTACAATTAACACTCACAATAAATATAAACGAACAGACATACACACACACCATGTTACTATAAATAGACCAAGAAACTAGTAAAATAAAAGCATCTGGGACGTAGACTGTGATAGAATAAAACGAAGCTATTTTAGCCAAGACATTGAATAAGTTAATTCTCACGCTACTATGAAATATGTGCCTGTAAAACAACCCAGACAACAACAACACACCCGCCGTACACGTGTATACATTTCTCTATAACCACAAAAAAGTTCATATCAGCAATGACAGAAGGCCTCAGCGCTACAAGAAATAATTAGGTTCACTTGTAAACGTAAATAACATAAACATACAAACAAGGTTGCTTCAGATGTGACATAGGTAAATTAATAATATAATATAGACTCATCAAGGATTTATTATAGTACTATTTATTTACGAGTCGAGTAGGTGCCGCCTTAGCGGACTTGGTTCAAATCCCGTTTGCTGCAGTATGCTTTTCCTGTAATAACACGTCATCGATACTTTTAATGTTATTATTTTTGATGGGGATAAGAGAAAGACTATATCATTTTTGAACTTTTTTATACTCGTTATGTGTCTTCTTCAATTTTTTCATAAATGGGACATGTGGAATCATCTTCACCCAACTCCGTTGGGTTTAAAACTACATATTACGAGCTTTAAAACTCTAGAACGGTCATCATTCAGTCAAAAATATATCAGTTGGTAACTAATTTCCATAGTTTCATTTATATTTTATTACTATTTCCCTTGGGATCTGCTAATATTAACTTACTTTCAATCAGTAATCAAAAATATCCTTCATGTTGGCTACATGTATTATTGATTCTTCATTCTTGATTAGGAACAATCGTCACAGCACATTATTGATTCTTCATTCTTGATTAGAAACAATCGTCACAGCACATTATTGATTCTTCATTCTTGATTAGAAACAATCGTCACATCACTGGAGGAATTCCCATATATGCTCTGCTTGCCGTTCCGTCAGCCATCTAAAAGTGTATAAGTTCAGTGTCCCATCAGTTGCTGATTACTCGTTCTTCTGATCTAACCGGAGAGGGAGCACTTTCTCCCATCACCTCTAGTCACTCCCATTTGTACCATTTCCTTAACATTGCGGCAAATCTGCAGATGTCATAATTTTAACGGCACTGACACCATTTCCAGCTTTCTGAATGATGTTTCCCGAAAGATAGATTTCTATCAAAAGTGATGCCTAGATATTTAATATGCTGCTCCCTGTCAATGTTGATGCCCATGCAGGTGACTGCTGGTACTGTGTCTGTGACCATGTTGTTGTTCAGAGAGAACAAGACAATTTTTGTCTTGGTGGGATTGATGACTGTCTTGTAGTCAATGCACCAGAGCGACAAATGTTCTAGATTACTCTGGACGCCATCAAACATATCTCTTCTCTTTCTGCCGTGCTTGTACATCAAGTGGTTGTCTGCATATGTTAGTATCCTGCCGAGCCCAGACTCCTGAAGCTGCGCTATTTTGTATGTGTAGACGTCAAAGAGTGCAGGTGATAGTGGCGATCCCTGTGGCAATCCCAGTGCTATAGTTTTGATCTCTGATTTTCGTGATCCCCATCTCAGAGCCACAGGTCTAGGCATTAAAAGCCTTACATTGCTATCCATCGAATTATCCACAAGGCTATGCTGAGCTGGCTGTATCAGCTGGCCAAAGCTGAATCTGTTGTACGTATCTTTAGGTCGGTTGTGACGACCACTGTTTCCTCCATTGCCTGAAAGCCCTCGTATATATCATGGGCGACAATTGTCGCATTGGTGGTCGTGTCTCTCCCAGGTCTGTATGCACCTTCAGTGTCAGTAAGTAGGTCTCTATTTTCCAAATCGAAAGCCAGTCTTCTAGCGATTATCCTCTCCTGCACCTTGCCGTAAACATTATGCAAGGTAATGATACGATAACTCTTGATGTCGGAAGTGTCTTTGCCTGACTTTGCCAGGGGGAAAAGGTAGATGTGTGGCCATTCTTCTGGTATGCGTCCTGTTTTCAGACTCGTGTTGAAATCATTAACAAATGGTTTAAGCCGTTCGTCTGCAATATCTTTCAGGAGGCTGTAGCGTTTTCCGTAGGGTCCATCTGTACCGTCTGATGATGTTTTCTTTATGGTCCCTTTTCCTGCTCTTCTTTTAGTACATCCTCTTCGGTGTGGGTGTTTTCTAATTCGACGAGAACCTGAGCGTATATCTGACGAAAAAGATTTCGTTGGAAGAGCTCGTATTCCGTCGCTCCGGCGTCTGCTCCTTTTGTCTTGAGTACTGCCAATGGTAAGCACATAAGCACATTGAGACATAGTAGCTTTAACTATGGGCACCACAATGAGTTGCAAGTAAAGAAAAACGAAATCATAGTTGTCACAAATCCACAGGAATGTGAGAAACGACTTATCAAGACGCCATCTTTAACCAGAAGTCTCTACTACATCTATACAAGAAGTCACTTCTAGTATATCCTCTATGTAGTTACATCTGTACAAGAAGTTACTTCTAGTATATTCTCTCTGTGGTTACATCTGTACAAGAAGTTACTTCTAGTATATTCTCTCTGTGATTACATCTGTACAAGAAGTCATTTCTAGTATATCCTCTCTGTGGTTACATCTGTACAAGAAGTTACTTCTAGTATATCCTCTCTGTGGTTACATCTGTACAAGAAGTCATTTCTAGAATATCCTCTCTGTGGTTACATCTGTACAAGAAGTTACTTCTAGTATATCCTCTCTGTGGTTACATAAGTACAAGAAGTTACTTCTAGTATATCCTCTCTGTGGTTACATCTGTACAAGAAGTTACTTCTAGTATATCCTCTCTGTGGTTACATCTGTACAAGAAGTTACTTCTAGTATATTCTCTCTGTGGTTACATCTGTACAAGAAGTCACTTCTAGTATATCCTCCGTGTGGTTACATCTATACAAGAAGTCACTTCTAGTATATCCTCTATGTGACTACATCTGTACAAGAAGTTACTTCTAGTATATCCTCTCTGTGGTTACATCTATACATGAAGTTACTTCTAGTATATCCTCTCTGTGGTTACATCTGTACAAGAAGTTACTTCTAGTATATCCTCTCTGTGGTTACATCTGTACAAGAAGTCACTTCTAGTATATCCTCTATGTGACTACATCTATACAAGAAGTTACTTCTAGTATATCCTCTCTGTGGTTACATCTGTACAAGAAGTCACTTCTAGTATATCCTCTCTGTGGTTACATCTATACAAGAAGTTACTTCTAGTATATCCTCTCTGTGGTTACATCTGTACAAGAAGTTACTTCTAGTATATCCTCTCTGTGGTTACATCTGTACAAGAAGTCACTTCTAGTATATCCTCTATGTGACTACATCTATACAAGAAGTTACTTCTAGTATATCCTCTCTGTGGTTACATCTATACAAGAAGTTACTTCTAGTATATCCTCTCTGTGGTTACATCTGTACAAGAAGTCACTTCTAGTATATCCTCTATGTGACTACATCTATACAAGAAGTTACTTCTAGTATATCCTCTCTGTGGTTACATCTATACAAGAAGTTACTTCTAAAATATCCTCTCTGTGGTTACATCTGTACAAGAAGTCACTTCTAGTATATTCTCTATGTGACTACATCTATACAAGAAGTTACTTCTAGTATATCCTCTCTGTGGTTACATCTATACAAGAAGTTACTTCTAGTATATCCTCTCTGTGGTTACATCTGTACAAGAAGTCACTTCTAGTATATCCTCTATGTGACTACATCTATACAAGAAGTTACTTCTAGTATATCCTCTCTGTGGTTACATCTGTACAAGCAGTTACTTCTAGATTATTCTCTGTGGTTACATCTGTACAAGAAGTCACTTCTAGTATATCCTCTATGTGATTACATCTTTACAAGAAGTTACTTCTAGTATATCCTCTCTGTGGTTACATCTGTACAAGCAGTTACTTCTAGTATATCCTCTCTGTGGTTACATCTGTACAAGCAGTTACTTCTAGTATATCCTCTCTGTGGTTACATCTGTACAAGCAGTTACTTCTAGTATATTCTCTCTGTGGTTACATCTGTACAAGAAGTCACTTCTAGTATATCCTCTATGTGATTACATCTTTACAAGAAGTTACTTCTAGTATATCCTCTCTGTGGTTACATCTGTACAAGCAGTTACTTCTAGTATATTCTCTCTGTGGTTACATCTGTACAAGAAGTCACTTCTAGTATATCCTCTATGTGATTACATCTTTACAAGAAGTTACTTCTAGTATATCCTCTCTGTGGTTACATCTGTACAAGCAGTTACTTCTAGTATATTCTCTCTGTGGTTACATCTGTACAAGCAGTTACTTCTAGTATATCCTCTCTGTGGTTACATCTGTACAAGAAGTCACTTCTAGTATATCCTCTATGTGACTACATCTGTACAAGAAGTCACTTCTAGTATATCCTCTATGTGACTACATCTGTACAAGAAGTCACTTCTAGTATATCCTCTATGTGACTACATCTGTACAAGAAGTCACTTCTAGTATATCCTATATGTGACTACATCTATACAAGAAGTCACTTCTAGTATATCCTCTATGTGACTACATCTATACAAGAAGTCACTTCTAGTATATCCTCTATGTGACTACATCTGTACAAGAAGTCACTTCTAGTATATCCTCTCTGTGACTACATCTATACAAGAAGTCACTTCTAGCATATCCTCTATGTGACTACATCTGTACAAGAATTCACTTCTAGTATATCCTATATGTGACTACATCTGTACAAGAAGTCACTTCTAGTATATCCTCTATGTGACTACATCTGTACAAGAAGTCACTTCTAGTATATCCTCTATGTGACTACATCTGTACAAGAAGTCACTTCTAGTATATCCTCTATGTGACTACATCTGTACAAGAAGTCACTTCTAGTATATCCTCCATGTGACTACATCTGTACAAGAAGTCACTTCTAGTATATCCTCTATGTGACTACATCTGTACAAGAAGTAACTTCTAGTATATCATCTATGTGACTACATCTATACAAGAAGTCACTTCTAGTATATCCTCCATGTAACTACATCTGTACAAGAAGTCACTTCTAGTATATCCTCTATGTGACTACATCTGTACAAGAAGTCACTTCCAGTATATCCTCCTTGTGGTTACATCTGTACAAGAAGTTACTTCTAGTATATCCTCTATGTGACTACATATGTACAAGAAGTCACTTCTAGTATATCCTCTATGTGACTACATCTATACAAGAAGTCACTTCTAGTATATCCTCTATGTGAATACATCTGTACAAGAAGTCACTTCTAGTATATCCTCTATGTGGTTACATCTGTACAAGAAGTCACTTCTAGTATATCCTCTATGTGGTTACATCTGTACAAGAAGTCACTTCTAGTATATCCTTCATGTTGGCTACATCTGTACACGAAGTAATTTCTAGTTACATACTTTCCAATTATTTTATATAGCTTTTTCTTCTTCAGCGTTCATTCTCGAACTCCCGCCGGATCTCCATTTTAGCAGGACTATGTTCCAACTAGATTTCCAGCAGGATGTAGTCCAAAGAATGCAGATGTGTTGTGTAGCTGTTTTTTTTGCGCCAGTGGTCCGACACACCCGTCTTCGGTGGGGCTTTTGTATATAGGACAGACTGCATGAAAACAATGTACCACATAGCCAACAATGATATATATATATATTAACATAAACATAGCGCAACTGCCCATTAATTACGTCAGCACATTTGGGGGGGGGGAGTGAGCGGAGAGTGGTGGGTTGAAAAAAAAGTAAGATGTTGACAAGGGGAGGGAAGGGATCTAACAAAAGTTTCTGTCAATATTCTATGTTTATACACAACATATTTTTTTTTGGAAATATGAAACAATATTCAAAACATTTGACAAATAAAAGTGGTAAGACATTGTTGACGTTATGTATGTATACATTAAAAAAACGTCCAACACCTGATTATTTATAATATTAAGCATATCACAGCTGTGAACAACTCCAGAGTGTAGGATAATCTTACATAAGCACATATGTTTACTTAATAAGTGATCGGAATGAAATGGTTTGCACTATTTTTGCTTGATTCTTCAATATGTTCCTAACGTGGTTTATATCGGTGTAATAATAACAGTAATGATAATAGCAATAATAATAATAATAACAATAATAATAATAACAATAATAATAATAATAACAATAATAATAATAACAATAATAATAATAATAATAACAGTAATAATAACAATAATAATAATAATAACAGTAATTATTGTGACATTATGAATTACTACATAAGGTCAGTGACCCAAAGCCATGCTGAAGTCGGATGTGTCAGGCCGAAAGCCGCAGATATCGCAGCAATGCTGTAAACCACGACACAACGCATTCCGTTCTCTGGACTACATCCTGCTAATCTGCAGGAGTTTGAGAACGAACGCAGAAGAAGAAGAATAATTAGTACGTGTGTGTTCAGAAGGGAAAGTGCTTTCTGCGTAATCTAAAACATGTCTGTCCATGACGAAAGATGTGCAATATGTGGTCATTTAGTGATGGGTTATATTAAGTGAGTCGCTGTTCCCAATGCTAATCTGTAAAATGTTATTAGCTATAAGTTTTGACAATCACTATTTAAAAAGCTGAAATATGGTAATCAGATTAAATAGATTAAGAGATTCACGACTTTTTTTTATCATTATGCTTTCTGCCTAGTCCACGGCAACATTGACACGTGTTCCCCTGAGTTAGCTCAACACAGGACCACGGATGAAATCCAGGGATGTTGTCCAATTATTTTCGTTTCGTGGCGTAAATGACTTGTCATGATATTGGTTGCTTGATGACGTCTGTTACTAAATCCGTAGAGTGGTAGCTCGTGCGCTCGATCTCGGATGTGAGACATCTTTATATCCCCCTTTATTTTATCTCATTCTTTAAAAAGTCATTTATTTTCCACAGACATGATGTGAGTCTCATTCAAGTATCACTCTAAAATATTCCAGTTCCTACTGCCTCTTAAAATATGAATTCTAGGACTTATTAGACAGGGAAGACATTTGTCTACGTTCTGTCTGTCTGTTGAATTCCACAATTCTGATACATTGAATTAATCCTAACCTTTAAAGGAGTACTTTAAATAAGTGTTTTCTGTACGTTCTTGTGTCCTTTTATGAGCTAGTAGTATAACTTCCACAGATACGTTACACATGAAGGCAAATAGAACTACAGTTAAATACACATGTGGCTTAGGTATTGAGTCTACAGCAAATGATTCTGTAAAGTAGTTAGATGCTTATTTTCCCATGAATATGTTTCCAACTATTTGTAATGTGACTTTTTGATTTCTCTTAGTATCTTAATCATTTAGTTGTTATGTCATCTTCCACAGTTTCTTCATATCTCTCTTAAGGATCAGCTATTCTGTTTTCTCTTTCCAGTTGTATCGCCTAGTTTGTAGATTTGATCTCTGAAATTTGGAGCTTGTTGATACTTACTGTGTTGTTCTTGACGTGGTCTTGTCTCTGACTGCTGTCGAGAAACTTCAATTTGCAGAATCTTTAGTGCGCTACTAAAATAAGGTGTTTACAGACACCATTAGGGATAGTTTTACGAGCAACCTGTAACATACATCTAACATTATCTTATACATCTAAAGACCTAACATCATCAATATTCATACCACTACCTAAGAAGCCCAGGGCTGTGGATTATACAGAATATAGAACAATAAGTCTAATGAGTCATTTAACTAAAATACTCCTCAAGATAAAACATGAAAGAATTAAGAACAAGATAGACACGGAGGTCGGTAAAGAACAATTCGGTTTTAGGTAAAACATAGGAACCAGAGACGCTATACTGAGTATCCGGCTAGTGATAGATATATATCGGTACACTACAAACCGACTGATGCTCATAGCTTTCTTCTATAACACCTCTTCTCATCCCTCTGCCTGTCGTGATTCCCTTCCCTTCTCCCAACTGCTTCGTCTTCGGCGCCTGTGCAGTCGCGAGGATAACTTTATTGAGAAGGCCTACGAGATGATAGCTTTCTTCCGCTGTCGCCTGTACCCTGAGGCTGTCCTCAAGTCTGCCCTTCTTCGTGTGTGCAGTCTCTTTCGTCAGGACACCCTCTCGACCACTCGTAAGGCTTCCTCGTCTAACCGGACCAAGCTTGTTCTCACTTTCCACCCCCATAGCGCTGCCGTTCGCCATGCCCTGCTTCGTCACCTTCCCCTTCTCCACTCTGACCCTGAGACGCGGGAAGTGTTCTGTAACCCCCCTCTTGTTGCTTACAGGCGTGACAAGAACCTCAGGGATCAACTGGTCCAGAGTCACCTCCAGCCTGACGTTCCCAACCATTTTGGCACCATCAGATGCAAACGCAGCAAATGCTACACTTGTGACTATGTCACCCAGATTCGATCTGTCACATTTCCTAAAGACACCTTCACCATTGAGGAGAGCTTCACATGTGTGTCCCGTAACGTCATCTACGCCATCATATGCAAGCGTTGCGCCATGACATATATAGGTGAAACTGGTAGGAGGTTCGCAGACCGATTCTGCGAACATCTGTACAGCATAAAAAACCATTCGGGTTTGCCTGTTGACGTCCACTTTAATGGCACGGGCCATCGGGGCGCCCAGGACATTCCGGTTACTGCCATTAAGTCGTGCTTCTGCGATGACCGGGCTCGTCTGGCGCTTGAGAACCGCTACATTTATCAATATGGCACTCTTAAACCAGACGGCTTTAATGAGCGCCTGTCTCTTGTATGACTTTCGTCTTTCCAGTTTCTGTTTGTTTCGTGCCACATGCTTGTTGATTAATTTAGTCTTTCCATAGTTTCTGTTTGTTTCGTGCCACATGCTTGTTGATTAATTTAGTCTTTCCATAGTTTCTGTTTGTTTCGTGACGCATGTTTGTTGTCATTTTTGTAGTTTCCTTGTCCGGTGTCTTTTCACCTCTTCCGGTCAATCCAGACTACCCATACCTATGTGACCGTTGATATTATTACTGTTAGCTTTCTATTATATGTTTTAAGTTTACTGTCTGTCTTGACAAAGGCCATTTGGTCGAAACGTTGACTTGTGTATGTCATTGTGTGAGTTATCTAGTGTTAGTAAAACTAAGTTACCATGAATAACTGGAAATAAGAAAGCAGACCATCCAACAACAGAGAGTGCTGCAGATGACCAATCAGATGTGCCAATAACTTTGATCCACTGTTTCTGTTACAATCAAAACATACGATCATAGCAATTAGAAAGCCAATACCAACACAATATGACTATCAAACTATGAAGAGATAATAAAAAGTTGGAATTATGAGCTTCAGAACAGGACACAACCGACTCCGTAGCCATATGTATACAAAGTTTAAAATTGGTAGCACAGTTATGTTTACATGTCGACTGGGACCGCAGAAAGCAGAAAGCTTTCTTCAGGAATGCCCGGAATATGAAATACTGAAACAAATACACGGACCCAGAAAAACTACCAGGACAAAAAAAATGAGGAAAAAAACTGAGTTACAAAACACAGTCAAATTTATAGAAATGACAAAATTGCATATATGGGCACACTCCAAGCGAACGGGAGAAGTAGTAGAAATAAATGGAATGAAGAATGGATTATCACAATAATCAAAAGATTGATGGGCAGACACATCGATCAACAGATCGATAGGACGAACGGGTATATTGATCACTATATAGTTGTACACATAAATAAATGTATGATTACGTGGATTTATAAATTGATGTTCAGATAAATGGATAGGCTTCTTGTGTTTGAGCATGATAACATTAGAACGACATTTATTTCATTACATACTACATGGTATGTATAGAGTTTCCGTGAACACATTATCGAAGCTGGAGACACAACCTTATAAACATTTCTGTGAACACATTATCGAAGCTGGAGACACTACCTTACAAAAGTGTATGTGCACACATTATCGACGCTGGAGACACTACCTTACAAAAGTGTATGTGCACACATTATCGAAGCTGGAGACACTACCTTACAAAAGTGTATGTGCACACATTATCGACGCTGGAGACACTACCTTACAAAAGTGTATGTGCACACATTATCGAAGCTGGAGACACTATCTTACAAAAGTTTCTGTGAATACATTATCATAGCCGGAGACACTACCGTACATAAACTGTGGGTATTTAATACGGATCTAAGTGACGGCAATGATGCTACACCACTTATAAAATTCACAATTTATCTTGCCAATCACGTATTTGGGAAAGTGGAAGTTAGCATAACGAAGTTATTTTTGGTCAGCCAATAAACGTTAACTCTACAGTTACTACTGCTGACTTACGATGTACATTGGGCACTGATAATATACAACTTTCCATGAAGTTATGTTGAGCACATATATTTAATTTCACATTTAATTTCACATTCAGTGCACAGCGAGTTTATCTTTCTTCTTTTTCCTTTATACCCTTTTATGCCTTGAAGTGTCAGAGGTATAAAAGTTCTCTCGAGATGGTTTTTGTGTGTTTCCATATACGTTTATGTTCGTTGACTCTTTTACTTCTATAATCCATTGTTTGCATGGACTGCCCCTGAATTTGTATCCATCGTGTTTGTATCGTCATGTGATCTATTCTCTTACGAACGCTGTCTTCCCAATGAACTTCATGAACGCGTCTCTGTCTTGGGTGTTGCGGCTTGCATTTTCCAACGACGTATTCATGTTATCTTCAATGTCGTCGTCCATCGTCTTCTTGGACTGCCCTTTCTACTCATCCCAGGCGCTCTGCCCTCCAGTATTTGTTGTATTTGAGGAGCACTATCTGATAGTAGTCTGGACGCATGTGAAAACCACGTAATATGTTGTCTTCTAATGTAATCCAGGATTGACACTGTTTTTATTAGTCTTCTGATGTTTTGATTTCTGATTCTATCTCTTATTGTTACTCTGAGAATTCTACGTAGATAAGTAATTTCTGTTGTGATAAGTTCTCTTTTGACTTCTGTTATGTCCACATTTGAAAATGTTAGTATAGTGATGGTAAAATGTTAATTTTAAATAGTTTTATTTTAGTACTCATGTTCACATGTTTGTGTTTGAAAATAAGGGATATCTGCCCTAAGATAGGATACGCTATGTTGCATCTGTGTTGGACTTCTTTGTTGTTTTTCCCCTTGATGATATAATGCTTCCAAGATAAGTGAATTCTTTCACCTGTTTAAGGTGGTCATCAATTATAGTAGTGGGTGTTTCTTTCTGTTTGTGCAATTGACATTACTTCGATTTATTCTTTGTTTATCTTCATGTTAAAGTCCCTACATATTGTGTGCAGCCTATTTATATGCTGTTGGTAGTTGTTCTTCTGATGTTGATATTATTCCTTGAAGGTCTGCGAAAAGAGATTGTTTATATTGTCTTCTTCATTGTTGTTAGCAAATTTACATATAGAATAAATATATGTGATGAATAACAAAGGAGATAGAACACTTCCTTGTTACACGCCAGAGTGTATGTGGAATTTGTCTGAAAGCTTTACCCTCGTGCTAACTGCACAAATGAACTTCTGGTGTTTCTTGTGTATTCCATAGTATATTTCTCGGTCTATATAACCATTTTATCCCTATATCCTCTCCTGGTTTGATAAATTGATGTCAACAGTGTTGTTGTGTTTCACATTCTTGTTCAACTAACATTGTCAGCAGTGTGTTATTTTAGCCACGACTATTATTTTGGAATGTTGGGTCAGTGGTTATTAAATTTTGTTTCTCCCTTTTATATTTTTTAATGTTTCCTCTTATAGTGAGGAACTTCGTTTCCACCGCCAATGTGAGTCACATTTAGTAATATTAGGGGTTATATCTATCCGAAATAATGATAATCCTGCAACAACGAATTCTGAAAAATTAAGAAAAAATTTGCATTTTGTCTACATGCAAAATGCGCATGATTATTAAACTGAATTAGAATTGTTGGCATATAGAAAACAGCCAGTGAGAACACAATGGATTGTAGTAAAACAAGAGTATTTTGGAGATCAGCAGACTATCATCAGACAGCATACCACAGCAAGCTATGCTGTACAGATACAGTGAAGGTAGACCTAGAGGTCGACCACGAAAACGATGGACCACCAAAATAGAGAGGTGACAAATTCCACAATATACTCAGCACACACGAGAGCCATCCCCAAAAAACTCTTCTACCCCTAACGGCAACAAAGTGTTTAGCGAATAGATAGATAGAAAACAGTTCTTTTATAACAATTCAAACATCATCGGAATATAAAATTTCGAAATTTGTATATGTTCTAAAAGCACAATGAAATGTTTGATATTTTGCTTATACGAGCGATAACATGAAACATTTTAAGTTGAGGAGAACCAGATTCGAATACTAAACCTTATTATAACGTACATGTAAATATAAGTAGGAAGCCAGAGGACAAGTTTTAAAAATTTTTGAGACTAACGGGAATTGAACCAGTCCGTTCAACGGCACCAAATCGCCTAGCAACTATTGAACACGCGTTCTTTCGTACTTGACTAACCGCATCTCCAATAAAAGATGTGATTTCATCAAGCCTTTCAAACTGTGCACAAAAAGTCACCAGAACGGACCGATCGAGACAAGGACTGCTACAACAACAGCAAACATACCGTACAGTTATTGAAATATCCCCAGTAACAACAAACATATAACATAATATCCGTATTAGTTATACAAGGCCCGTGACGGAAGAACGCGTGTTCAATAGTTGCTAGGCGATTTGGTGCCGTTGAACGGACTGGTTCATTTCCCGTTAGTCTCAAGAATTTTTTTTAATTGTTCTCTGGTTTCCTACTTATATTTACTTGTATAAACAATTACTCGAAGCAAAATTGTATTGTCTATATATGTTATCCATGTTTACAAGAATACCTATCGGCCCTTGTATAACTAATACGGATATTATGTTATATGTTTGTTGTTACTGAGGATATTTCAATACCTGTACGGGATGTTTGTTGTTGTTGTAATGGTCCTTGTCTCGATCGGTCCGTTCTGGTGACTTTGTGTGCACGGTTTGAGAGGCTTGATGAAATCGCATCTTTTATTGGAGATGCGGTTAGTCAAGTACGGAATAACTCGTGTTCAATAGTTGCTAGGCAATTTGGTGCCGTTGAACGGACTGGTTCAATTCCCGTTAGTCTCAAGAATTATTATAACGTACTATATTTGCAATCACAAGCTGGTTAAATAAATATTTATGCCAAAACATCAAACAATACTGCATCACAATATTAAACTATACACTCGCTGACCTACCATCGTTTTTCTTATCTTCTCACGGCACATTCTGACGTCATATGTACACGTTGGATCACTGTCCTTTAAAAACATGCATGATTACAGATTATAGCGATTGTCCTTAATATATCATCTTCTAGCAATTAATTGTTATTTGAAATCATTTTAAAGAACAATTCTGCACGAGATCCAAAATAGTTACTAATATGTGTCCAGGTTTTTTCCGTGCCGTGATTTGGCTGGCAACACACAAAATTCTCGCAGCGGCCAATGATCGGTAGCATCCACCAAGATAAGTAGTATGGGGTTTTTGTTTAGGACAGGTGATCGCATCCTATTTAAACAGCGATTACCGCCAACATGTAATCTTTAGTGCTCGTGAACACTTTTTCAACTCCCATGGCGCAGGCACATGTCCTTTTCAGAGCATCAAGGTGCTCCTGAGATCCAGGCTGAGAATGCCTGGCTTATTTTCTGTCTAAAATTTGTTACCTTTTAAATGGTACTTTTTTTTTTTTATTTTGTTGACCAATGTGTATGTTACTATGTTGTTACTTCGTATTCTAGGAAGAATATTGTTTGTTTGTTTTTCGTTCGCTCCATTGTAACCATCACGGATATCCGTGCGATTTCCGCCGGGAGCGTGATTACGTTGTGCCACCGTTATGCGCCTTGTAGTCCTAGCACACCCGATTTCGGCATGCCTTGACAATTCGGGTGGGCTACCCTTAGCCTATGACAGCCTCTATATCTGTCTCCAGGCACGCGTAGTGGCGACTATTCGCCCAGACGATTTTTTGCTCTCGTCTGACTCGCACGAAGTGTTCCACTGTCTATGAACTTGCCTCGTGTAATTGGACGTGCTGTGCCTGTGTCCATTGGGTACTGAACCGTTTCTCATCCGTGAGCCTGGTTCCTTAAGGGGAAGAACTCAACAGAGGAGTTGGACCCAGGAAGAATATAACAACGAACATAGAAATGTCTAACTCTGACCAAACATGTCCAATTTGTGCATGGGATAATTCAATACCAGAATTGCACTTTCGTCATCTCCGCACAAGAGAGATACAACCACAAAAGTCTGAAACTGTTGTCATCATCGCCTGCGATGTATCTCTATTATTTTACTTTGCAAGCACATGATCCAGAGTATATATCAGACCACTCTAGGCTACACACCCACACACACACACGCACGCACGCACACACACACACACACACACAGATATAACCAACCGGACTAGCATCCTAGGTTGAAGAAGTGTACATCAGAAAATAGAGGCAAATCACTCAACTAACAAAGAACAAGGGAAAAACAGTTATAACAAAATACGAAACATACTAACGACATCAAGAGAAAGAAACAACATTTCGGGTAAAAAGTCTTCATCAGGACAAAATATGTTTATGTATTCCCACTACTCCTTCATTGCTCTGTGTTGCATGCACCAGCCCTCACATATTTAGTAAGTTAGGTTGTTCCCTTGCACTGAGTATTTATCCTTTTAATAAGGAACAAGTAGACAGATTATATAGTACTTATACCTGCTAGCAAGGAACAAGTAGAATGAGTACATAGTACGTATACCTTCTAACAAGGAACAAGTAGACATATTATATAGTACTTATACCTTCTGCGATCAATAACTAAGTCTAGCCGATATTGGTCATACATGTTATGTTCTATGTCGATGTTGGTTCCCCACAGTTTGGTTTACAGAGAGGCTTGTGTAAGAAAGACTGTCGCTCTGTGAGCAGCAAAGTTGGAACAGTCCCTTAGTATATGTTCTGATGCCATTATTATTACTCCGCAGATGCACGCCGCAGAATCGTTAATGCAGATTGGGTGTAAGTGTGCTTCTAGACGGCAGTTATCCATCCTCTGTAAAAAGATTGTGTTGACATTATTTTGCTCAGATCTATATTTTCGGTTTAGTTATTTCCACTGAAGTCGCATATATTGTTTTAGCATAGACTTCCCTTTAATGAAACTTAGAGGTACTTGGGATTAAGGGACATCATCATCCATATGTAAATATTCTTGGAGAGAAAGCGTA
The DNA here is from genome assembly GCA_034231615.1 of Meghimatium bilineatum. Taxonomy (NCBI): domain Eukaryota; kingdom Metazoa; phylum Mollusca; class Gastropoda; order Stylommatophora; family Philomycidae; genus Meghimatium; species Meghimatium bilineatum. The sequence goes on along the minus strand of CM067316.1, from coordinate 39,697,904 downwards.
ATAAGTGCAAAAAATGATGTCTAACAGAAACAGAACAAGAAAAGTCATGTGAAGATTGAAGAGATTACAGAAACTTTAGGAATAACATCTGTAGTGAATAGCAGATACCCTTGCTGTTCAGCCACTTAATGAGAATGAATCCTTATTGGCCAGCAGAAAGAACATACGAATGAAAAAATAACATGAGGAAGAGGAAGACCAAGAAGGTGGATCCAGTAATATTGGATTGAGACGTTATGAGATCTCACAATATTACTGCATATAAGGTCATCACACGTGGTGTAGTCCGAAAGGCAATATTCCGTCATTCAATCCTGCGACGCCTTACAGTAAAAGAAGAGAAAAGACAATAGATATATCGATTTAAACAACGCAGTAAAACCTTCTTTAGATGACCTGGTTTTTGAGCCGCCGGACATAAGTGGCCTATAACTGGATTAAGTGTATGATTTCGACTATTGTAACTTGTATTTCACAATTCTATCCGGAAAATGTATTTCGAGTGAAGTTTTATTGCGTGGAATCTGCTAGCGCTGAACGAGTGTTAAAATCTATATCCGATTGATGGGATTTAGTTTGTTTTATTTATTTGCGCTTTATCGCCTGCGCTATAATGCCTTTCTCATGTAACTATTTTTTATTTTGTATACTATCATTGTCAATTGTGATGTACTTTACAATGTCTGGTCACAAGATTGAGTGTGACTACTATTAATTTGACAAAAAGATCTCCAAAAGTTTTGGTTTTCTCATCTTCATGTCTATTAAGAGTAGATTATATATTTAAAGGATTGTCAGTTTTGGCATCTTGAAATCCGTGTGTCTCTGGGACTCAAAAAGGAGGAAATGAATAATAACACAGTGACTTTCCATGAAAATAATAAGAAGCGATTAAGGAGTTTGAAAGAGGAGTTAATCTCCATATTCTGAAATGAATTTCCATTACTAAAATCTTACACCCCTCTTAAACTACTGGTAAAAGTGTTTCAAATTTCTTGTTAAAGTTTTATGTGTTCGGTCGAAATATGCTGATATTTCGGGACAAAAAACTATAAACACACAGCGTATATCGTTCTAAGTATTACATCCTGATAATCTGTAGGAGTTTGAGAATGAACGCCACATAATCAGAAATATATATTTCGCACCACCTATTCATCATCATTAGTTTTTTTTTCAATAACCTTATTCAACAAACTGATTTTAAAACCATATTTATCAGGTGCTTACAATATGAATAGGCATTTAGACAAAAAGACATTCGAAATCAAATGATTCCAAATTTTTTTAGCTGAAACTAATTCTCGTATCAACTTTTAAAGTATACATTAATCATGTTAGGAGCAGTGTCCCCTACTTCCGTCATTTCGTTCACCCAGCCGTCAAGAAATTAATCAGCTCATGCACGCCTGATGGAATATTGTAGAACAGCAAAGATATATCTCAAACATTCAAGATCTGAAGCAATCCTTTATAGGGTACCCTACGACTCTTTGTGGCTTTCATTTCCGTTTCATCGGTTTCTCTAAAGTTTTCGTTCTCGGCCACTAGTTCCCATTTTGTCTCTGGAGATTTATATAATTGAAATTCATTTGAGAATATGGAGCAATGCCGGATTTACCTATACGCTAAACAAGCTATAGCTTAGGGCCCCCACTTTCTTAGAGCACCCCCCCCCCATTTTTTATTTCACTATCTATATATTCTTAATCGTTAAAGGGCTCCATATCTCAAATAGCTTAGGGCCCTATCAAGTCTAAACCCGGCCCTGATATGGAAGTCATTTCTGAAGCCTCCAAGCAATTTCTATAGTCTGTTATTATGCTGAACATCTTGCTTATGATAAAGTAATACAATTAAATGATATGTGTGACATTATGGTGGAAATATACTTTATAATGTATACAATAATAATATAATGTATACTTTATAATGTATGAGGAGCGCGGTAGCCTAGTGGATAGTGAGCTTGCTTGCTATCATCTGGTTACAGCGTGCCAGTTTCGAAACCACGTCCGGACATTTAAAAAAAATCCGGGTTGTGATTTCTCACTTGACACGACCACTCCTCCAGTCGACTCAGCTGTAAATGAGTACCTGACGCATGAGTTAGGGAAGGTAAAAAACAGCAAGGAAGGGAACTGGCCACCCCACCTAATAGTTGCTGCGGCTTAGTACATGAAGAGTTATCTTCATCCCCGACGGCAGACGCCATGGGACCTACCTTTACCTTTAATGTATACAATAAACATTATATAGTTAACAATGTTAGAATGTCATATTCAGAATGAAGCAATCAACACAGAATTTATTGGTTGTAGTGGTTTTCTAGTCAGGGTAAATACACTCAGTAGTTTGTGATTGCTTTTTGAACGGTCAGGATGTTCGATTGCCTGCGGTGGGATTCGAACCCGCTACCTTGGCTGTACATGCACTGTACGTCGCCGCCACAGTCAAAATTATAAACTATCTTTGTTATTATTATGAAATTGTTGCATATAATATTGTCTAAGATAATGTGCTCTCGTTTAATGAATACTAGTCAATAAACTTTACGAATATTTTCAACAGATTTTGTGAAAAAAGTTAAAGTTTGCAAAACATGAAACAGAACAATTATTTACACAAAGTACAAGTAATACGTTTCACCGTTACCAAACAAACAAATTTTTAAAAACAAAGTCAAGAATATACACTACAAAGTTAATCGATGTTCAGCGATATGTCTATATCAATGACAGGGCAAACAGAGAATATCAATCAAGTGCCATGCCGACTGGCGTAGGCGATCATGTTTCTGCACGACTCTCTGTCTCTTGTGTTGTCAATAAGCTTGGTTGGTGAGCTTTTACCGTGCCACGAGAATATACAATACAATAATGTTATTGGAAGCGGACTAGTCTGCACACAACTAACAACTTTCACCACCAAAAAAAACACGTCAGTTACTCTATATCTGGTTGGTTTAAATATATTACAGTATTTGTTAACATCTATTAGTAAATATTTGTACCGCCTTTTTATCTATTGTCGATTTTCAGTTAAATATTTACCTGATTGAGATGTTTTTTACGGAATCTACTTATTTAGATGATCAAAGGATTGTAAATTACCTTCGTAGTGGGGTCTCTACTACAGTTTAACACGGAATTTGCGATGAAGATTGACGAAGTCTGAGATCTTCTTTCTTTTTTTAATTTTTCTGAACTGAGAACTCGCTATAAAAGTGATGTGATCCTCTATGTCCATGGTTGATAGCGATTGCGGATGATGTCCTAGTCTGTGGATGAACATTGAGTACTACCCCTGTGATATGATAACATCAGTATTATTGTCTGAATAGAGTAAAGAGATGATTCCTCAATTACTCGTTGAGAGTTTTAGGTCAAGTGCTCGTAGAAGGAAGATGGAAGGTTTACATACAAGAACAACAGTGCACCCACATGGGTAAAGAGTAACTTATCCAGCATGATGCTACCTCCCATCCCCAAAATATCGTGTAGAAAGTGATACGATCTGACGATTAAGTAACCAACAAACAAGAAATCGAAATATATGAATAGATAGTTCAAGAGGAAACTCATGCAATGACTGATGAGAGATTCCGTTTCTGACACATTTTTTGAACTTTCTCCAGTACTGAATCTGAGTGGTAGGCATAATTGACAATCGCCTTGCTATTATTTAGATAAAACACATATTGTGGACACATTATCTCATGTAAGAAATAACAGTTTGTGGAATAGTTGTCGTAAGTAAAAAAAAAATTACAGGCTGTGCAAAAGTTGTCACATGTGAGAAACAATATTCATTTGCTGTAAAGTAGTCACATATGAGAAACAAAACTGATTGTAGATACGAAACCAGAGAAAAACACATGTTTTCAGTAATAGGACTTCATTATCTCATGGATAAACTTTGAAATGTTTTAAAGTAAGTAAATAGAACAGCGTTAATATATTAAAACTACTCTGTGATCGAATGTAACTGGTCATTGGCACACATAGAACGGTGACACAACGCCATATTAGTTCTCAGCATTACATCCTTCTGTACTCTAGAAGGATCATTGTCGCGCTACAATAGAGTTTCAGTAAGAGTTTCAATACATACCACTCAGTAAGAGTTTCAATACATACCACTCAGTAAGAGTTTCAATACATACCACTCAGTAAGAGTTTCAATACATACCACTCAGTAAGAGTTTCAATACATACCACTCAGTAAGAGTTTCAATACATACCACTCAGTAAGAGTTTCAATACATACCACTCAGTAAGAGTTTCAATACATACCACTCAATAGAGTTTCAGTAAGAGTTTCAATACATACCATTGAAAAAATAGAGATGAAATTGCTCAAACTACAATGTTAAATATAAAGAGATATAGTATAACAAACGTAAAATAAGAAATCGGAAGAAATTATGAAGGAGGAAATCTAAGATAATTGCTTAATAAACGAATCGTAATGATAATGTGTATAGAAGGCGATGTCATTCAACAAAGTGAGCAGAACTGAATATCTAAGACAAATAATTATGCTGACGTGAAAACCATAAAATCTATAATTTTAATAGATAAACATGAGAGATAAAATCGATGCTCTCAACTAACATCGATATTGATCAGTGAAATGGAATAATGACGCTAACTAATTGTATGTGTCTGGTTACACTGCGGGCATCTACTATTATCAATCAATATTAATAAAACCCATAACCCTTCAGGGTCGTAGGGGTACCACATTGGAAACTTCAGCACACAGAGTCCTCCAGCGAATTATATCCTCAGCGATGCGGATGAGTGTGGAAATATCTAGCCCTGTCCATTCCTTGATGTTGTCTGTCCATGTCTTTATTTGTCCTCCTCTGCTTCTTCCACCCTCGACAGTTCCCTGCAGTATTGTTTTTAACAAGGAATCGTGCCTGCATACATGTCCGAACCATGCTAGTTTTCGTCGTTTCACTATTGAAAGCAATGGCTCCTGGACACCTGCACACATCTCTACTTTATTTCTTACGTACACATTGGTCTCATGTTCCCTATAGGAAATTCGTAGAATTCTTCTATAGCATTTATACTCGAAAGCCTGTAATCTTCTCTCCATGTCCGCAGTGAGTGTCCAACTCTCACAACCATACAACACAACGGAAAGCACCAGCGACCTATACAGTTTGATTTTCACCCCAACACTGATTTTGCTTTTCCAAATCACAGATAGCCTTGACAAGGACGCTAAAGCCATCTCCAGCCTTATTTTTAGTTCTGCTTTGCATTTACTATCGCTGCATATACTGGATCCGAGGTATTTGATCCACTATTATATTATATTATAAATACTATTATACAATATACACAATGAAGGCAGAATAACTATTATTAATACAAGGAAACAATGAAATCATTGCAAGACGTAGCGATACTTAAGAATGGAGTGAGTCGAAGAAATTTTAAAATATAATGATTAATACTAAGAATTTAATTATTAAATCATCAGACTGTCAATGATAGCCTTACACGGTGTTTCTCAAATATGTGTGATACATGGGACAATATTTTTTCACCCGCCTTTCCCAGGATACTTTTCTTCTGTGATCCAATAGAAGAATCTGCCCCCCCCCCCCCCCCAATTGTAAGTTTTCTTCTCCATACTACGTTCCCCTGAAAGTTATGTGTCCTTAATATAATCCACGTTGAGAACTACTAACTCGGCAGACTGAGAAAATCGGGGTTGCTGTAACACGGATCAAATTTAAGTAACAGATGCATAAACACTTCTTGAAGTATGTAAAGTATACATTGAGATAAATTGATAAGAAACTTCTTCTTCTTCTTCAGCGTTCATTCTCAAACTCCCGCTGTATTTCTCTTGCAACAGGACAATGGTCCTACAAGATTTCCAGTTGAATATAGTCCAGAGAATGGAAATGCGTTGTGTTGCCGTTTTATTTGCGCCAATGGCCCAACACATCCGTCTTCGGCGGTGATAAGAAACAAACAAATATATCTGTTACTAAGATATTTGCTGCAATAATACACGAGTAGAAAACATGAAACTAATGAAACATGAGGATTATAAGATGCTATCCATTAGGAAAATATACTAGACATTGACGCAAAGAGAGTCGTTGATAGTGGTACACTAGACGCATAATCAGATGGCTTCTTTACAATCTGCTATATGCCTGGCTGATGGCGATGGTTCAGATGAAGTCTCCTGTGTACAAAAGAAAGATCAGATAAATGTATACAAGAAATCTAGTGATCATAATTTCTGAAGTTTGAAGCTAATAAACACACGTATAAACATAAACAGAACACACAGTATGACTCATATAGATAATTCAGTAATAAGCGGAATCTATGTTTCGACAAAACTGTCTTCATTAAACATACAATTGCACTGAAAGTACGTAAATAAACGGTATGTATTGAAAACAATATCTATCTATCTATCTAGTGTCTTTTCTCTTCTTTTGTTATGTGACGTCGCAGGATTGCATGACGATCGGTTTTCGGGTTGTGGTGCGTTTTGTCCCTTGATATTAAGTTATGCTGTGCCGTATCAGGATATTGGTAACTCTTTCGATTGACCTTTTTCTTGATCTTCCTCTGTATCTTACTGTTTCCATTTTCATGTTGTATGCTCTTGCTGCTGACCAATACGGGTTCATTCTCATTAGGTGGTCGAACCGATGTTGTTCCAACAGTTCGCGCAATCTGCTCATTGTTCACATGATCGCTGTTTTTTGTTTAGACATTTCATACGTAATAATCGGTTTTTCTCGTTCTTTAGTGAGTGTCCATGTTTGACATTGATAACACAATATTGGGATGAATATTTTATTTGTGATCTGTCTCGTGGTTTCCATCGGGATAGATATGTGTTTAAAAATTGGTGTCAACTTCAAAATTTACGTAATTTGCTTATTGAATTCTTGTCTCTAGCTCTATGTCCATTCTTCCGTCGTCTGTAAAAATACTCCGAGATATTTAAATACATGCACTTGATTCAGTAGTTCATCATTTATCTTTATGTTCATTGTATTTTATTTTCTGCTTATAAACATTACATCTGTTTGTTTTTCTGTGTTTATCGGCGTGTTATGATTACGGCAGCTTACGTTTAGTAAGTTTATATGATCTTGCAACTCTTCAAGTAAATTGTGCAGTAGGCACTGATCGTCAGCAAAGAAATAAAGTAGCAACGTTCAGTTAGGTCATTTGCATGGTAAGCGTCTGGTGGTGTTTCTACTATTTTTGTAATATTATCCATATAAATGAAAAACAACTATTGTGATACGACACATCCCTGTCTAGCTCTGATTTTACTGAAAACCACTTTGTAAGTCCTGCATTTGTTCTAACTACACCTTTCCTATAGTTGTATATGGATCTTACACAGTCTAATGATGTTCCTTTTATTCAATACTTTTCCAGAATACTCCAGAGTAGTTCTCTATTTATTCGTTGAAAGCTTTTCCTGATCTATAATAGGAACATTCATTTGGTTTTTGTAATCTATTGTCATTCCACTAATTTGGTGTAGAGAAAATATTTCATCTGTACATCATGCTCCTCTTCTAAACCCAAATTGTTCCGTACGAAGCACTGGATCCAAAATATGTCTTATTCTTTTCTCAATAATCTTAGCGAAAATTTTATCGATATGACTAAGCAAGGAGATACCTCTGTATGTTCCACAATCTTGCTTGCTTCCTTTATTTCCATTTTAGTATTTTCAAATTCCATTTTGAAAAAGATGACTTGAAAAAAAAACATGACAGATGGAGTAAACAGAAACGGCAAAGCAGTGTTAAACAATTACCTCGCGAGGATGTAGACACTCATATAATCTGTGGTAAAGGCTTGTTCTCAGTAATCCAAAGAATTATGTCTGTGACAAAATGACTGCCAACAGGTGTGAATCATAGATTTGCGTAGAGTATTTAGATTCCGACTAGTAACACAACATTTAAGTATACTGTTTATGATAAAAACATAACTGGACATTTCCAATCACAAACGGGTATAGTTATCGGGAAAGCACAGTGTGCAACGAACTCAGACCAAACCGTAGAGCATACCCATTCTCTGATGACACGAATGATAGAACAATGTTTAAGAAGAAAAAAGAAGTATATGATAACAGATACAATTATAATATACGAGAGTATATCAATATGTTTGAAATAAGTCACACATGGCTGGAAAAATTTAATATATACGAAACGAATATTAAAACTATATGATTTTAGACGGACATATTTCCTTTATTTTTCTACATAATTTACTTAGTTAGCCAATGCCGTACGCGATAAACAACAACCACTTCCTTATTAATGCCATTAGCAGAAATGTGATAAGACTACAGGGCTAGCTGAGAGACGGACAAGGGTAAAAATTGATGAAGAATAACACTAATGTTAATTGTCCTTTATTTTTTTTGGGTGATTCATTTAAAATAAAAGACAAGATAGTAAGGAAATACTCGTCAGTTAACTTTGTAAGACGAGGTTGTTGACAGATTGTAGTTTGCCTGACTATTTAACTGGCCGTGACCGAGACACGGGATATGACGGAGTGAGAGAATAAAATTGCTAAAATTGTAAAGTATAGTAAAGACGCTTATAGAGTGGAATATTCGAGTGAAGTTTGTTGCCAACGTTATCGTCGAAGAATAGGATACAAAATTAAATTAGTGGCAAACACAATTGCGAGGATAAACGCGAAAACTCATGAGTGGTCAAGAAGATTGTGATCCAAAAACGTTGAAAACATGAATATATCAAATTGCAATCAATTTTGAGTGATCAGTCGTTCATTCGGCAGTAACCAAGAAACAGCTAAACAAATTTAACGAAGAATTAATCAAGGAAGTGTCCCAGGGATATGACATAAGTTCCTCGAACACAGTTGTTATAAAATTATGTTGGAATGCAAGCTGTACAACGCAATGTCAAAGATAATTCGTAACTTGTTGGATTTATTCGGTGCTCCTATGCTGTTGTTAAAGTGTTTAGAATTAAGTTGTTGTGAATTCCAATGTTTGTAGATAGAATGTAGAAGTTAGAAGTAGTTAGCATAGGTTGTGATATTAGCTTACAAGTTAAGATTGAAATAAATATCATTCTTAAGGTTATTAATCTGTTTATTGAGTTAAATGAGTTAAATAGGTAGATCGTTGTGTAGGTACTAGAACACCCGTGATTTGGAGGGGCCCGAAAGGGGAGCAAAGAATAGCAACAATGTTTACCTTCCACGCATGTCGTAAAAGGCGACTAAGGAGGTTATGGGATAGAGTTGGTTGTCCCATTCCATATAGGGTCAGGGACCCAAAGCCATGCTGAAGTCGGATGTGTCTGGCCTAAAGGCACAGATATCGCAGCAATACTGTAAACCATGACACAACGCATTCTGTTCTCCGGACGACATCCTGCTAATCTGCAGGAGTTTGTGAACGAACGCAGAAGAAGAAGAAGAAGATAGTAGAAAAAGTAACACCATGTATGGTTCACCTGAAATGGAATCGTTTCTGAAAGAAGAAAATTGTCCATGAATATTATATATTCTGATGGTTTGACCAAAGAGTGAAAGTGTCAAGCTGAGTTGTGAAATTTGAAAGAGGAATCTCTCCCACGAGAATATTTAGCCTACGAATAGAGGTATGGAAATAGAGAAGTTGTATTCTCAAGTGTCGTCGTATGTTCAATTCAGCAGAGAAATAGGTAATACTGTGAGTGAGCATTACTCACCACCAAGACGTTAGTTTAGCCATTAGCTAGGATTTAGAGATATTGTTTGATCTCCCCAACGTGATTGATCGTACAGTATTATATAATAGTGCATTATGCATTTTGCACTAACCAGAAAAGTCGAATCTGCAGTGGTTCTTCTTGATTCTTAATTAGAAACTGGCCTCACAGCACGTGGGACATTCCCATAAGTGCTCCGCCCTCTGTTCCAGCAGCCATCTGACTCGATGAATGTGCAGTGGAAATCTTTGTAGTTTTGTTCCTTGAAACTGCAACATATTTTTATGGAGTCTTATTCGAGTTCCAGAGTTCCTGCCATTTTGAAGCATTATTTACCAAGTGAACTTGTGTGAAAGGTTACTCAACTTTCATTCCTGCTCCGGGACGCAACCAGTCGGAGACTTTATATTTGGATGCACCTGTTGTTCGTTCTTGAAGAGCCGGACAGTCGACGTTTACCTCGGGATGATTACCTTTCAAGAGTAGATGTTCGTTACAAGCCAATGGAATGGCTTCGTGAATAGACTGTAAACACTTCGTTATAAAAGTGACACCCCTTTCAGTTTATATAATTTTTACTAGCCAATGGATAAGTCCAGTTTTATGAACATTAAACACTACATTATCTCTAAACACACTTAGTTTTGACTTCAATCCTGCTGAAATAGGAAGACTAATCATAGAAGTAACCATGACAATTGCGAACTATTGCCTTTAAGGATAGGTTAATAGTGACTGTCAATCAATTTTTGAACTAGTGTTTCTTAGTGTTAGCTAGTATGCTTAACATTCAGGGTAGATGATCTGATTGTATGATTAGAACAATAGGCGGTCAGTCTATAACTCAGTGAATCAACTGCCTCCTGTCCTGCGAGTATAAAGATTGAAAATATGTATCATATTTCGTAACTTAGATTGCACCCACGAATTTGATGTCTATGAAAGACAGTTGTTAAGAAAGATATATTTGTGTAAAACAGTTTCTCTCCAACTTTTCTTTTAGAAGGTAAGAATGTGTTCAGGTTTCTGATAAGACCAACCTCACCCAGTTCACGGTCAAAGAACATCTGAAGAAATACTACAATAACATCAACAGAAATTCCATGAAGGAGCCACTATACTTTTGGTAACAACAGGATAAATCGTGGGCCACAAAAGAGAAAAGACCTAACGACCGCCAAATAAGACACAAAAATAGAGAGTTATAAAAAACGCTAATTGATGAAAGAAGGAAATACATTTATAACATGTTGAAGTCCCTCGAAAAAATAACAGTATAAAATGGCACAGAAACATCTGTCATCCCCACCCTTTCCAAAAAATACAACTTCACAGTTCCTTCCTTGTACACATTTGGAACATGATAATTATCGGTGACTTCGTATATGTGCTGAGTATGCGGGAACAAACACTACTGATGCAAATATCGTATACCACAAACATTGATCACATAATCAGATATTGTATAGTCATAATCGATAATATGTAATAACTGCAGCATAACTTAAATCCAACAGATGAAACTATACAACACGGTAAGGAAGTTGTGCTAATTACTAGATTAATAGTCAAGCAAAATGAATTAAACAGGTTACTAAAACACTTACCTTGCCTATTAATAAAAATATATTTAAAAAAGTATATATAAAAAAACATACAATAAAACTAAACAGGACAATTCTCCACGTATCGGCTCAAATTGAACCTTTTTCACGAGACAAACAACAGAAAACAACAAAATAAAAAACAAAATAGATGACTAGATTTCATCAAGCCCCGTCTCCATAAATATATTTTTATTAATAGCCAAGGTAAGTGTTTTAGTAACCTGTTTAATTCATTTTGCTTTACTATTAGTTCATTAGGTTGCTGCGGCACCATCCACTTTGTCGGACACCCTCTGACCATTTGGTTATTTATATTATTGGATTAACTGGTATGTGAACGGGGAAAATAGCGTTTCGTACATGTCGTTTCTTATATTGAGAATTTAATGTTGATAAATTTTTTGGGGTCGAAACAGTGATTTTTGTGTATAATCTTGTGTGTATCCTATTATTAGTAAAACTGCATCACCCTGTTTCCTAACCTCTTAATCCAGCTTTTAAAATGCGCATTAGATTGTGACTTGACACATTTCGCATACATTTCGGTATCCTAGTTAATATTCAGTTTTTGACGCTATGTATTAAGAAAGACAGAGTATTATAGGGGAAAAATCATTAATCATGGACTTATAATAAAAGGGAATCAGAAGGATATGCAGACAGGTACAACAACAACGTGCTGATTTGAGATAGGCCGACCACTTCTCACAAACGTGCACTATTAGCATACGAGCTTCATCGACGTTGATCACGTGGGGTAAACAAAATTTACGCTCTCAAAGATTACTTGGTGAAGAACAGTAACCAAGGCGGAATCAAGGTATAAGAGTTACTAACACAAGTCGATAAAAAAACCTAACAACGATACACAGCGACAGGCAACACCTCGACTAAAACACATTCATCAGGACAAACAAAGCAAAACCGTAAACAAATCTTACATAGAGACACACACGGTGGTGATAGGAAGGAAAAAAGAGGGACGAGGGGCAGTAGTGAGAAGACTACGGAGGAAGCACAGATAGAACAACATGGCAGGGAAAAAGAGAGTGTCAGAAGAAGACTAAAGGGGTATTTCTACAGAAAAAGAGGAAATAGATAACATATAATGCAAATTATTTTTTTTAAATGATAATGGAAATGACTTAGCTCTGTAGTATTTCGCAGTTCCCACTCTCTTTTCATCTCAAACTACAGTCGTGCCACGTTATTTCATTTTTCCTTTTTTTTTTAAATTTTATTTCTATTATACCTGATCTGTTTTCACTTTTTTTGTGCAGTTGCTTACCACTATCATCTTTCTCTCACTCTCTTTTTCCCTGTTTCCCTGTCATGCTGGCATATTTTTGCTTCCTCCGTCGCCTCCTCACTACTGTCTCTCTTCCCTCTTTTTTCCTTCCTATCACCATGATGTGTGCCTCTATGTAAGATTTGTTTACCGTTATCCACTGTTATCCTTTGTTTGTCCTGATGAAGGCTTTTTAGTCGATACGACGTCTGTCGCTGTGTCTCGTTGCTAGGTTGTTTTATCGAATTGTTTTGGTAACACTAATACCTATTTTTGCTCATTTTGATATTTGCTCTGTTTTACCCTATCTACCTATTTCCTGTTTAGGGATGTTACGAAAAAAAATTAAAGTAACCCATACCATTTATTAATGCCGTAGTAGTATGATATGTTAGTGATCTCACATTTCAGTGGCTCTGCAAATGAGGGCGGTAGCCATCTCCTCTCCCTCGCAGTCTTTACTTCCCGGATTAATCCGGTACCCATTTAAGGATGGGTCGACCCGGAGCCGATGCTATCTGAAAAACATTTCAGCCTCAACTGGGGTATGAACCCAGGACTACTCATATGTGAAGCCGTGCGCTACTCACTGCGCAACGCGGCTCTCAACATCATTTAGGGATGTTACCCAACACGGGATCTTATCCCGGAATCAAGGTGGTAGGTCCTACCTGATATTCGTTACCAGGTAATGATATTAGCTAATCATAGTAAAGCGAGTTTGTTGTTACCCTTACATTACATCACGATGTGTACTGGTCAGTGACAGTTTTGATAGACTGTGGTCAGGTAGCAGGATAAAGCATAATGAGTCAGTGATATGACTAAATTATACATAAGAACGTTTGACCTCGAGAGAAACAATGTGACATATCAGGAATCAATACGGGTGTCTTGCAAAATCTGGGATATATTTCTAGATAGAAATGTCAACAAGAGTCTTATAGACTAGAAGCTAGTTAGATCTAGAGAAATTAAATTGTATATTGACAATTTTACACGTTAAGTTACATAGATGAATATTCGTAAAACATTTCGCACGAAGTGGAATGTAGTACGGTGTATATCAAAACATGATAGACGGACACGCATAACTGTTAGAATTTAGGTTCCATTGCTGAAATGGAGCTAGGCGTCTATCATGTTTTAAAACATCTGGATTAGTTGGATTGTCATAAGAAGGATGCAGTATATGAGTGCTAGATCTCGCGGATTTTGGGAGTGTGGATATGTAGATGGTCCTTGTGGACAGCATGGACGTGCGAAAGTGCAATCGTTTTGGGTAAATCGAAGTCAGTCAGGTTTCAAGAAGGCCAATGACCAGACGTTGATACAGTAACTCTCGAGTCTGAGCTCATGAACTAGGCCTGCCCAGAAGTTTACCTCTCGAAGTCTCAAAGTTTTTATGTTCGTGTAATATTAAGAATCAAAGGATGACATTTGACGAGTGACGTGTGCTTGAATCAGAAGAATTATAGCACTGTGTGACGTGTGCTTAAGTCAAAAAGTATTATAGCAATGTGTGACATGTGCATGAGTCAGTAAGTATTATAGCACTGTGTGCTGTGTGTATGAGTCAGGAGGTAGTATATCACTGTGTGACGTGTGCAGGAGTCATGAAGTATTATAGCAATGTGTGACGTGTGCAGGAGTCAGGAAGTATTTTAGCACTGTATGACGTGTGCATGAGTCAAGAAGTATTATGGCACTGTGTGACGTGTGCATGAGTCAGGAAGTATTATAGCATTGTGTGACATGTGCAGGAGTCAGGAAATACTATAGCAATGTGTGACGTTTGCATGATTCAAGAAGTATTATAGCACTGTGTGACATGTGTGTGCGTCGGGAAGTATTATAGCACTGTGTGACATGTGTGTGAGTCAGGAAGTAGTATAGCACTGTGTGACATGTGCTTGAGTAAGGAAGTACTATAGTACTGTGTCACGTGTGCATGAGTCAGGAAGTACTATATCACTGTGTGAAGTGTGCATGAATCAGGACGTTCTATAGCACTGTGTGACGTGTGTATGAGTCAGGAAATACTATAGCACTGTGTGACGTGTGCATGAGTCAGGAAGTATTATAGCACTGTGTAACGTGTGCATGAGTCAGGAAGTATTATAGCACTGTGCGACGTGTGCACGAGTCAGGAAGTACTATAGCAGTGTGTGACGTGTGCATGAGTATGGAAGTACTATATCACTGTGTGACGTATGCAGGAGTCAGGAAGTACTATAGCACTTTGTGACGTCTGTAGGAGTCAGGAATTATTATTGTAATTCATACTCACTGTACTGAATAGCCTGCTGCAGTTCATAGGAAACAGACCTTATCGTAGAGATGTAAGGAATATTTTGTAGAAATGTATTCCAGGAAATTGAGACTATTAGTTGTACTAAACGTGTATAATATAGTAGAGATGGCTTGTACATAACGATGCTACCACGGAGGCGAGACCTTTAATGTGAAAGAGTAGAGGCTAAATCTACGAGAATCTTAGACAGACAAACTAGAGTTAGTAATCAAGTGTCAGTTATTGTACTTAGGTTCCGGACAACTGACCCAGATTTTTTAGGGTAGGTTTTTGCTGATGTGTCGCTCACCGCAGGTGAAGAATTGAATATATTTATCTAATCCTGTTTAAGTTTTAAGGTAACAATTATTTTTTAATAAAATGTAGATGTGACTTTTTTTCAAGGTGTGAGTTTTAAGTGAGCACTTGTTCATTTTGTATTTTGAGATTAGAAAATAAATATGAATAGGTCTATATAGAATTAGACTACTCCATGAAGAGTGCGAGAAGAGGCTACCGCCCTCATTTGCAGAGCCACTAAAATGTGAGATAACTAACATATACTCCTACGGCATTAATAAATGGTATGGGTTACTTTAATATATTTTTCGTAACATCCCTAAACAGGAAATAGGTAGATGGGGTAAAACAGAGCAAATATCAAAATGAGCAAAAATAGGTATGAGTGTTACCAAAACAATTCGATAAAACAACCTAGCAACGAGACACAGCGACAGACGTCGTATCGACTAAAAAGCCTTCATCAGGACAAACAAAGGATAACAGTGGATAATGGTAAAGTTGTACTAAGTCCTAATTAATCAATGTAACAATAATTATTTGTTTTAAATAGTAACACCGCCCGTGTGTTGCCGGTTCCTGAAATGGGAGCAAAGAATAGCAACACTGTTTACCTTCCACGGATGTCGTAAAAGGCGACTAAAGAGGTTATGGGATGGAGTTGGCTATCCCATCCCATATAGTGTCAGTGACCCAAAGTCATGCTGAAGTCGGATGTGTCAGGCCGAAAGGCGTAGAATAGCAGCAATGCTGTAAACCATGACACAATGCATTCCGTTCTCCTGACTACATCCTGCTAATCTGCAAGAGTTTGAGAACGAAGAAGAAGAAGAAGAAATAGTAACACAGACAGGTAGAGCACTAGACGTGCGAAGCCAACGGGAGTACCCACTATTACATACCAGGATCCCTTACCAAATCAATTGTTACAGAGGGGTGTTCTAGTATCGGGTAAAAACCCTAAACAGGAAATGGGTGACTGGGATAACTCAGGGCAAATATCTAAATGAGCAAAAATAGGTATAACTGTTACCATAATGGGGCATGAAACAACCAAACAACGCGACACAGTGACGGACAACATTTCGACTGAAAAGTCTTCATCAGGATAAAAAAGGGACACCAGTAAACAAATCTTGCATAGAGACACACGTGGTGGTGATAGGGAGGAAAAAAGAGGGAAGAGGGACAGTAGTGAGGAGACGACGGAGGAAGCAAAGATAGGACAGCATGACAGAGAAAAAGAGAGTTTGAGAGGAAGATGAAAGTGTTAAGTAAGTGCAAAAAAGGAAACCATTTCACACGGGAGTCATATAACTCTATCATGGTGC
This sequence comes from Meghimatium bilineatum, assembly GCA_034231615.1. Classification (NCBI taxonomy): domain Eukaryota; kingdom Metazoa; phylum Mollusca; class Gastropoda; order Stylommatophora; family Philomycidae; genus Meghimatium; species Meghimatium bilineatum. The sequence continues at coordinate 39,681,328 of CM067316.1, read as the reverse complement.
CTGTTACCCTTCCTTAACTTCGAATTAATAGTTATCATATTTGGTATGAGTGCGGTATTGATAATGTAGCATCTTATCTGAGGGGTTAGACTAGTTGATAGTCTGATTGATATCACCGGGTTGCAGCGTACCAGGTTCGAAACCATGTCCAGACATTAAAAAAAATCCGGGCTGTGAATTATCAATTGACACGACTACTCCTTCAGTTGACTCAGCTGTAAATGAGTACCCTAAGCATGACTTAGGGAAGGTAAAGACAGCAAGGACGGGAACTGATGACTCCACTTAATAATTTCTTCTGCTTAGTACATGAAGAGTTAACTTCAACCTCGACGGCAGGTTGCTGTCAAGGGACCTAACTTTACCATTGAATGTGGTAGGGCCAAGAATGGAATCACTTTACAAGGATGCCCTTAGGGATATGATTGTCCGGCTATTGATTGAAGAATTATAAGATAGTTTTGGGACGTTTAGAAAATATATGTTACACATATTTTAACTAGATATCGGATCTATAAGTTGCGGAATCAGAAGACAATCAGATATCGGTTTGTATGTTGAGGAAACATTAGAAAACAAAGCCGATAACAATTTAGAAGAAATATGTACTTCTTTAATAAGGGTATATTGTGGGATGATCATAATTTCCATCATCTTTAAATAGGAAAGAACTATATATATTACATTTCTATATGTAAAAATTAACGTTTATATTTCAAAATTCTAATAGGAAACAACATAAATATTTTTTTTTCTAATATTAAAAAATAGATTTGTATAACGTTCTTTTATTAGAAATGTCAGTAAAACAACACACACAGCAACATTCTTAAGTTCAGCTGCTTAAAACCTCATATGCACTACTACTGCGAAGCGACATATACTTTGCGGAACGTAGTGTTTCTACATTTGTGTGATCTTATTCTTCGACTGTTCTGAATATTACATTTGTTTTAGCATTTTTTAACGCTTTTTAACTAATTATGAAATAAATGTGCATGTCTCTGAATTTAGATTGCACGTCCTCCATTTCGGAAGTTGGATGTGTTGTACCATTGACTCAAATAAATACGGCGCCACGAACTCATTTCAATTTACATCCGAATGAAAATGTAATAGAACCGGACCAATGTCCTGCTAGAACAGTAATTGAAATCGGGAGTTTGAGAACGACCGCTAAAAGATAAGGTCTATAAAAGATTCGGTAGTGAACGTGTGTCTCTCCTTTGTCCATTGAAACTGAATAACGGAGAAAAACTCTTCATATTTTCATTGTAAGGATAGATAACAAATACCTTTGGAACAACCGTTGAACTATTCTGAAAGATAGTTGGACATTCTAGTGTCTATAGCAGTGTTTCCCAACGTGGGGCCCATGCCACACCGGGGGACAATGTGATTGTTCAGGGGGAGGGGGGTGGTAATTATTCCATAAATTGTAAGAAATAATTCAATTTTTTTGTGTAAATGAAAATGTAAAATTATACAAAGGGGGACATCAGAATTTTGGAAAGACTTAGGTGGGGCACAGTAATAAAAAAAAATGTTGGGAAACACTGGTCCAGAGCATTCAAAATATTTTCTTTCATTTTTGATTTGCTAATAATTCGCTAATTTCTTTATCATTGTGATATATTTTGCATGAATATTTTCATATTATTAAATTTATCAGAAAACTATTTTAAAAAAACCATTAGATAGTCAGTCATACGTCAGCAACGTTCATGCTAACATAAACTTTAATTTGGTGAATGTAGCTAGCTACCTATCAACTTTATTTTGGTGGATGTAGCTAGCTACCTATCAACTTTATTTTGGTGGATGTAGCTAGCTACCTATCTATTTTATTTTGGTTAATGTAGCTAGCTACCTATCTATTTTATTTTGGTGGATGTAGCTAGCTACCTATCTATTTTATTTTGGTGAATGTAGCTAGCTACCTATCTACTTTATTTTGATGGATTTAGCTAGCTACCTATCTACCTTTTTGGTGGATGTAGCTAGCTACCTATCTACTTTATTTTTGTGGATGAAGCTAGCTACCTATCTACTTTATTTTGGTGGATGAAGCTAGCTACCTATCTACTTTATTTTGGTGGATCATTGTGTTAACTAATAATTGTTTCTTTACTTGCTTTATTTTAAAAGAAAACATAGATATCGTATATTTTTAAATAGTTATATTTGAATAATTTTGTTGTACATATTTGTAGTCTTACATTATAATATTAATAAGGAAAATTGGAACAAAAATCGGTAAGTAAGAATCCGGAAATTTTTACATATTATAACAAAAAAAGAAACTTGGCGGTGCTGAAATTTTAATTTTAAAATAGAGGACGTGTCGGGGAGAGGTGAAGGTATCTATACATATCAGCCGTTCTGTCGTGAGATGAGATATGTTGGCACAAAGAGTATGATTCCTTTGACAGATTTATTGAGACCGTGGGCGTTATGGAAGGCCTGTTCGCTAAATTAATTTAGACCCCCGTTCTTTACGTGTTTCGATTATTGTTTGAATTACAGTTGGTTACTATTTATATACTTGGAATCGAATGCCACAAATAGCCCAGGACGATTCCACCTGTTTAAATAGTAACTAACTGAAAGTCAAACAATAACCAAAACACGTACCGAATTGGGTTAAATTTAAATTAGTCTTCTATACCGTGATTCGGTAACAGATGAATCGGCAGCCAAACAACTAACCAAGATTGTAGAATTTCCTGCTTGTTGTACCTATCTGCAATGGAGCAGGACAAATTAAATAATAACCGGTAGGATAATATAGGATATGTGGTTTCAGTAGAATGTTGGAACGAAAAAGCAGAACGTCTGGCCAAGACATGACCAACCAGTCGTGCCAATAACGTACCATGAAATAAAACAGATGGATTAGAAAGCCAACTCTAATACAAATTGATTAACAAATTATGAACTGACCAGACCAAGTTGTCATTTTGCGCATCAGAACAGGACACAATTGACTCAGCAGACACATTTATGAAAAGTTCAAGATTGGCAACAAGTTTGTGTGTACATGTTGACCTCAGACAGCAGGACACATTCTTCAGGAATTCCTGTTGTTTCATTGTTCCAGTGTATTTCTCTCAGCATTTCATAAAGAAACAGCAATGTAAGAAAAACTCTATGGATGTAACTCTGTACCAGCTACAAAATTCAAGTTTATAGAAAAGACAAAACTTCAGATTTAAACACACTTCGCACGTTTAAGGCGAACAAAATAAGAAAAACGTAGAATATCTAAATCAGATATTAATAACTTGGGTTGACATCTACCAAACTAAGTCGTGATCTCTGAGATATCAAAACGTTAAATCAGTCTACAAGGAAAAAAAGGACAAGAAAAAAGACAGCTAAAAAAATAGGGAACTTTGCCTTGTATTGTACCAGCTTTCGCGTTAAATGCTCTTCATGTCACTTCCTGAAAACGGAGATTCCCATCAAGAAAGAAGGATAGTCTGTCTATACACTGTTCGTGCGTGTAAGGAATGCTTATGTAGATCAACATGTAGATGATTATGTAGATGATTATGTAGATGATTATGTAGATGATTATGTAGATGATTATGTAGATGATTATGTAGCTTCTTGTAGATCAACGTACGATTAATTGCAAGAGGCAATTTTGTCATCATGACATTGATAGTAAACACCAACACAAGATGACTATCATATTATGAACAGACCAGAACAAGTTATAATTCTACGTCTCAGAACAGGACACAACCGACTCCGCAGTCACATGTATACAAAGTTCAAGATTGGCAACACGGCCATGTGTACATGTGGACAGGCAGCACAGAGTGCCAAACATATACTTCAAGAGTGTTCTGAGCATGAAACGCTGAGGCAAACATATTGGCCAGAGGAAACAACACTGGAATCAAAACTCTATGGGACACTGTATGAACTACAAAAGACAGTGAGTTTTATTAAGGAGACAGAATTACAGATATAGACATGTTTCAAGTGAACGAAAGAAGAAGAAGAAGAATCATGACATTGCCGCATTTACTTGTTCAAATTAATTTTGACACTTAATGTTTGACACTCAATCAATCTAAAAGATATTTGTAGGCGACAAATATGCAGTTCCACTAAGATACAAACCTTGAACCAGAAAGCTAGTGCATCAACCACTCTACTGCTGTTTCATTATTAAATATTACCAATAGATAATTGCTCATGCGTAGCTCTAGTTCCAAATTACTTAAAAAATGACAATTTGTTCCAGCACGATTTGAACGTGATGTTCATAGTTTTACCATCAAGAATATCAACATGGGATGTGTTTGATCTAGTTTAAACATTCTCCCCCATCATTTACAATTTACGATAATCAATATTTCCTTGCAAACTATCTCGCCAGATCACGTTCACTGCACGGACATGAATAACTGAATTGACAGAGATTTAGACACAGCGTCGTAGCTGGGATTTAAGATTACAGAAAACATTGGTGATTCTAGCATGGAGTAAGATATCTCAACTACATGATGTTGTGACAGTTTTCTGCCCAGATATACGTCGCATCTGCAGACCTTTGAATATGTTTTTAATAAATAAAAACCATCTGCTTTAAAAATAACTGGAGATTATTAATTAATTTTTTTCCAAAATATTTTTGATGCAGACACGTTATGTTGCTGTTATGCCTCATAATATTATCTTATCTGAGGGGTTAGCCTAGTTGATAGTCTGATTGCTATCACCGGGTTGCAGCGTACCAGGTTCGAAACCATGTCCAGACATTTAAAAAAAAGTCCGGACTGTGAGTTATCGCTCGACTACTCCTTCAGTTGACTCAGTTTACATCCTCACAATATAAACCGATATGTGGTTGTCTTCACCTGCCAATATGTGTCATAACCATTCCTAATTATTTGGCCTACAGCATGCAGTATATGTGTATTTTTACAAATTTCTAGCAACCAACATTTGTTTAAAAACGTTTTTCCATGACACATTTCCACTGATCACAACTGAAGTTAACATGTCCTCGTGAATGCGTATCATGAGGGCACATACATTGATTGTAGGTATAAATAATAAAGAAATGTATAAAAAACGTATGCTAGCAAAATTGAAGTAATTAAAAAACAAATACCAGCTGGGAGTAATATACAGTAGTTCTTACTGGTCAGTGGTGACAATAAATGTCATTTATTCTTTCAAATAATGACAATTGTGTTATAAATCTCACAAGACAGAACTTGAAATGTGAAGGTGGATATTTACGAATTGGATGGATTTATTGAAATGTATGAAGGAATGATCCATAATGCTTAAGCTAAGGAAGGTTGTGTGATTCAGCGATGAAAATTTCACAATTCGAACTAAAAGTAGGGTCTATGTCTTCCTGGATATCCGTGACAAACATTGTTACTATTATATCTTGAGACTAACGGGTATTGAACCAGTCTGTTCAACGGCACCAAATCGCCTAGCAACTATTGCACACACGTTCCTCCGTACTTGACTAACCGCATCTCCACACAAAAAAATGCGATTTTGTCACGCCATTCAAATCGTGCACTCAAAAAAATCAGAACGGACCAATCGAGACAAGGACTATTACAACAAAAACAAACATCCAGTACAGGTATTGAAATATCCTCAGTAACAACAAACATATAACATCCGTATTAGTTCTACAGGGGCCGATAGGTCTTCTTGTAAACATGGATAACATATATAGACAATACAATTTTGCTTCAAATAATTGTTTATACAAGTAAATTTAAGTAGGAAGCCAGAGGATAATTAAAAAATTCTTGAGACTACCAGGTATTGAACCAGTCCGTTCAACGGCACCAAATTGCCTAGCAACTATTGCACACGCGTTCTTCCGTATTTGCCTAACGACTTTCTACTTAAATTTACTATTATATCCATTGTATAATGAATAATAGCTTTTTCCAGATGTTTAGTTCCGTACACCTGATCACATCATTGGTAATCGCGTTAGTGTAATGTTATCTCATTCATCCGACCAGCAAACACACTTTTCTAGTTCACTCGTTTTTGTGGTTTAAAATAAAAATTACTCCCGTGGTTCACACAGTTATCAGATAGTAGGGTACCATGTCTAATGCTCTGTGAAAGTCGAGGAATGGTCGAACAAGAGCGGTAGGCGACGCTAGTTAGACAGTAAGGTAGATGATCACTTCTGGGAAAACCTATGTTATGAAAATGGTTCATAGCGCAGCTTACCTTATTTACCTCACACATTTAACAGATTTACATTATTTAATTTGCTTTCTATTTATTGGAGACACCAACTATACGTAAAATGACCAGTCCACAAGTCATATCAGTTTGATAAACCAAGATGAATAACAAAGACCTGTTTTTTGTTGCTATCAGAAGTACGGTCTTGACAGAATGACTCACACGGGGGTGAGAGGTAATAAAGAAGTTGACCCTGAAATTGGATAACTCATTCACTATTATGAAGCACAACCATCTAGTTTGAAAAAAAGAAACAGTTGTCAAGAAACTTTGCCATAATGTCCAGGTCTTTAACTGTTTTTCACCAGTATAGCTGGGAAATGTATGGGCTTCGTGGATACAAAACAGAAAATTCCTGCGTGTTGATCTCATGCATGTAACTTTTCTTTACTTATTCAACTTTTTCTCGTGATTTTCATTTCCTCGCATAACATAATAGACTAATATCATGATGAATGGACATAAGCTTGAAGAGGTGAATACCTTCAAATACCTCGGATCCAGTATATGCAGCGATGGTAAATGCAAAGCAGAACTAAAAATAAGGCTGGAGATGGCTTTAGCGTCCTTGTCAAGGCTAACTGTGATTTGGAAAAGCAACATCAGTGTTGGAGTGAAAATCAAACTGTATAGGTCGCTGGTGCTTTCCGTTGTGTTGTATGGTTGTGAGAGTTGGACACTCACTGCGGACATGGAGAGAAGATTACAGGCTTTCGAGTAAGAATTCTACGAATTTCCTATAGGGAACATAAAACCAATGTGTACGTAAGAAATAAAGTAGAGATGTGTGCAGGTGTCCAGGAGCCATTGCTTTCAATAGTGAAACGACGAAAACTAGCATGGTTCGGACAGTATGCAGGCACGATTCCTTGTTAAAAACAATACTGCAGGGAACTGTCGAGGGTGGAAGAAGCAGAGGAGGATAAATAAAGACATGGACAGACAACATCAAGGAATGGACAGGGCTAGATATTTCCACACTCATCTGCATCGCTGAGGATAGAATTCGCTGGAGGACTCTGTGTGCTGAAGCTTCCAATGTGGTACCCCTACGACCCTGAAGGGTTATGGGTTTTATTGATTGATTGATTGATTGATTGATTGATTGATAACATAATATATGAAAAACGACTAATAATTCATGAGTTGTGTCAAACAAGACGAGTGATACTGGGTGAGACCATCACACAGGACAATTACGGAGTAGGGTTTGGTATTTACTGTAAAGGAAATCCCAGCTATTTTTTGTGTGTAACAACGGACCATTTTCGTAATATATATATATATATATATATATATATATATATAATCGTGGAGGAAGGTGAAGACAAATACTTGAAATGCTGGGACGGAATCAACGTTTTTGTTTGCAGCGTGTCTAAAAGCAACCAGTCAAAAGGCGCACAAGTAATCAAGATTCGACGTACAAAACACAATGAGAATATGTCTATATCTATAGATATGTTTGAAGGGAACGAACGAAGAAGAACATGAATTATGAACCGTGACATAGAACACGGTTTTATATGTGTTCAATTGCATATTCAGTACTGACTATAAATACTGACTAGCGTTGTCTACAGTAGTTTTGTTATCGCCATTCCTCAACTTTCACAGAGTATGCGCCATGATATCCTATTTGCTTTGCGGATGGCTGAACCGCGGCAGTAATATTTTATTTCACACTACGAATAGCGAGTAAAGTATAACTTCGTGTCTGTTGGTCGACGGACGAGAGACACCGAATTTGGCGTGGAAACTATCACATAAATTTTCAATGACATATATGAAGCAGACCACATATTTAAAGACCTGAAATCATCAATATTCATACCATTACATAAGAAGACCAGGAATGTGGACTGTACAGATTATATACCAATACCTTTGATGACTCATATAACCAAAGTACTACTAAAGATAGTACATGAAAGAATTAAAAACAAGATAGACACTGAGGTAGGCGATGAGCAATTCGGTTTTGGAAAAAACAAACCTAAATCAGATAAGTTATACATAGTATCCGACTATTGATAGATAAATATATAGAGTTCTAAAAAAGTATCTATATTTCCTACATAGACTACAGCATAACATATTGCAGAGTACAAAAGGAAAATTAATAGACTGTCTACAAGAAATAGGCATAGATGGAAAAGACACAATCGCCGCACAGACAATTAAATTCTTCTTTGAGCATTTGATAATCATTCTCAGAAATGTACTTACAAATTCATGTTAGATATGAGAGCATATTATGTCAGTCTCATTATAGTTGCATACTGACAGTGTCTGCAAAAAAAAAGAGAAATATCGGATCTGAAGAGTCCTCCATATGTCACCGCTCTCCAGATCAAATGTTTCCACATTATTAGCGTTTTCACTCATACAAATTCATGATCTCTCCAATAACAATACATTCTTCTTTCGTGATCCTGAATCTCCTGATAGTGGAATATATTTTATGTGAACACTTTGCGTGAATTTGATCCTACATTTTTCTGTATTATGTGTCGAAATTATGTAGGGATACTTTCGCTGACGGCAAGAAAGATGAAAGGGCAATCAAATTCTGCAAGACCAAACAAAAACTAAAACTGTACGCAGCTGGCCGCAACATATGGAGAAATAAAAACCTCTAACCTCTGCCCCATGTGCCGCCTGCGGCACGAAAACAACAAACAAACAAACTAAAAAAGGATGTAATCCCTTGTTTCGAGGAATATCTCACCCATTATCACTGTAATAGAAGAGAAATCCTGCACAGAAAACGAATGGGATTTATGTATTACCACTGGTCTGCAGTAATTTTGAGCATCCTACAGTTCATGCCATGATGGAAGAAACAGAGAATTCTCCACTCTGGGTCTATCCAGAGTGAAGTGGACTCGATTATATTTAGTAATTAAACATTTTTTGAATATATATTTGTATTAATACATACTCGATTATAAATAATGTATGTTAGATAAACAGCTGATATGTTTTCCTATCACAGTTTAGTGAATCTTACAAAATATATTAAATAGGTTAAATAGCAATTTCACATATATAATAATACACATAATCGCAGTTTCTATCAGTCTTAGTAAAGATAGGAAAAAAATTGCACAGAATTAAATTGCTAAATCAAGCAGAGACTACCTGCCAGCAGTGTGTTAGCCGAGCATGCAATTGCGTCTGTGGGTCTCACCGATGGCTTACTAGACATACCAACCATGCAACAGAAAACCTTAGTAGATGACATGCCTTTATATTGAGGTTATCTTCTTATAGAAGCTTCATGGCACGTCATCTATACAATCCCGTAGTCGTAAACTTCGATAACAGTTACCATGTTGTTCCGACAGGCCGATGTTGTGCTTGTACTAGTTACAGGCACGGCGTGGGTGGGCGGAACAACAAAGAAACCTATCGCAAGGGCCAGAGTTGTGCTCTGATGTCGACGTCTGTTTCGGCGGCATTAGATTCGAAACACCATCGAGTCGAATGGCTGCTGGAACAGAGGGCGGAGCATTTATGGGAATGTCCCACGTGCTGTGAGACCAGTTTCTAATCAAAAATCAAGAATGTGTTAGCTGACAGATCAGGAATGCAAAACAAACAAATGATGAAGAGATGTGAGAAAATGTAAGTGATTACATAATAAACTGACAAGTCTTAGCTGAATCAGATGCGTGACTGTCTATCGCATGATGCATGAGAAGCCGGAACTACGGAAAGTAGACAACTGATGGAACGTGACCCAAACTAGGGTCAACGATTCATAATACCGTTTGTTCCTATTTTGATAAATAACTTATAATCAAAACGGCTATTATTTGTATTTTTCCAAGAAGAACTGATATTTTGATATGTTAATCCGTTTCAAATGTTCTTTTTTAAATTTTCATTTACCATATGGTACAGAATTTTACTGCAGTCCCTTGTTCGCTCTTATCGAATTAGCTAATCATGGAATTATACTTCCCTTTTCAATATATTGTAACTGTGACTTGTTCATATCGTGCCACATTAAACGTAATTAATTTGATGTCAAACCAAACATGCATCGCCTTACTGGGATGTCCATCGTGAGTCGGTGAAAGCTAGAATTATCAAATTATAGCCTCTGCGTCCCATTTTCTTAATAACAGTTCTGGGTAAATTTGCCGTGAAGATTTGTGTCCCACGTGCTGATTTTTTTTTATAGAATCAGCAATATTAACGGGGATGTTAGGCCTATACAAGGAAATATTATTTACTGCCGTATTTAACCTCTGATAAGTTCGTATTCTTTTCATCGCTTTTAGAAATGAAGATTTAAAAAAAAAAAACTATGTCAAATTTCCTTTTTGTTCGCGTTCGACGAGGACTGTATGTATGCTCTTACATTTCCGTATGTAGAAGGTTTGAAGGTCTCACTAGTAAAACCCATAAAATCTACCAGCATGCAACAGTAAACCTCTAGTAGATGACATGATATAAGAATTTCCTTATATGCAACACTCAAAAGAACGTATTTGTATGAACTCTTAGCAGGAGTCTTGAACAATGATGAAAGGTGGACATCTTCTAGATACGGAATAAGTCTGCATAGATACATCCACCCGATGTGATGAAAGGATACAAGAACTATTGATTGCTCTTTCTATGGAACAAACTTTGGAGGTTGTATGTTTCAGTCAATCGTTTCTTGTCAACAAAATCATCATCTAAAGTGAGAATTTTCTTCTTCTTCTTCTGCGTTCGTTCTCAAACGCCTGCAGATTAGCAGGATGTAGTCCGGAGAGAGGAATGCGTTGTGTAATGATTTACAGCATTGCATCGATATCTGCGCCTTTCGGCCTGACACATCCGACTTCAGTATGTAAGTGAGAATCAAAACGCATCGTGCTAGGGCTGTGCATAGATGCATCAACAATTGGGAGAATGGTGCTTGAAGGAAGTGGAGGTGAGGGGTTGAAAAAACGTTTAGCAATTGCTGATAAAGGGAAGATGGATATTTAATAACAGTTAAAGACAACGGTGCTGTTTTTATTCACAAATTAAATTGTCGGAGTTTTAAACATTGTATCTAAAAATGTGAAAGTGTGTGGGACACGACAGACTATAACTAAAACTAGTAGGTAATTATGGGCAATGATGAGCACACAAGAAGTCATAAAAATTACAATACACAAATCACATTCAACCAAAAGGTCTTTATCAAGACACAAACAAAACATCAAAAGACGACGAATTGAAAATTATAACAACGTCCAACGGAAATTTTGAAATGATATGCCGGAATGTCAGAAAGTTCATAAAAACGAAAATATATGTGGAAACGAAACGAACAAAACGATGAGTAAATGGCGGAACAAAAAGAATAAAAACAAAGACCACACCAACCCAGTGATAGACATAAGAGTGGTCAAACATCATGCTCAAACATTATTCTCTTCTCCAGTCTGATCCTGACACCCGTGACGCTTTCCATGACTTACCGCTGGTGGCTTATAGGCGTGATAGAAATCTGAAGGACATCTGGTTCATAGCCACCTTAAGTATTCTGTTCCTGATCATTTTGGTACTGTTCGTTGCTCACGTGTCCGTTGCTTTACATGTCCTTACGTAGTTCAGATGCGCTCCATTTCATTTCCCAATGCCACTTTCTCCATTGATGAGGCCTTTACATTTGAATCCCGTAATGTCATTTACGTGATCATATTTATACGCTGTGGCAAACAGTACATCGGGGAAACCGGCCTACGATTGAGCGATCGCTTTTGTAACCATCTTCATGCCATCAAACACAGAACACCCGCTCCTGGGGCCACACACATGCGATGGTCATCATGGTGCGTTATATATTCAGATCGCCGCCATTAGATCTTGCACCACCGATGATAGATCTAGGTATGCTCTAGAAAATCGTCTCATTTTTTAATTGGGTACACTGAAGCTTTTTGGACTCAACTCCGACCACTCTTATGTCTAGTACTGGGTTGGTCTTTGTCTTTATTCATTTTGTTCCGTCATTTACTCATATTTTTGGTTCGTTTCGTTTCCACATATATTTACGTTTTTATGTACTTTCTGACCTTCCATAATATCATTTCCGTTGGACGTTGTGATAATTTTTCCATTCGTCGTCTTTTGATGTTTTGTTTGTGTCTTGATAAAGACCTTTTGGTTGAAACGTTAAATGTGATTTGTGTATTGTAATTTTTATGATTTCTTGTGTGCTCATCATTGCCCATCACTACCTACTAGTTTTAGCTATAGTCTGTCGTGTCCCATTGAAACGACATATAAACCTGTGTTTTACGTAACAAACATATTGACAACATTCTAGTAAGTCATTGCAGGAATCGTATCGTTACTGAGACTCCAAAAATTCAATATCAACATGTACTAGTTCAACTAGCTGCCACTATATATTACGTGAACCGGCAAATCAGATCGGAACACAAGTGTAGATCAATAGAGAACTGGAAGAATAGGGCTACCAACAGAAACCTGAGAGTATTAATTAGAATGTATTGTTCAGATAGAAAGACGGATACAGACAACGGAATACACGTTTTATATAAGAATTGTAAACATTTCATACACAGAGCATAAGACAAACGTGCATGTAAGACATAAAAAATAGAGATAAAGGTTCACATTAAAAAATATCCTGTCTTTAACATAGAAACTTACATGGCTCTTTACTCTTAAAATCCTGATGTATGTATACCCAACATATCCCCTTAAATATCGATGTTTCACAAGTATACATCCAATGATTATTTATGGCTGTGAAACATTGATACCTAAAAATTAGTGACACAGAGAATTGCTTCCTTGGAAATGAGATTACATAGAAGAAGAATACGAATACCAAGGACAGCGAAAAAACAACACTAACCAGGAAGTATTAACAACATTAAATGCGAAAGTCATTTAGCCCCTAGATAACATTATAACCAGAATGATGATGTATCTTTGTCAATATTAAAAGATATATCCATTTTGGAAGCCTAGTAACGGACAATCCCTGTTGGATAAAGTAATGGAGGAAAGTGATAACAAAGACCTCAGTTTAAACAAGAAGACAACAGAAATAATGGTTGTCTCGAAGAGACATATACCACCAAGATACAATATAATGAGTGATGGCACAAAATTAACACAAGTTGAAAACGTGAAATATCTTGGCACCCTATTAACATCAGAAGGTAGATGCTCAAGTGAGATAAAGAGCCGAACAGCACAAGCCAAATCAGCATTCCAACAAATTAGATCCATTTTGTGCAATCGAATAATATCAATGCAGATCCAAATTCCACTGCGGAGATGTTATATCGAATCAATTATTTTTTATGGATGTGAAGCGTGGACAGTAAACACAAAAATTCTATACAAACTGGAGACTACAGAGATGTGGTTTCTGAGAAGAATGATGAAAATACCATGAACAGCTTAGAAAACTAATGCAGTGGTTCTCATTGATGCTGGCGTAAAAAGATCACTCATATCAAACATTAGGGGCAGACAGTCAAGATTTCTAGGGCATGTGCTGAGAAGAACACAGCTTCAACACTTAATAACCACTGGAAAGATTTAAGGAGAGAAGAGATAGGGGACGACAATGAGAAAAGTTACTAGATGGACTTGTATTGTGCCACAGGTAGAATCTCACCAACCAAGCTTATTGACAGCACAAGATACAGAGAGTCGTAGAGAAACATGACCGCCTGCGCCTGTCGGCATAACACTTGATTGATTGAGTAACGGACAGTATGTCTCCTAGTACAAGGGAAATCGCCGCTCAAGATTACGATGGACAAAAACGATTTTATTGTTTAGAAATATTCCTTGATCATGGCTGCAGGAGACCTATATTACTAATAATGTATTAAGTTAATTTTACGAGATCTATAAAAACCTAATACAAAATATTGTATTATTATTGTTTTACAGTATTGTTCTACACAATGAGGAGTCGCCATTTGTGTCGCAATCTTTTATTGCGAGTACTAATTATGTCACACTAGCATCGGAATCGCAGTTTTTGAAGTAAACTAGCTAAACGTTATCTGTTCTATTACATACATTATAAGACAAACTAACATTAGGCGGCCCGTCATAAGCAAAGATAACTTCCACGTGGGATTTTTTGTATGTGAAAGAGACATATTATTAGTGTAAAATTGTTTCCGTTAAAGAATAGTTTTTGTGAAAGCTTAAAGAGTTCGATTGTTAAAATAATTTGACAGTGTTTCAAAGAGTAAGATATTGAAGAACAATTGGTTTTCGCTGCAGAGTCAGTACTACAAATAGTAACCATGTTAGTGTAAATTAGGTGTGCGAGTAACTACTTCTAAAACAGAATTGTTGTGTTCTCGACCTATTGCGCAGTTGTTTCATTTGATCCTCAGTTCTAAAGTAAGGAAGCAAGTAATAATGAAAGAATAACTCCTTACATTTCTAATAAAATACAAATGAACTATTCATCTTGTTGTAGATCAGAGTTATACAATTATTTAGATATAGTTTAATGCGACTCAAATAAGAAGACACTGGTTGAGAAACGAAATAGCTGATTTTAAGTTTCTAATATAATTTACTAGTAATGGAGGCATACTTGCTACCCGAAACTTGTGAGAATTTTTTTTTCTCAATCCTATATTACCTTTTGTTGATTATTTAACAAACATACCATTTCGCCCCATACATCTTCGCCGTGTTCATAATTTTAGTGGTTGTTTCCCTGAAAACCATATTTTTTAAAATTTATGCTTCATATTTCCAAGATGATACATGATTTCTATGGCATTCTGCAGGCATTTAAAAATTGTCCAAGCAATATTTTATTGCATATTTATAAGGTATATTTTTCCTATTTAATTTCACTTTAGTTAGTTTTCTACAATGACATAATCAGTATTGATACCACTATAGCTTATTTCTGCATTCGGTTGTTCTGTTTGTTTTGTTTTTTTTCGTTCGCTCCATTGTAACCATCACGGATATCCGTGCGATTTCCGCCGGGAGCGTGATTACGTTGTGCCACCGTTATGCGCCTTGTAGGCCTAGCACATCCGATTTCGGCATGCCTTGACAATTCGGGTGGGCTACCCTTAGCCTGTGACAGCCTCTATATATGTCTCCAGGCACGCGTAGTGGCGACTCTTCGCCCAGACGAGTTTTTGCTCTCGTCTGACTCGAACGAGGTGTTCCACTGTCTATGAACTTGCCTCGTGTAATTGGACGTGCTGTGCCTGTGCCCATTGGGTACTGAACCGTTTCTCATCCGTGAGCCTGGTTCCTTAAGGGGAAGAACTCAACAGAGAAGTTGGACCTTGGCTCTTTCGCCCTCTTAGCCGAGGTGTCATTCACCGACATCGTGTACCCCTTGTCCAAGTTCGAGTCTCACACCACGCGTTTGAGAGCAAGGCGTTCTGTGAACTGAGGAACTGAGGTAGCTGGTATGCACAGACAAGTCTTTTCTAATAATGCCAACTTCGGATATCTATGTTCATTAAGCTTCCACCACTGTGGTGGATCAACTGATTCAGCAACTTTTTCTCCTTTTTATAGCGGTGTAGTTCATCAGCAACACTTTCAGCTTCAACATCTTCTTCTGAGTCCAATCATCAGTAATCCAGTGACCAGTGATACCACAGTAACATTCATTCCCAAAAGATGTTCAAAAATCGACGTCATGGCAATTGCAATTAAGCTATTTACTGCTTCTTTAACACTTACAATTTTGCCGTCAAACATTATGTTCAACAATTTATCAATAGTTCGCCTGCAAGGTAGTTTGTAGTCTGCATTTTGAAGCGCTATGAGTAATACTTACTGAAGGCCGTCAGATTCTACTATCGATATTGGTCGGCAACTACTAGCTATCCAACTTACAAGCGATATTTTAATGCCACAATGTACGGTAGCGCTGACTGGATGATCAGACTGGATACAAAACCGATACAAAACTAGATGACGATGCCACTATCAACTTACTATATGAAGCTGACTGTGCAAGCTAAGGTTTCTGGTACTGTAGCGGGTGTTTCTTTTGAAGATGATAAGTAATCGATGTGTTAGATCCATGATATGCGAATGGTTTATTGCACTGAATGCAACAAACATCATCAGCATTTTCTATATTTCGGTGAAAAGACAACTTAAATCCAAAATGTTCCATGTAATCGCCCTGCTATAAGTTTATATCTAATACCTCGATTACTCTCAGCCGCCTTCTTACATTGTTTACTGTCATTATTGCTTCCTGATTTCGGGTACATTTTTTAGTGATGGGAGTCAAGTGATGGGAGTAATATTGGGATTCGATTAATCGTTAATCCAAACCTTAATTGTTTAGAAAATGTAACGATTAATTGATCGATTAATTAATCGTTAATATATATATATATATATATATATATATATATATATATATATATATATATATATATATATATAATATGATGACCTTATCTGACTTGGCAAACGTTCTGAAGCATACCTGTACCGGAAGAAGTTAAATAGGGACGTGACGAACACGTCTTTGTGTGGTTAAATCTGCCGATATATGGTCGAATTCGTGTGTTGCAGAATAGGCTTATAGGCTTAGGGAAATGATAACTCTGGACTGTAGAATCCTACTTTTGAACCTTCTCACTTCTGCTCTGTATAGCAATGAATTATCACATGTTTGTCCGCACCACAACGCAGAATTGGCACCCATATGACGTAGTTTTCTGCCAGCTTTTACCAGCTATCAGAAATTATAGCAAAAGCATCAGTTGATGATTGACAGAACATCTATGTATCGCAACTTTGGTCTGCCTTTACTTCTAGGGCATTATGAGTGTTTCCCGTACAATCTTTGTTTCTTCTTTGAATATGTTCAAGCCATTTTAAGTCTTCTGTGATTGAGAGTAGGAAATAATTGCTGGAAATCTGGCTTTCTGTAGGACCAAATTGATGGTAACCTAATCCTACTTAATATTTTTTTAATGTTCTGAAACATAGCAAATTAAAGATTTTCAACATCTTTTCTTGTTTTGCATCATCTAGGCGCTTCATACACGCTTGATTGCCTTGGCAGGTAATTATTACTAAGTATTCATAAATACCTTAATGAAAATCACAGTCCCTATTGAACCAATGCTTGTCACTGAATATGAGGATCAAGCGAAAGTTTCGCTAACACATTAATACGCGTTTGGTAGCATATCTTATTCAGGAGGTAGCGATCAACAAAATTATTGAGATATTATTATTTTCTAGGCAATATGTTATACTCTGTTTGTTGCCATTGCTTTCTGAGCGATCCAGATGTACACTAGGTATTATTGACAAGCTCTACGTGTTATAATTTCTAATACACCGAATATTCTGATAATCTACATTTTACCTAATTATATCACATATTTTATATAAATCTGACTAAATTAAAGGTATATTATCAGTATACTTCTAATTTTATCATCAAGTATACTCTTCCGGATTTATCTCGTCTAGCCATTGTTATGTGAATTTGGACAGAGCTTACTCGCCGTGTGTAATATTGTGTTCTTCATAAAAACATTTTTGTCTAAACGCTGATATGTGTATTACCAATAATAAAACTATCAAAATTTATTAACCCTATTCCAAGTTTCGTCTATTTAAAAGCAAAATAGAACATCTATTTTGATGGTACGTTATCTTCATTCGCTCTTAGCTTTTTTAGTACGTTTTTACGTTTACCACAGTAGACAAAGACTTTTTACCAAGCAAAAATGGTTTTCTTGTGTCACTTCCAGAATTGCGCTTCCGGCCTTGCTACACCAATGGTGATCGTTGACACAAGTTTCAGGATTTTCAGCACTTCTGATAATAGAAGCTTCCTGCCAGCGTCAGCTTTATCACGCACCATTAGTGGGAAGTACGTGTTTGCGTTTTCGACCAACTAGACACCCTAAAAATAATGAAAGAAATAAGAATTGCACGAAATCTCTAGGACGTCTTTTTTTTTCTTTTAAAGTGAAAATGAGTTAACACTATTTGAACAGACTAGTAGCTCGATTGGAGGTTGCTATTATTTCTGAATTATATTATTTGTTATTTACTGTTCACATTTCTTGAATGGTGGAAACACTTTCCATCATGTTTCGCTATTTATAAGTATTTTTACTTTGAGTAGAGTTTCTATAGAATTATGTTAGTTAGTTTGTTTGTATGTTCCTTTCGTGCCGCAGGCGGCACACAGAGCAGAAGTTTTGATTCTCCATGTATTGCGGTCCGCTGCCTGCAGTTTTAGTTGTTCTGTGTTCTCGCAGCCTATTATTTCCCATTCTAGTATGGTGTTTTTAGGGTTGCTTTAGGTCTTCCATGTTTTCTTTATCCTCAGGTGTCCACATAAGGGTTTGTTAGTTTATTCTGTTTTCTCTAGTCTTAAAAGTGACCGAGGTATTTCCATCTCAGTTTTCTTATGACGTTTGACCCACATGTTCTTCTTGTGTTGTGTTGATGTCTATAAATGACGTCAATATTTAGAGAGGAAGGGAGGGGAAAGGGAACTGGAAAAAAATGTGGACAGTTGTTGACAAGGAGGATGGGAGGTGTTGACAAGGAGGATGGGAGATGTTGATAAGGAGGATGTGAGATGTTGACAAGAAGGATGGGAGATGTTGACAAGAGGGATGGGAGATGTTGACAAGAGGGATAGGAGATGTTGACAAGAGGGATGGGAGATGTTGACAAGAGGGATGGGAAATGTTGACAAGAGGGATGGGAGATGTTGACAAGAGGGATGGGAGATGTTGACAAGAGGGATGGGAGATGTTGACAAGAGGGATGGGAAATGTTGACACGAGGGATGAGAGATGTTGACAAGAGGGATGGGAGATGTTGACAAGGAGGATGGGAGGTGTTGACAAGAGGGATGGGAGGTGTTGACAAGAGGGATGGGAGATGTTGACAAGAGGGATGGGAAATGTTGACAAGAGGAATGGGAGATGTTGACAAGAGGGATGGGAGATGTTGACAAGAGGGATGGGAGATGTTGACAAGAGGGATGGGAAGTGTTGACAAGAGGGATGGGAAGTGTTGACAAGAGGGATGGGAGATGTTGACAAGGAGGATGGGAGGTGTTGACAAGAGGGATGGGAGGTGTTGACAAGAGGGATGGGAAATGTTGATAAAAGTTGACGTCAATATAACTGCTGTTATACACAATTACATTTTTTGAGTATGAAACATTTTTCTTAATAAATATCAACCATAAGCACATGGTTTATTCCTACTTTTTCTGGTTAAAAATTTTTTAGGGAAGGGATGATGTTTACATTTTCTAAACATAATAAAACAGTGGATTGTTCCATAACTCTTGACAGTTGTTAACAGGGTGGAAGAGGGATGGGGGAATTTGGCAATAAATTATCGACGTAATGTGTTAACCCCTTCACATTATTTCTATATGAAGTGAGACACATTTCTTCCTTCAGATAGTTAGGTAGCTGGTATATGTGTGTCTGCTAAGTTTGTTGTAAGATCCATCACAGTCGATGTTCCTTTCTACTTTATCACCTTTGATGTATGCATCTGTGTGTGTGTGAGCGTGTGTATGGGTGTATTTGTCAGCTTGTGTGTGAGTGTGTGTGTCAGCGTGTGTGTGGGTGTTTCGTTTGTGTATTTCAGAATTGTTTCCGAAAGTTTTTATGTTTACTGGCTTCCTGTGCTACATTTTCCCAACTATTGTAGCACTTGGGGAATTATTTCATCAAGAACTTGCAATATTTTTGTATCTGTGGAGTATCCGACCTCTAGCCAAATTCCCTTCCGAACGTTCTCCAAACTCCCTCTCTCTGGTTATAGACAGTAAAGGTGTACGAATAGAAACGAAACTGACTTTCGCACTTGATTATTTTGATTATTTCCGTGATTTTCGTTGGTTACTATGTATATAATAACACAGTTCAACATAATACACGGAGATAATTGAAACATCACATATAAAGGCTTGTTTTGACTCTACACGTATACCCTAGCTGTCGATGCCAACGGTCAAACCATACATACTGCAGAAAATGACGGTTATTAATTTTTCTACCACGACCCAGCCAGTTTTATCTTTTTATTATAAGATTAAGATACATTTTAAGAAAAATATTCGCATCTATTCCATTTATCTGTTGTTTTTTTTTCGCACGGAAAAAGCTGGACATTGCTTCTAGTACTCGTAGTTTATAAATCTTGCTAAATCTATTCCTTACACATTATCTCATTTATAATTTGTGTTACTATTTGATGTATGCTTCCCCAGGAATGTGACACTTAATTTTATATATATATATATATATATATATATATATATATATATATATATTATATATATATATATATATAGAGAGAGAGAGAGAACGAGAGAGCGCGAGTAAAACAATATGTAGTAAACAATGTTTTTCTATTGTCATTTCTTGTCATTTTCTATATTGTCATTAGTTGTCATTTTCTATTGTCATCGAGAATCATCCTTCAAAAGTCGTTATTTCACTTTTTCCGAAATATTCACAAGGCACTTTGAGTTTGCTTTTTATCGACAGCCAATGAAAACCACTGTGAAGTAAATTAGCCATTATTTAGAAGAATGATAACTCATAAACAACATGACCGCATAATTTACGAGGGACTCGGTAATACTATCCTCACATTCGGTTTTGCCGTTATTTAGAATTTAAAATTAGCTACACAATTTACAATGTAATTGTCTACTTTATTGTTATTATTTTGCAAGTAAATTGTCATGGAAACTCTGCTGGAATTTAATTCATTCTACACCTATACATATTCAAGTAAACATTGCAGACATTTTGACAGGGCATAACGTCAGATTTTTTATTTTCAAGAACATATTCTTTCCAGAACGATGTCTTCGTCATGGATTCTCTGAACGTCTCTCTGTTCCGGACAAGCAGGCTTGCAATTGGCCAGAGTCACCCTTCACTTATTTGCAGTAATTTCACAATTTTAATGTTCTTATTTTTCTCTGTACATGATATTCGTAGGATCTTTCTGTAGCACTTAAAAATTTCAAATGAATTTATTCTTTTGGATATTGTCTTGTTTAATGTCCACGTTTGGCATACATATGTTGCAACTGGGAAAACACATGATCTTAAAAGGGTTGCTTTAGAGTCGTTATTACTACTTTGCCATATCTTTCGCATGTGTGTTAATTTCAATGTTGAAATTGCAAGTCTTCTTCTAATCTTGACTACACAATCTCCGGAACTGTTTATATTTGCTTCTAGATATTCAAATTTGTTTACACATTCTAGTTCTATATTGTCTGTGTTGATTATTGGTTTGATCTTTGTTTTGTCTGTTATCATATTTTTTTTTTCTTTTCTGATCGTTTAGATATAGATTTTGGATCTCTCTGTATTTCTTTGTTGTTGTGATTAGCTGTTTCAGTCCCGGATGATGTGTAGTAAGAAGGACTGTGTCATCTGCATATCTTATTTCTGGAATCTTGTACCCACCGACAGTTATTGGATAAAATGCATTTTCCTCTAGTTCTTCTCTTCATTTCTTATTATACTCTCTGCATAGATGTTAAAAAGATAAGGGGATAGAGTGAGCGCCTGTCTCATTCCACTTTGAACAGTGAACCATCCAGATGTATCTCCCTCCACTCTTACTGCTGCTTGTTGTTCGTGATATAGTGTTTCAATAAGATGTATTAGATGTTTGGGGACGCCCATGTCTCCCATAATAGACCATAGCTGGTGATGTTTAACACAATCAAAAGCCTTGGTGTAGTATATGAAACACATATGTAGGTCTAAGCTGTATTCTCTATATTTCTCAATTATGTTCCTCATGTTGAATATGTGATCTCTTGTTTATCTTCCTGCTTGAACTTCATGAATTTCTGTTTCTAATTTGCTTTGTAATCTTTTCATTATGATCTGCAGTAGTATTTTGCTAGCTTGACTAATTAGTGCTACTGTTCAATAGTTGGTACATAGTTGAAGGTCTCCTTTCTTTTGCAAGGGTATGTATAAGGACTTTTTCCATTCTTCTGGCCATATTCCGCTTTTCCATATATTGCAGTATAAAGTATGTTATATTTGAACACTTGAATCTCCACCGGCTTGTATCATCTCTAATGTTACTCCGTCGTTACATGGAGCTTTTCCTTTTTTCAGATTTCTGATTGAAGATCTGACCTCTTCCATTGTAGATTCTTGTCCTTGTTCTTTGATATTCTCATTTGGTGACTGGGTTGTTCTTTATACATTTATTGACAATATTCCTTTCCTCTATGTAGAATATCTGTATTCTCTGTTAGAGTATTCCCTTTATTTTCTTTTAGTGCCAAGTACGGGCTTGAAGTAATTCTGTTGTAATGTTCTTATAACATTGAACATATTTTTGCAATTTCCATGTTGTATTTTGTTCATAGATTTCTCTGTACGTATTTATTATGTTTTGATGTTTGTCATTCCTAATTCATTTCTTAATTTGTTTTGATAGTTCTCTGAAGTCTGCTTGCCTTTCTTTACCTGCGGTTTTGCATCTCCATCTTTCTTCAATTAAGTTCATTGTTTCTGCTGAGATGTATTCTTGATGTTTGTGTCTTTTTTGTGCATACAATCTTTTTGCAGTGTTGGTGATAGCTTTGCATATTTTGTTGGCAAGAACGTTTGGTGTCATTTATTGTTGTATATCTTGAAGTGTGGTAAATCTGTTTTTCTATCTCGATGTTATATCCTCTTAGTTTGTCTCATGTGTCATGTCTAATGGTATGGATGTTCTTGTTGATTTTTAAAAAAATTGTACTCTAAACTTCGCCATCATCAGTTCGTGGTCCATGTCGAAGT
Organism: Meghimatium bilineatum; assembly: GCA_034231615.1. NCBI lineage: Eukaryota > Metazoa > Mollusca > Gastropoda > Stylommatophora > Philomycidae > Meghimatium > Meghimatium bilineatum. Next base: position 39,658,241 of record CM067316.1, on the reverse strand, counting down.
CTGCTTCTGGTAATGTTTTACTTAAGGGACTGCAGTTTTCTATCTTTCTTTTGGATCAATATGTAATTTATTTGAATTTTTAAAATTCCCATCTAGTGACCTCCACGTATACACTCTTCTGGGATGTTGTTCACAAAATGTATTCATGATTGCTAAATTGTTTACCAAGCAAAAATTGAAGAATTATTCACCCCTTTCGTTTCTATTTCTAAGCCATACTTCCCATGAGATCTAGTTTCATGATATAATTTCAACACCAGAATAGTTTCACAAAATTGTAATGCTTGTAATAATTGATCGTACAACAAACATTAGTTTTCATTTTTATACTATTTTCATGTTACTGTAAACGTAGTAAGTTTAGCAGAATAACTAAAAATTAATTAAGTTTTTTTATTTCTAGGAAAATTATTAATATTCAATCTATTTTATTGGTCAATAAAGCAAAATATCCCCTCCCCTCAGTCTTGTCAATAACTGCTAAACGTTTTCCGATTGGTGACATAATTTATGGACAGCCCGTGGTTAGAAAGAAAGTTTATGAAAATTGGACAAAACACAAGTCTTTAAACAGCTACCCTCCGCCGAAGATGAATGTGTCGGCCATTGGCGAAAATGAAATGGCGACACAACGCATTTATATTCTCTGGTCTACTTGTTGCTGGAAATCTACTAGGACCATGCTCCTACTACAAGAGAGATCCAGTGGGAGTTTGAGAATTAACGCTGAAGAAGAAACAGCTGCCCATCTTATTCTTTATTGAAAACGTTATATAGTGGTAGTTGACCAGTCATGCGTACAGACACAAAACATGAGTTCGTTGGTTAGTTGTCACATTATCAGCATGGCTCTCCTTATGTACTCCTATCTGATACTCAGTGTGTCCCTCAGCATATGGTAACTGTCTGTTACGAATATCTGTTTGTTAATCTTTTTGTAAAAACGTCATATATGACGCACGTTTCTTGCAATACGTTTCACTCCCAGGTCCTATATTTTAGATATAGATTCGGAAGAAGAATGAGGTCATCCAATACAATATAGTTATCGCGAAATATAACACTGCAATTCAAATGTAAACTAAATTATCTATAATAATATGAAAATAGTGTTGTGCCGAAAACGGATGTACTGGGCGCAAAATAACGTGAACCCAGCAATACAGCGTTCCTCATGCTCCTTGGCGAAAATCACACAAACTGTCATGTTAGTTACCAGAGAGCGAACGCAGAAGAAGACGAAATAAAGGAAATGTATAAACAAAACTAGATTATAAAGACGATAATATCATTGGAAACTGTTATCACGCATTCGGTTATCACAGCTGGCTGTACAGTTACTGGTAATAACAATGGCAATATTAAATATGAAGAGCAAAGAAATGTTTCTGACAATTGCAATCTAGACTATTTCTATATCCTTATTTGAGCTGCGGGTGTCAGGAACTATCTAAGCTCACACGTCTAATGGTGAATACACGAGACTTTCATTCAGTCAATCAAGGTTCCTTAGATAACATTCTTAAGACTACCAGCAATTAAACCAGGTTCGCTTTAGCTGCACCGAATCACCTTGCAACTCAAGTAAATAGGTTTTCTGTACTTGACTAACCACATCCATAAAAGCTTCTCGGAATTGTACTCGGACTGTCATTAAGAGATAACATTAGAACGATAACATCAGACAGATAACCAAAACAATACCAGTATTGGAACACATCAAAAGACAACCGATCAAGTGATTTTTACACGCTTCCAGATTATAGATAGATAAAAGCTCCTTATTTAATATGATTTTTGACTTTTATAACTGTCATATATATGACAATTTGTATTTGTAAGCGGGTAAAGTTGCGTACATTCGGTAATTCAGAGAATCTACTGGTACCTAATGTTGGAATGTTACTTCTGTAGCATATAATTTACAGAACCTTCTAGTTTCCTAATGTTGGAATGTTCCTCTTTTAGCATATAATTCACAGAACCTACTGGTTTCTAATGTTGGAATGTTCCTCTTGTAAGATATAACTGCAGGGTCGAAAGAGGGTCTGTGAAATCAATGCAAAATATTTGTCCTTAAATAACTGCGCAGCTTAAATTATACATACATGGTATCTACAGGGCCGTAGATACCTTTTTAGTGACAGGAGAAGGCTGGTTACCTAAAACAAAAACGTTTGCGCATATTTGTATGTAATTTCCTAATTTCCTCTTTTGCGCTAGAATATTGATGAAACTTATGTGAAGTAACAACAAATCATTTCGGTGGGTGGGTGGGTGGGGGGGGCTACCTTTTGGCTAAATCCTAAGTACTGAAAGTCATGTTATGATTTTCGGGAAGCTGAACACTGCTTACCCCTACCCTTAACTCCTTACCTACGGTCTTCATTATATGTATGCTTACCGTCTTCAAAATTGGCAAAGATCATATATATATAGTAGTGTAAATACAATTAATAAATACACTAAAAAATTAATCAATTCAAGATTAAAACGAAGGATATGTTTATATAAAACAATGAGATAGGTAATATTTATCTGATATATTTTGAATATTTCAGGTACACAATCCTCTCTTTTTGAGCCTGCAGCCATCCAATAAGCACTTGGCTAGAGGTTTGGTTAGTTTACTGGAGATTAACTTCTGGTTCCGGTTGACCTTGATCACGCAGGAAGAGCTCAGGCACGATGGCTTTCATAGAACGTTCAGGTAAGTGTGTACAATCAACGTTACAGTAACTACATGGACAGGTATGTTTAATATATGTTAGCGATAGTTCCAACAAGCAAGGATTTCCCCGATATATTGGTTAAGCCAGTTGCATTGTGTTCAAAAGTGTGTGGTTCGATCCGTTGTTTGGAAACAGTTGGGAAGAATTGAACTACACAACTATGCCCGCATTGAAAAAACTGTAACTAATAAAAATGATTCTTCTTCTTCAGCGTTCATTCTCAAACTCCCACTGGATTTCTCTTGTAACAGGACAATGATCCTACAAGATTTCCAGTTGAATGTAGTCCAGAGAATGGAATTGCGTTGTGTTGCCGTTTTATTTGCGCCAGTGGCCCAACACATCCGTCTTCGGCGGTAAAAATGATTCTTAACCCACTATTACTTTTCTAGTCTCATTACATTAGTTGTTGGTATTTAGTACGTTATACTACGTTACACAGTAGTTGAAAGTTATACCAATAATAACCATAGAATGTCTGGTTGTTAGGCACGGGAGTAGTGCTTGTACCTACACTGCTCAGATTGTAGGGAAGACCATCAATTAGGATAGTGGCGTATTTGCAGTTACTAAACTCAACATGATAAGGAAATAATGACAGTGACCAAAGCTTTGAACTGGTTAAGTACACACAGGTCAGTTCATATCTGTATCATTATTGATTCGATGACCATGATCAGAAAAATGCAAATAAGTTGCATTCGACAACAGTAGCCGGAGACAATGGTGAGGATAAAATTGGAATGTGTCACGTTAATTTTTGTGCCTGGCCATGCGATGTTTATGGCAAAGATATAGCGGATCGGCTAGTTTGCACTTCTACTGTGCTCAGCAAGCAATGGATTGTGCTGATCCTTACGTAGATAAGCTATGGACATATGAGGGGTGCAATCATGATGATACGACCACAAAATAGCTCACACAGTAGAGGAAAGTTAGAATATTCATAAATACATTACTAGAAATTAAAAACATTCATTTACATATTAGAGGAAAGTTAGAATATTCATAAATACGGCAGTAGAATGTTAAACCATTCATTAATACATCAGTAGAATGTTAAATCATTCATTAATACATCATTAGAATGTTAAACCATTCATTAACACATCAGTAGAATGTGAGAACATTCATTAACACATCAGTAGAATGTTAAACCATTCATCAACCCATCAGTAGAATGTGAGAACATTCATTAACACATCAGTAGAATGTTCAACTATTCATTAACACATCAGTAGAATGTTCAACCATTTATTAACGCATGAGTATAATGTGAGAACATTCATTAACACATCAGTAGAATGTTACAACATTCATTAACACATCATTAGAATGTTACAACATTCGTTAACACATCAGTCCAATTTTAAAACATTCATTAACACATCAGTAGAATGCTAGAACATTCGTTAACACAGCAGTCGAATTTTAAACCATTCATTAACACAGCAGTAGAATGTTAAATCATTCATTAACACATCAGTAGAATGTGATAACATTCATTAACACATCAGTAGAATGTTACAACATTC
>CM067316.1:39613411-39653874 GCA_034231615.1 Meghimatium bilineatum | reverse complement strand
ATCACATATTTTATATAAATCCGACTAAATTAAAGGTGTATTATCAGTATACTTCTAATTTTATCATCAGGAAAATACTCTTCCGGATTTATCTCGTCTAGCCATTGTTATGTGAATTTGGACAGAGCTTACTCGCCGTGTGTAATATAGTGTTCTTCATAAAAACATTTTTGTCTAAACGCCGATATGTGTATTACCAATAATAAAACTATCAAAATTTATTAACCCTATTCCAAGTTTCGTCTATTTAAAAGCAAAATAGAACATATATTTTGATGGTAAGTTATCTTCATTCGCTCTTAGCTTTTTTAGTACGTTTTTACGTTTACCACAGTAGACAAAGACTTTTTACCAAGCAAAAATGGTTTTCTTGTGTCACTTCCAGAATTGCGCTTCCGGCCTTGCTACACCAATGGTGATCGTTGACACAAGTTTCAGGATTTTCAGCACTTCTGATAATAGAAGCTTCCTGCCAGCGTCAGCTTTATCACGCACCATTAGTGGGAAGTACGTGTTTGCGTTTTCGACCAACTAGACACCCTAAAAATAATGAAAGAAATAAGAATTGCACGAAATCTCTAGGACGTCTTTTTTTTTTCATTTAAAGTGAAAATGAGGTTAACACTATTTGAACAGACTAGTAGCTCGATTGGAGGTTGCTATTATTTCTGAATTATATTATTTGTTATTTACTGTTCACATTTCTTGAATGGTGGAAACACTTTCCATCATGTTTCGCTATTTATAAGTATTTTTACTTTGAGTAGAGTTTCCATAGAATTATGTTAGTTAGTTTGTTTGTATGTTCCTTTCGTGCCGCAGGCGGCACACAGAGCAGAAGTTTTGATTCTCCATCTGTTGCGGTCCGCTGCCTGCAGTTTTAGTTGTTCTGTGTTCTCGCAGCCTATTATTTCCCATTCTAGTATGGTGTTTTTAGGGTTGCTTTAGGTCTTCCATGTTTTCTTTATCCTCAGGTGTCCACATAAGGGTTTGTTAGTTTATTCTGTTTTCTCTAGTCTTAAAAGTGACCGAAGTATTTCCATCTCCGTTTTCTTATGACGTTTGCCCCACATGTTCTTCTTGTGTTGTGTTTATGTCTATAATTGACGTCAATATTTAGAGAGGAAGGGAGGGGAAAGGGAACTGGAAAAAAATGTGGACAGTTGTTGACAAGGAGGATGGGAGATGTTGACAAGGAGGATGGGAGATGTTGACAAGGAGGATGGGAGGTGTTGACAAGAGGGATGGGAAATGTTGATAAAATTTGACGTCAACATAACTGCTGTTATACACAAATACATTTTTTGAGTATGAAACATTTTTCTTCATAAATATCAACCATAATCACGTGGTTTATTCGTACTTTTTCTGGTTAAAAAAGTTTTAGGGAAGGGATGATGTTTACATTTTCTAAACATAATAAAACAGTGGATTGTTCCATAACTCTTGACAGTTGTTAACAGGGTGGAAGAGGGATTGGGGAATTTGGCAATAAATTATCGACGTAATGTGTTAACCCCTTCACATTATTTCTATATGAAGTGAGACACATTTCTTCCTTCAGATAGTTAGGTAGCTGGTATATGTGTGTCTGCTAAGTCTGTTGTAAGATCCATCACAGTCGATGTTCCTTTCTACTTTATCACCTTCGATGTATGCATGTGAGCGTGTGTGAGCGTGTGTATGGATGTATTTGTCAGCTTGTGTGTGTCAGCGTGTGGGTGGGTGTTTCGTTTGTGTATTTCAGAATTGTTTCCGAAAGTTTTTATGTTTACTGGCTTCCTGTGCTACATTTTCCCAACTATTGTAGCACTTGGGGAATTCTTTCATCAAGAACTTGCAATATTCTTGTATCTGTGGAGTATCCGACCTCTAGCCAAATTCCCTTCCGAAAGTTCTCCAAACTCCCTCTCTCTGGTTATAGACAGTAAAGGTGTACGAATAGAAACGAAACTTACTTTCGCACTTGATTATTTTGATTATTTCCGTGATTTTCGTTGGTTACTATGTATATAATAACACAGTTCAACATAATACACGGAGATAATTGAAACATCACATATAAAGGCTTGTTTTGACTCTACACGTATACCCTAGCTGTCGATGCCAACGGTCAAACCATACATACTGCAGAAAATGACGGTTATTAATTTTTCTACCACGACCCAGCCAGTTTTATCTTTTTATTATAAGATTAAGATACATTTTAAGAAAAATATTCGCATCTATTCCATTTATCTGTTGTTTTTTTTTCGCACGGAAAAAGCTGGACATTGCTTCTAGTAGTTTATAAATCTTGCTAAATCTATTCCTTACACATTATCTCATTTATAATTTGTGTTACTATTTGATGTATGCTTCCCCAGGAATGTGACACTTAATTTTATATATATATATATAATATATATATATATATATATATATATATATATATATATATATATATATATAGAGAGAGAGAGAGAGAGAGAGAGAGAGAGAGAGAGAGAGAGAGAACGAGAGAGCGCGAGTAAAACAATATGTAGTAAACAATGTTTTTCTATTGTCATTTCTTGTCATTTTCTATATTGTCATTAGTTGTCATTTTCTATTGTCATCGAGAATCATCCTTCAAAAGTCGTTATTTCACTTTTTCCGAAATATTCACAAGGCACTTTGAGTTTGCTTTTTATCGACAGCCAATGAAAACCACTGTGAAGTAAATTAGCCATTATTTAGAAGAATGATAACTCATAAACAACATGACCGCATAATTTACGAGGGACTCGGTAATACTATCCTCACATTCGGTTTTGCCGTTATTTAGAATTTAAAATTAGCTACACAATTTACAATGTAATTGTCTACTTTATTGTTATTATTTTGCAAGTAAATTGTCATGGAAACTCTGCTGAATTTAATTCATTCTACACCTATACATATTCAAGTAAACATTGCAGACATTTTGACAGGGCATAACGTCAGATTTTTTATTTTCAAGAACATATTCTTTCCAGAACGATGTCTTCGTCATGGATTCTCTGAACGTCTCTCTGTTCCGGACAAGCAGGCTTGCAATTGGCCAGAGTCACCCTTCACTTATTTTTCAGTAATTTCACAATTTTAATGTTCTTATTTTTCTCTGTACATGATATTCGTAGGATCTTTCTGTAGCACTTAAAAATTTCAAATGAATTTATTCTTTTGGATATTGTCTTGTTTAATGTCCACGTTTGGCATACATATGTTGCAACTGGGAAAACACATGATCTTAAAAGGGTTGCTTTAGAGTCGTTATTACTACTTTGCCATATCTTTCGCATGTGTGTTAATTTCAATGTTGAAATTGCAAGTCTTCTTCTAATCTTGACTACACAATCTCCGGAACTGTTTATATTTGCTTATAGATATTCAAATTTGTTTACACATTCTAGTTCTATATTGTCTGTGTTGATTATTGATTTGATCTTTGTTTTGTCTGTTATCATATTTTTTTTTCTTTTCTGATCGTTTAGATATAGATTTTGGATCTCTCTGTATTTCTTTGTTGTTGTGATTAGCTGTTTCAGTCCCGGATGATGTGTAGTAAGAAGGACTGTGTCATCTGCATATCTTATTTCTGGAATCTTGTACCCACCGACAGTTATTGGATAAAATGCATTTTCCTCTAGTTCTTCTCTTCATTTCTTATTATACTCTCTGCATAGATGTTAAAAAGATAAGGGGATAGAGTGAGCGCCTGTCTCATTCCACTTTGAACAGTGAACCATCCAGATGTATCTCCCTCCACTCTTACTGCTGCTTGTTGTTCGTGATATAGTGTTTCAATAAGATGTATTAGATGTTTGGGGACGCCCATGTCTCCCATAATAGACCATAGCTGGTGATGTTTAACACAATCAAAAGCCTTGGTGTAGTATATGAAACACATATGTAGGTCTAAGCTGTATTCTCTATATTTCTCAATTATGTTCCTCATGTTGAATATGTGATCTCTTGTTTATCTTCCTGCTTGAACTTCATGAATTTCTGTTTCTAATTTGCTTTGTAATCTTTTCATTATGATCTGCAGTAGTATTTTGCTAGCTTGACTAATTAGTGCTACTGTTCAATAGTTGGTACATAGTTGAAGGTCTCCTTTCTTTTGCAAGGGTATGTATAAGGACTTTTTCCATTCTTCTGGCCATATTCCGCTTTTCCATATATTGCAGTATAAAGTATGTTATATTTGAACACTTGAATCTCCACCGGTTTGTATCATCTCTAATGTTACCCCGTCGTTACATGGAGCTTTTCCTTTTTTCAGATTTCTGATTGAAGATCTGACCTCTTCCATTGTAGATTCTTGTCCTTGTTCTTTGATATTCTCATTTGGTGACTGGGTTGTTCTTTATACATTTATTGACAATATTCCTTTCCTCTATGTAGAATATCTGTATTCTCTGTTAGAGTATTCCCTTTATTTTCTTTTAGTGCCAAGTACGGGCTTGAAGTAATTCTGTTGTAATGTTCTTATAACATTGAACATATTTTTGCAATTTCCATGTTGTCTTTTGTTCATAGATTTCTCTGTACGTATTTATTATGTTTTGATGTTTGTCATTCCTAATTCATTTCTTAATTTGTTTTGATAGTTCTCTGAAGTCTGCTTGCCTTTACCTGCGGTTTTGCATCTCCATCTTTCTTCAATTAAGTTCATTGTTTCTGCTGAGATGTATTCTTGATGTTTGTGTCTTTTTTGTGCATACAATCTTTTTGCAGTGTTGGTGATAGCTTTGCATATTTTGTTGGCAAGAACGTTTGGTGTCATTTATTGTTGTATATCTTGAAGTGTGGTAAATCTGTTTTTCTATCTCGATGTTATATCCTCTTAGTTTGTCTCATGTGTCATGTCTAATGGTATGGATGTTCTTGTTGATTTTTTTAAAAATTGTACTCTAAACTTCGCCATCATCAGTTCGTGGTCCATGTCGAAGTCTGCTTCTGGTAATGTTTTACTTAAGGGACTGCAGTTTTCTATCTTTCTTTTGGATCAATATGTAATTTATTTGAATTTTTAAAATTCCCATCTAGTGACCTCCACGTATACACTCTTCTGGGATGTTGTTCACAAAATGTATTCATGATTGCTAGATTGTTTACCAAGCAGAAATTGAAGAATTATTCACCCCTTTCGTTTCTATTTCTAAGCCATACTTCCCATGAGATCTAGTTTCATGATATAATTTCAACACCAGAATAGTTTCACAAAATTGTAATGCTTGTAATAATTGATCGTACAACAAACATTAGTTTTCATTTTTATACTATTTTCATGTTACTGTAAACGTAGTAAGTTTAGCAGAATAACTAAAAATTAATTAATTTTTTTTATTTCTAGGAAAATTATTAATATTCAATCTATTTTATTGGTCAATAAAGCAAAATATCCCCTCCCCTCAGTCTTGTCAATAACTGCTAAACGTTTTCCGATTGGTGACATAATTTATGGACAGCCCGTGGTTAGAAAGAAAGTTTATGAAAATTGGACAAAACACAAGTCTTTAAACAGCTACCCTCCGCCGAAGATGAATGTGTCGGCCATTGGCGAAAATGAAATGGCGACACAACGCATTTATATTCTCTGGTCTACTTGTTGCTGGAAATCTACTAGGACCATGCTCCTACTACAAGAGAGATCCAGTGGGAGTTTGAGAATTAACGCTGAAGAAGAAACAGCTGCCCATCTTATTCTTTATTGAAAACGTTATATAGTGGTAGTTGACCAGTCATGCGTACAGACACAAAACATGAGTTAGTTTGTTAGTTGTCACATTATCAGCATGGCTCTCCTTATGTACTCCTATCTGATACTCAGTGTGTCCCTCAGCATATGGTAACTGTCTGTTACGAATATCTGTTTGTTAATCTTTTTGTAAAAAGGTCATATATGACGCACGTTTCTTGCAATACGTTTCACTCCCAGGTCCTATATTTTAGATATAGATTCGGAAGAAGAATGAGGTCATCCAATACAATATAGTTATCGCGAAATATAACATTGCAATTCAAATGTAAACTAAATTATCTATAATAATATGGAAATAGTGTTGTGCCGAAAACGGATGTACTGGGCGCAAAATAACGTGAACCCAGCAATACAGCGTTCCTCATGCTCCTTGGCGAAAATCACACAAACTGTCATGTTAGTTACCAGAGAGCGAACGCAGAAGAAGACGAAATAAAGGAAATGTATAAACAAAACTAGATTATAAAGACGATAATATCATTGGAAACTGTTATCACGCATTCGGTTATCACAGCTGGCTGTACAGTTACTGGTAATAACAATGGCAATATTAAATATGAAGAGCAAAGAAATGTTTCTGACAATTGCAATCTAGACTATTTCTATATCCTTATTTGAGCTGCGGGTGTCAGGAACTATCTAAGCTCACACGTCTAATGGTGAATACACGAGACTTTCATTCAGTCAATCAAGGTTCCTTAGATAACATTCTTAAGACTACCGGCAATTAAACCAGGTTCGCTCTAGCTGAACCGAATCGCCTTGCAACTCAAGTAAATAGGTTTTCTGTACTTGACTAACCACATCCATAAAAGCTTCTCGGAATTGTACTCGGACTGTCATTAAGAGATAACATTAGAAACGATAACATCAGACAGATAACCAAAACAATACCAGTATTGGAACACATCAAAAGACAACAGATCAAGTGCTTTTTACACGCTTCCAGATTATAGATAGATAAAAGCTCCTTATTTAATATGATTTTTGACTTTTATAACTGTCATATATATGACAGTTTGTATTTGTAAGCGGGTAAAGAATCTACTGGTTCCTAATGTTGGAATGTTACTTCTGTAGCATATAATTTACAGAACCTTCTAGTTTCCTAATGTTGGAATGTTCCTCTTTTAGCATATAATTCACAGAACCTACTGGTTCCTAATGTTGGAATGTTCCTCTTGTAAGATATAACTGCAGGGTCGAAAGAGGGTCTGTGAAATCAATGCAAAATATTTGTCCTTAAATAACTGCGTAGTTTAAATTTTACATGCATGGTATCTACAGGGCCGTAGATACCTTTTGAGTGACAGGAGAAGGCTGGTTACCTAAAACAAACACGTTTGCGCATATTTGTATGTAATTTCCTAATTTCCTCTTTTGCGCTAGAATATTGATGAAACTTATGTGAAGTAACAACAAATCATTTCGGTGGGTGGGTGGGGGGGGCTACCTTTTGGCTAAATCCTAAGTACTGAAAGACATGTTATGATTTTCGGGAAGCTGAACACTGCTTACCCCTACCCTTAACTCCTTACCTACGGTCTTCATTATATGTATGCTTACCGTCTTCAAAATTGGCAAAGATCATATATATATAGTAGTGTAAATATAATTAATAAATACACTAACAAATTAATCAAATCAAGATTAAAACGAAGGTTATGTTTATATAAAACAATGAGGTAGGTAATATTTATCGGATATATTTTGAATATTTCAGGTACACAATCCTCTCTTTTTGAGCCTGCAGCCATCCAATAAGCACTTGGCTAGAGGTTTGGTTAGTTTACTGGAGATTAACTTCTGGTTCCGGTTGACCTTGATCACGCAGGAAGAGCTCAGGCACGATGGCTTTCATAGAACGTTCAGGTAAGTGTGTACAATCAACGTTACAGTAACTACATGGACAGGTATGTTTAATATATGTTTGCGATAGTTCCAACAAGCAAGGATTTCCCCGATATAGTGGTTAAGCCAGTTGCATTGTGTTCAATAGTGTGTGGTTCGATCCGTTGTTTGGAAACAGTTGGGAAGAATTGAACTACACAACTATGCCCGCATTGAAAAAAAACTGTAACTACTAAAAATTATTCTTAACCCACTATTACTTAAGACAGCTGTAGAATGCTAAATCATTCATTAACACAGCAGTAGAATGTTAAACAATTCATTAACACAGCAGTCGTATGTTAAACCATTCATTAACACAGCAGTAGAATGTTAAACTATTCATTAACACAGCAGTAGAATGTTAAACCATTCATTAACACAGGAGTAGAATGTTAAACCATTCATTAACACATCAGTCGAATGTTAAACCATTCATTAACACATCAGTAAAATGTTATACTATTCATTAACACATCAGCAGAATGTGCGAACATTCATTTACACATATTAACACAGCAGTAGAATGTTAAACCATTCATTAACACAACAGTCGAATGTTAAACCATTCATTAACACAGCAGTAGAATGTTAAACCATTCATTAACACAGCAGTAGAATGTTAAGCCATTCATTAACACAGGAGAGTAGAATGTTAAACCATTCATTAACACATTAGTCGAATGTTAAACCATTCATTAAATCATCAATAGAATGTTCAACCATTCATCAAAACATCAGTAGAATGTTAAACTATTCATTAACACATCAGTAGAATGTGAGAACATTCATTAACACATCAATAGAATGTTAGAACATTCATTAACACATCAGTAGAATGTGAGAACATTCATTAACACATCAGTAGAATGTGAGAACATTCATTAACACATCAGTAGAATGTGAGAACATTCATTAACACATCAGTAGAATGTGAGAACATTCATTAACACATCAGTAGAATGTTCAACTATTCATTAACACATCAGTATAATGTGAGAACATTCATTAACACATCACTAGAATGTTAAACTATTCATTAACACAGCAGTAGAATGTTAAACCATACATTAACAAAGGAGTAGAATGTTAAACCACTCATTAACACATCAGTCGAATTTTAAACCATTCTTAACACATCAGTAGAATGTTAAACTATTCATTAACACAGCAGTCGAATATTATACCATTCATTAAGACATCAGTAGAGGTTACACCATTCATTAACACATCAGTAGAATGTTAAAGTATTCATTAACACATCAGCAGAATGTGCGAACATTCATTTACACATATTAACAAAGCAGTAGAATGTTAAACCATTAAATAACACATCAGTAAAATCTTAAACTATTCATTAACACAGCAGTCGAATGTTAATCCATTCATTAACACCTCAGTAGAATGTTAAACCATTCATTAACACATCAGTAGAATGTTCAACTAGTCATTAACACATCAGTAGAATGTGAGAACATTTATTAACATATCAGTAGAATGTTCTACTATTCATTGACACATCATTAGAATGTGAGAACATTCATTAACACAGCAGTAGAATGTTAGAACATTCATTAACACAGCAGTAGAATGTTAGAACATTCATTAACACATCAGTAGAATGTTAAACCATTCATTAACACAGCAGTAGAATGTTAAACCATTCATTAACACAGCAGTCGACTTTTAAACCATTCAATAACACAGCAGTGGAATTTTAAAACCATTCATTAACACAGCAGTAGAATGTTAGAACATTCATTAACTCAGCAGTAGAATGTTAAACCATTCATTAACACAGCAGTAGAATGTTCAACCATTCATTAACACAGCAGTAGAATGTTAAACCATTCATTAACACATCAGTAGAATGTTATAATATTGATTAACAGTATAAGACAGACCAAGCTAGAACAAAGTACCTATATGCCATATCTTTCAATTGTTATTACAAATATATTTCTCTTATTTTGGAAAACTTAATTATACTTATGATCTATTTCCCAAGGGAGCTTACTATGAATAGTAAATGGACTATTGAAGATGAGGTTTTCATTCCAAAACGAGCATCAAGTGTTACGCTAAATACATTATTGGAAGCTCTCAATGGGAACTCGTCTAGGATTTTTTATACTTCACGCTACAGCATTGTTAACGCATAGCATTTTTGAAGCTGCAAAACGTGTGTTACCCAAAGGCAATCGATTCGCTTGGATTATTACAGACAATTCTTACACTCGGAATGAGGACGTTCTCCGAGATTTTCCTCTTGGAACTAAAGCATTCTTGGTCAATCATGATGTTAAGCCAGAAGATCTACTAAAGGATGTTTTAGATTTTACTTTGGAAGCTTTTCAAGGTAATGGAAAGCTGGGATTAATATTTCGACTCACATCGACACCACCATCTTCATCTTCGTTTGTTTTAAACATCCTTATCATCCGCGTTGTTTTCTCTAAATAAAAGATATTCTTCAGGAAAGAATAAGGCTTACGGCTGCTGGTCGGCCGATTCTGAAATGATTCAACCTAATCAGGATCCTATTTACAGGTGAGTAAGTAATTTAGTGGTAACAAACTTAATTTTTGAATAATGAGTAAATTATCATATAAGAACAGTACAAGAGGTTTCGTAGGTTCGGAATTGAAATTAGTTTGTGTATATGGGCATGAGTATCCGTTGACAATATTGCTCTGTTATTCTACAAATCAGTTGTTTTTATCTGTTCTTAAATTCATAAAGATTAGCAGGATGTAATAAAGAGAACGGAATCCGTTCCACCATGATCTACAGCGTGGCTGCAATAGCCGCGTCTTTAGACTTGACAAATCCGACTTCAGCATGTCAAGAGATTATTTTGACGAAGTATGGCTCATCTCAATACATAACTACGATACGCCATCATTGGAAGTTTACAGCCTGGACAATCACAAAGTGCAGTGGTCAGACAACTTAATGTTCCTAGAAGCATCATTAGTCACCTTTGGAGGCATTTCAGCAAACTGACTCGGTGGCAGACCAGCCAGGCAATGAAAGACCCAGAGTCGCAACTTCTGCTGAATCGCTTCATGCGGCTGCGTTACTTAAAGGATGTTTTGCATCTGTATCCTCCACAGCCCAATCAACGCCAACAGCTCGTCGAATTTCAGATCAAACGGTAGCTTTGGTCTTTAATCTGGAAGAACCTACAGAGGTCCTGTTCTTACGGATATGCATCGCTAGAACCGACCGGTGAACGAAGCAGCATCGCCAATTGGCCGTTGGCAATGACTGAAGCCAGGTTTGGTTTAGCTAAAATCTAAAAGTTTCTTCATGCCAAGGTTGTAACATTAATTTCGTAAAATTAATTTTGGTACATGTTTAAATTAACTTTTCGTTTCTTCTTTTCTTTTCTTTTTTTTTTTAAACATTACATATCCAAAACACGTATGAAAGTCGTTTTATCCGAAAAAAAGTCCCTTAATGCAGTGATTATGTCAGAATGATGTATTGTGTACATTTCCATGTGTTGTTAATGCAGCGCTATTCACTGGCTTATCGGCTGTTAAACGAAGATAGATTATACGTTTCTGCTACGTCACATGACACGACTTTATGTCTAAAACAGTCTTGCAGGATACAGGCGATGAAATACGAAGCAGTGGGTGGCAAACAAAACCATTAAATGATAACATTAAGAAGTGGACATAAGGTGAATTATACGTACTCTTCGGCACAGCAAAAATATAGGATAAATTATATATGTATATATGAGCTAACACACCTGCCCAGCTGCTATATGCTTCTAAAAGGTTGTGGGATATATTACTATTTCTAATTACCTCTACTACTACTGAGATAGGCGGTAATGTAGTGCAACGTCACTAGCCCACCGACCAGCAGCTTAGCTGAAGTATCTTGCGCATTTTGGTATCACTCATCCAGCTACATTATTTACAAGTTTTATTTACGGATCTGTATTTTAGATATAAGCTATACTCTGTTCACTTTAAGAATGAAGTGGGTCAAATCACACCCCCATATTTCTCCGCGATAACAGGTGATTTTTAAACTGCTGATGACATGTACAAACAATAATATATAAAACATTTAAAACAATTATAAACACTATTTAAAAAAAATTAAAAACGGAATTTAAAAACAATATTATTACACACTTAACAATCGATTAGTTAGTTCTGCGTGATACAACCAATCGGAAGCACTGACTAACTTCATTGTTAGAGTGAACAGAGTATGTAGGGTACACCTGGCATTGCCTGGATGAAAAAATGGATTTGCATTACGAAATATGTCCGTAGCAAAATGATGTTAACACATGATGTCCCTTATAGAACTATGTAGGCCTATGAGATTTCCCTGATACGGTTATTTCCCTAAAAAAAACGATCAGACGCGAATATTGTTGCCATATTGTAGCGACGATTTTGTTGTGTTACTTTTTTACGTATGAAAAAAAACTCCACAAAGAAACCCAACGTCTCTGGGATAGTCACATATCCTGCTTATTTTTTTAACGACACAGCAGCGGAGAGAGCTATTCTGGATGGACGATAAAATCATAAAATTGTACTTATATACATGATGTTGTACTCTCATCACAACAACGTCCGTTATTGTGAAAATTTGATGATCGATTAATATTATTTTGCGAACAGAAATGTAGATGGGAACCGTTTTCTGTGATTGTCTCATAGAAATATACGACATTTGCAGAAAGGCAAGGAGAAAGAATTTTGAACCTGTTAAAACATAACAATCATCGAATAAATTGAAAATCCAACAATATTAGTTCTAGCTCAACCACTTGATTTTTGTTTATTTGACCTTTGTAAAATGGTCAGAGGTAAAAGGTTAACCAATCATATTAATGGTCAGTTTTTCTGGACTACAGGGCAGTCATCACCAGCTTCTACGAGTTATGATGTTGACGGCCCCGAAACTAACTACTCATGTAACCGTACCATATTTCATCCGTATCCGTCAATTATTACAAATGTATACAGAGAACAATAATACGGGCTTGTCCTTATATATATATATATATATATATATATATATATATATATATATATATAGATATATATATAATTGATTGAGTACCTCAGGAATTACGAGAGACTAACTATTACTTCCTATGTACAGGTGGGTGATTTTTCTGAGCTTTCGTTCATACCAGAAGACTTCGGCTTAGTGCAATGCCCATTAAAGGGGTCATGTACTCCGAGAGCGTATATAATTGTATATATGTCATGGTACAAATCTTCCACAAGAGAGCCTCAAAATAACGGCATGTCATCTACTAATGGTTCTTTTGCATGGGTGGTTTGTCTAGTGGGTCATTGGTGAGACCCACAGACGCAACCACCTGCGTTTATATACATAATTTCCTACCTTAGTATGACTAGTGTATTTTCTGAGCAAAGATCATCAAACGCTTACATTATGTCCTTATGAAACATGAACGAAAGACAGAAGTAAAACTGCCGATCATGAAGTTGTTACAAAAATATAAAAAATGCATAATGAAATATAAAAAATCAGCTTTACAAATATGATACACGTATTCAACGTTTCGACAAAAAGATATTTCAACAATATAAGAATAGACATTATCTTGGATTAGAAATGAGCTTACTTTTCATAGAAACGCTTTTTGTTTAACCAGTTTTGAGCATAAAAAATACACATAAGCTATTATTTGGGGCCAAAAATAAGTTAGAATTTCTCACCCCATGTTCTGTTATTGTAAGTACATTTATCTCATTTAATATATGGCCAGGATATTCATCAGCTCGAGTGTTTATAAAATTAATCCGTTAAATATTTATAAAATGTTTTTAACAAACACTGCTGTATTATTTATGTCCATGTTGAGTTGTAGGTAACATTACGGATAATCATCGTACCTCTAAAACGCTGAAAATATCTCTCCCAAATCTTTGTCTAGAATGTTTACTCTAACAAATACATGTGTGGTTGGTATAGATTTTGCTTAAATAAGATCACGCAATGAAAATATTCTTGTCACTTAATTAATCTTTCTAACTCTCCTACCTCAGCAACCACTTGTTCTATATTACTGGTTAAAACGTTGCGGTCTAAGCCTAGCCGTTCCGCAATCTTCGTGAGTACTGTATCCTTAAGTAGTTTCGCATAAGCCATCACTCTGTGGCTACTCACTTGTTTTCTTCGAGAAATAGTCTAACTCAATCTCGGCTTTGAGAGTAAGAGAGTACATGAATTAGACTGTTGAGGAGAACCAAGTTAGAGAAAACACAATGGTAGACAGAGAGAGAGAGAGAGAGAGAGAGAGAAAATGAACCAGATAGTGAGAGGAAATAGGTTGAGTTATAAAAACAAGAGAAAATCGAAGAAAGACATGGGAACTGATGAATAGTACGCAAATTACAATGTTGGGAAGTACTGCGTTAGATTGAACATAATGGCGGAGACAGAGAGAGAGAGAGAGAGAGAGAGAGAGAAGAAATGATAGAATAAATAAAGAATATAAACATAATAAAAAAGATAGACAGCTCACAAGTAAGGTAGCACAGTTACAGAAAGTAGCTACTTTTTATATAAACTTAGTTAGTACATTAAATAGAGTTGACGTCAATGCACTCAGGGGGACCATATATAGTCTCTTGAATTTATTGGTGTTGATGAAATTGCTAGCGACAGAACACTTATACAGGAGTTCCATCGATGACTCCAAATGATTGCATATATGTCATATTTGGAAACTCCCTCTTTCTGTGTTCGTATTTAAACTTCAGCAGGTTGGTAGGATGAAATCTCGGGGAATGGATTTCAGTGCAAATGTAACGTCGATATTTGCGGCAACTGTACCATTTTTTTTAAACACATGCAACTTGAAAGATAATATGCACTGTATACGCTGTTGATGGAACATGGATAGAGAATATACACTGTATACTTCGCTGATAGAATATCGATAGATAGTGTGCACATCATATGGTGCTGATGGAATATAAATATATAATGTGCACTGTATAGGGCCCTGAAGGAACATAGATAGATAATGTGCACTGTCTAGGGCCCTGAAGGAACATAGATAGATAATGTGCACTGTATAGGGCCCTGAAGGAACATAGATAGATAATGTGCACTGTATGCGGTGCTATATGGAACATAGATACACAGAAGCTATTCATAGTGACATTTTGTGTCACTTCGATTTTTCCTGTATGACGTTAGTAATAATAATAATAGTAATAATAATAATAATAATAATAATAGTAATAGTAATAATAATAATAATAATAATAGTAATAATAATAATAATAGTAATAATAATAATAATAATAATAATAATAATAATAATAATAGTAATAATAATAATAGTAATAATAAAAATAATAGTAATAATAGTAATAATAGTAATAATAATAGTAATAATAATAATAATAATAGTAATAATAATAATAATAATAATAAAAGTAATAATAGTAATACTAATAATAATAGTACTAGTAATAATAGTAGTACTAATAATAATCATACAAGTCTGGATGTATTTTGCTATTCAGTTATTGTTGAATTTGTAAGCTCCACTAAATACACACAATCATATCGACAGTACCATTTTGACCATCGATTTTTGAACCACTATCAAGTTTGACCCAGGTGTGTCTGTCAGGTGGGTCTTCTACCATCCAGTCGACATTGTATGAAGTAGCCGACCCTAAACTCAATCCTTCTAGTAGCTTTTCATTAAATATATGGAAGGTTTTAGTGGTGCTATTATTTGTTCTCCTTATTGGTCTCAGCGACACACGACATAATCATCAAACCATATCTATTCAGATTCGTTGGAGTGCCACTTTTTTAACAGCATTACACAAATTCTGCAATGAATATATGCTCTCAGCAATATCTATAAGTTCGGACATACGTAATCCTAATGAGTCATTAATCCATACATTGCTTTACCATATCCTCTTCTGTCCCATCTATTATTCGCTGTAGAACAGTCAGTCTTCGACAAAGAATTATAGGATCGGAAAGACTTTGAAAGTTATTGACAAGGGGAGAGAGGATGACAAAAGTTGACGTCAACAATAGTGTGTGTCTGCATCATTTACATTGTTTGATTGCACAAAGATTGCACAGACCTACCAAGAACTCTTTGTGCACTCAAGTACGATGAAATTGTGTTCATTCTTGATTGTATCTAATCATTCGATATACATACGACTGAGACTCAATTTGACAATGCAAACTATTTCACTTGAGCAAACAGGTCTAGTATAATATAATTAGTAACTTCTATTCACATTTAGCACGCTCATTGCAGACGCAACCAAGCCCAGTAAACTAGCGCAGAAGAAGTCCAAAAGAATCATCGACAGACAGACAATATAATAAATTGGATAGGTCAAGACTTTTCCAGACTCATACGCATTGCTGACGATAAAACTGGCAGCATGTCTCTTTTTATTGAAGTACCAATTGTATTATACCCTGTCTATTGAAGCATCCAATTTAGTACCTCTAAGACTGCCTATTAAAACATCCAATAAAGTACCCCTAAGACACTGACGGGTAACAAATGGATGGATGCAAGATATAATGCTCTATGTGCCCATTGAGGAATCAGTATAGCTGTGAAGGACTTTTGTGCCATTAAAATGTTGTTGTCACAATCATCTAAAACTCAGACTCCTGTCAACTTACTTCCAAACATTTCATTGTTCTAGTAGTTTCAATACTGCAACCCGCACAAAGCAACGTATGATGTTGATGTATTTACAACTGTGTTATTAAAATGTTGGGTGATATATACCGATTATTATTGTATGCATCTAAGACACTGCAGTACTTCTGTGTGCTAACAATATACTAGTGTGTCAACTATACGTTAATTAAACACACTAAATGAAATAGACCATGCAGTTTTTACATATACTTCACAGAGCATCGTCTCAATGTAGTGTGGAGCAAACGAGCATTTTTATATACTCTAACTACTCCAATAAAGTGTCTTTTCGCACGACTGGGTCGATTAGAGTGTGCTGTCTCGGGAATTAACACGAACCATTGTTTCGATAAGCCATGGCGTTTACAACGGAGCCTATCACATTCCAAATGTTGTCTGTTACGTCAAAAGCATCTGCAAGATTCCATTACTTGATACGTCATGTCTTTGGAAGATCGATTCCTATCACCAGTTGCTAATGATTGATGGCAGAGACACGGATGTCCCGATCATCGGGATGGTCAGTGCTGTTAAAGTGGATGGCCTTAGAGGTTAAAGATCTATACGATGTATCACTCAGAAATGATAACCGATTCTCCAGTCAGATTTAGGTTCCCAAATTATGACTGATAATGTTGCTGGAATCGAACTCAGAATACAGTCATGATGTTACTGTGCACTGTTCCCGTATAATCCTTATGTATGTGACCGTCATATTTTACTTTGATTTGAATAATTAAGATGGCGGTTTGTTCTTATACGTGAGAAGGGAAATCTTTCTGCGTCGAGGTGTCAGAGTCAATATTTTTAACTTGGGATGGTGCCAATAAACTTCAGTTTTTATATAATTGTTTCCTAAACTTTTGTCTTCAATGTTCGTCTCGACATTAGCCAACCGTCTATATCAGGGGTGGGCAAACTTTTTGTGCAGAGGGCCGCATTGAAAATTGTAAAGCTATTGGATGGCCGCATATAATATTATGTATGTTTTTGTTTAAAATTCTCGTTAAGTAATCAATTAAATATTTTTTATTGTAAAGAAAGGTAGTTTTACATAATAAAGATAACTTCTGAAATAAATTACATTTCTAACAGACTTACACTATAACAGTATATTTTCTAATATGAATAAAAGGTTTTGCACATATTTTAACAATGGTCGTGTATTTAAAAATGTGTTTGAGGGCCGCAAAATATCTAATGGCGGGCCGCATGTCCGCGGCCCGTAGTTTGCCCACTCCTGGTCTATAACATTCTCCAAATCAGTAACCGAGAGAATAATCCCTATTTTGATATAGACCTTTTGATCTGAACGGCCATCCCGTGTTCTGCTGAAAAGGTAAACTATCTATTTACCAAATTATATATATATATATATATATATATATATATATATATATATATATATATATATATATATATATATATATATGGCAGTTGATCTTACCTAAATATTTATTTTATATACATCAATATGTAATGTATTTTGTTTCTTATATTTTTTCGTTCGTTTCGAATGAGCTTCTGTTACTGTTCCATCTTCTTCTTCAGCGTTCATTCTCAAACTCCTGCTGGATCTCTCCTGTAACAGTACTACTAGATCTCCAGCAGGATGCAGTCCAGAGAATGGAAATGTGTCGCTGTTTTATTTGCGCCAATGGCCCGACACATCCGTCTTCGGCGGTAGCCTGTTCCATCTAAGCTGCACAATTTCGCAAACGAGCACGCTATCAGAAAGTGCAGAGTACGAAATTTATTACTTCGCGCACAAAATTAAAACATTTAAATCCATGGGCTTACTAAAGTTTATCATGCACCACTTCATGCGTAATTTTGCATGCAGCTTTGGGGCTACCTAAATTACCTCTGATAATTCGCAGAAATTATGTAGACGAATTTTCATTTTTGTAGTCTGCATTTTAAAAAATAATCAAATATGAATAAATTTGTTCTTCATAATAGTCCTAAGCGCAGATCCCAAGTTGTATCCCATATTATGGCTGATGCGAGATTTCATTGCTCACTTAGCGTATTCTTTGTGTGGCCAACAAATGAAAAATATAGAAATCGTTGGATCTACGAAACTGTGTAACACTGCTTGCAATCTTCCCACAGGAATATTTCGGAGAGTAATTTCAATAGTCCCATTACGTTGCTTTGGGTCTCTCTGCTGTAGTGCGCCTATTTGGTTGCCTTCGTCTTCAGCACGTTTACTATCTATACGAGACTGTGATATTGTTTACATGTAGGAGTGTTCATCTATTAGTGGCAAACGTAATCAAAAACGTAAATCCTCACAAAAGAGAATTGGTTAGATTGGTTAAAATGTAAAGAAAGATTGCAAACATGTATCGACTTAGATCCAACCAAAAAAAGTGCATTTGCTAACTAAATAAGTATGCATATAAAATATGAAATCATAGATGAATCAATTGAACATGTCTGTTTTGCATCCTATGAATAGATTAATTAATCAATTGAAAGTGTAGATACAATGAAAAGCTGACATACATTATTCGGGATTATTAATCATGATGTCAAAGATTGCTTCACATCTCTATGTAATCTTTCAGTAATATATTAATCTTCTGGCGAGAAAGGATTATCATGATCTTTTCTGTAGTGACATATGTTGTAACCTCATTCCTGAACTTCAGGGTGGAAATACATTTGCTCTGTATAATACACCTCAATTTATAAAGTTGTCCTACTAATGACTTCGCACTATACAAATACACATAGTTAGGAACCTGGAATCGTACAATAGACGTGGAAAAATTTCTTGTTGACGTATCTTGTTGAGATACGTGTATCATGGATGGCGGAACATTCCCACACGTGTCCCACTCTTCTTTCCAGCAGCCATCCAACAGTGTTAAAATTTAAAGTTCCTGTCAGATCATATTATGATCTTCGCATCTTTCCAGATGACACACTTTCTCCTGTAACCCTTGATCACCCCTAATTCCGTTATTCCTTGTATGTTCTCGTTATCACCTCCAGAGTCGTACTCATCAGTCTGTAGTACATCAATAACTGCCCTTGTTAGGTCAGTCGTAATTAGTAGTACTCACTAGTCCGCCTAACATAAGAAAAGGGGGATATACTTATACTCCAATTGGGTTCTGGAATAGAGGATAAATTTACACCAGATATGTCCATACGTATGATGCCTTCAAATGATATACTAGCATTCAATAGAGATTATCTATTATATAAGCTGACCAGCCTTCTACTTGAGATCTTATTTTTGTAACATATGTTTAGTAATAAAAATAATAATAGTGATAATAATAATAATGAAGTTGATGATAAAAATAATATATAATATAATAGCCGTGTTCTGTCAGCCTCTCCTGAACGTTCTATAAATAATGCATTTACGTCACGGAATTCCGTGCGACATTCAATCAAAACAATTGGTGTCTTGACGTTATTCAAAGAAGACGACATTTTTGTATTCAAATGTTATTGATGCGCAAACAGATAAACTTCTGTATGTGGTTAAAGTTATTTAAAATATATTATATTTAAAATATACATATAATTTGCTTTAAATAATGTATGAAGATCCAACCGCAAGAAAGCGTCAAAAAACACAAGAACGAAAAGCTAGATGACTAAATCGTCAAAATCGTGTCACTAGCTGGGATTCTTGCAGAGAACGCTGCAGAGCATAGACATACAATTGCAAGAGAGATGCATATAATTTATCAAGAAAAAATTCAACAAAGACAAACACGACTTGCTAAGCATGCTGATTTGCATCGATTTCGAGCTAAGCTAGAATCACCAGCGCGAAGAGAAAATCCAGAAGCTATGAATACAGAATACCAACGTCGTCAAAGACACAATGAAACTGTTGAGCAAACGCAGAGACGTCGAGCTGCAGATACAGATTCTCACTCATTGTCACGCATGCGTCGAAGTCTAGCAATTTCAAATGAAGCAGCAAATTTTGTTGAGGAACGTGTAGCTGCACATAATTGTGGAATTTTATATTTTATGTATCAATTTTGTGATGTTCAAATTATATTATTATATTATATTATGTTATATTATATTATATTATATTATATTATATTATATTATATTATATTATATTATATTATATTATATTATATTATATTATATTATATTATATTATATTATATTATATTATATTATATTATATTATATTATATTATATTATATTATATTATATTACATTACATTACATTACATTACATTACATTACATTACATTACATTACATTACATTACATTACATTACATTACATTACATTACATTACATTACATCACATTACATCACATCACATTACATTACATCACATCACATCACATATATCATATATCATATATCATATATCATATCATATATCATATCATATATAATGTCATTTATCATGTCATTTATCATGTCATATATCATGTCATATATCATGTCATATATCATATCATATATCATATCATATATCATATCATATATCATATCATATATCATATCATATATCATATCATATCATATCATATATCATATATCATATATCATATCATATCATATCATATCATATCATATCATATCATATCATATATCATATCATATATCATATCATATAACATATCATATCATATCATATCATATCATATCATATTATATTATATTATATATACAATTATATTATATATACAATTATATTATATATCAATTTTGTGATGTTAAAAATTTTTTTGGACGAATGGCAATTTTACGAGTTGTTGCGAAAGGGAAAGATCATGCTCCCAAAGCCACAAGACATCCATGGTAATATGCTGGAGTATCCCGAATTCCTGCGTATGGTAATTCCTCTCTGATAATATACACCCTAAATACACACATTTTTTCGAGTATATTCGCTCATATAATATCACTTTTCTTCGCGTCAATGAGAACAAATATATACGGGTTGTCATGGTCGAGTTCTTTTAAAATTTCATGGACAAACGTATCAGTGAGCTTCTCATATACAACCGCCATACAACAAAGTTCCACAGTTCGCTCAGTTGTATGTTTTGGACAGTACTCATGCAACAGACGTTCGTCAAGCACACGTAGCAAATTCTACACGCAAAAGAAAATTTTTAATAAAATCAATCGATTTTTTTCAACACAATAGACTATCACAGTCGTATCATTTAATGGGTGATTTCGAAACAAAAGCGATTCAGAATCCTGCTCAAACTGGAAGAGAAATCCCAATAGTAAACATGATCTTTAAGCGCGATCGTCAATCTGATCAACGTTGCTATAATGAACCAATATTTAACATGGTTGCAATGGTTTTCGTCACGAAGATGGAGAACCACCCTATCACCGCGACATTTGCATTTATTCATTCATAAAATATTGGTTATGGACTGTATCATGTCATATTCGCTTTTCTTTCCATACAGTGAGCCGGGTTGGCAAGCGCATTTACAAGGCGAAGTATACCATTGTAAATAGCCCAATAAATTTCGTCCGGAAGAACGACGGGTCCCGATGGGATCCTAACGAATCTAGTAGTAGTAGTAGTAGTAGTAATAATAATAATAATAATAATAATAATAATAATAATAATAATAATAATAATAATAATAATATGAATGAAGATATAATAATAGTATAAATGAGGATGATAATAATAATAGGCCCGAGTAGTGATAGTAATAATAACAGTGATAATAATAACAATAATAATATGATGATGATAATTATACCACTACCATGTCCGTCTTGAATGGGTGTCATTTCAGTGACATCAGCACAAAGAGGACCCCTTAAGGTCCACGGATGTCATGTGATTAAAAAATCTGATCAGAAAAAAAAAAACCAAACAAACGCTGATCTATACATTTGTTTATACTGACTGACACAGTATTGCTGCAATTTTTAAAATAACCAACTTGTTAAAGTACAAAGTTCTTATATTAATTAAGCAAATATATGTTACATATACCTACCACTTCTCATAAAAGATCATGAAAACAACAATAATAACAAGAATATGGACGAAAACAGTTGACATTTCCAGCAAAAGAACGTCGTTTGAACAGATATTTAATAATATAACAGCAACTAATTCAGAACATATTATTTTCAAAAATTCTTTAAAAAATATAAAAGCAGTCCCTGATCCAACCTGTAAAGGTAGGAAGTAAATTCATCCATTGTGTTCATTATGTGTAAGATCAAAATATTTGCACCATAACATTGCGCACCATTAAGAGATGTGTGAGAGTAAGACATAAAACCAGGACAAATACAACCACAGACACAAGAAAGAAATACATAATAGAACAGGACAGCTTGCACGCCTTAGTTGCAGGATTGAACAATGAACGAGGAAACAGTCGAACAACAGACAAAACAACACTTTGATAGACCAAAATAAAATCATATTAAAAAACAAAAGAATGGAATATCCCCAACTATACCAAAACAAAAATCTTAGGAAACAACTGAACTGAACGCGGAAGACCACGACAACAGAAATTACAGGAATAAAAATAAAAGAATGAACAAATAGATCAAGAAAACATCAATATCAAAGATAGAAGAATGACGATACATAAAGAAAATGTCTTCATTAAAAATATAACAGAAAACAAACATCTACACTTTAAACAAGTACTGAAATTCATAGACAATACACTACACATTTATTCCACGAAATAAAACCCACAATATATATATATATACTCATTCATTAATACCACAGAGATGTACACCTACAAATTAGGCTTACATAAATACACGCAATCAAACACGCAAATGGACGCACGTGTGTCCACAAATATACGCATCCATAACAGACATATACCAAAACTCACCACATACAACCACAAACGTACGCATCCATAACAGACACATACCAAAACTCACCACATACAACCACAAACATACGCATCCATAACAGACATATACCAAAACTCACCACATACAACCACAAACATACGCATCCATAACAGACATATACCAAAACTCACCACATACAACCACAAATATACATATTAGTGAACATGTAAGAAGTATACACATTAGAATATAACTAATGTGATATTTTAAGGAGTGAAAAATAAATAGGATACCAGTAGAAATAAGTAGGACGTAGGGCTAGGGGTGGAGGGTGAAGAAAGTTCAGGGGACATGCATGTGCGTTCTGCATAATGTATTTGAGGAGTTAGGCAATAATGCAGTAGAAAGAGAGAGCGAAAATAGTGGCGGCTGCGAAATTGGTGATATAGACAATGGCAGGGGCATACATTGAACATTTAAATAAGTTTGGAAACAAATGACAGTGCAAGGGAAAATACCAAATATAAAAGCAATAGTGATACGAATGTGAGGGGATGAGGCGTGGCAACAAATTAACGGAAATTCTGTTGAATGTTCAATCTCTAAGGTTGATTACACCAAGACTGTATACCAAGTGATCCTCAAGGCACAAAAGCTTGCGATGACCAAAAGAGCAAAGAACTAAACTGAAAATGAACCATAAGTAACTGAAACATGAATTCCGAGGAGATGCATGGAATTTTAATAACAAATATTTGTTCGTGGGAATCAATTTTGTGTTACATATTCCATAAATGTTCTGTGAACCTGTCAGCCAATCGCCTACCAGTTTCACCTGTGTATATTTATTTCAAACCGTTTGTAAATGATGCTGTAACTAAGATTGCGAGATGAAAAATAAAATAATCTTGAATCTCAAAGTGTGACATAGGAACTTGTTTGTTTGAGTATAAATTAGAAAAAGATATGTAAGACATTGCAGACAGCAAGGACAAGTACTAGAAGACTTCTAGAATGTACACGTGAATGGACTGAAATGTAACCGCATATGTTTTAAAATAATGTTCCCAGAAGAAAACAGTTTAGCAGAGTGTGTGGCCCGTTGCATGAATTAATCAACATGCATTTGTGACTATATATTATTAACGTTCTCCCGATCAACAGATTCAAAACAGATAGACGTTCATATTAAATGTATTTCAGTTGTGGGCTCTACGTGCAATATAAAGATCGAAATATTTGCTCCAAATATATACTTTTGAAGGATGTATGCAGGGATGTCACATTAGCTATTTCATTATAACATTTCACAAATTTTGCCATTTTGAAAAATCACTAGCAGTAACATATATTTTTGCTAGATGTTTTATTTTTGTCCAATTAAAACTGAATCCACTTTTACATATTTTGATTTTTTTTAATGAGAAAAACCAACTCACACCTGCAAGTATTGTTGGGAAAATTATATTTTTCGTCTGTTCACACCCACAAGTAACACGGAATATGTGCAGAATGAGATAGTGCAGATAGTCCTCGGCTGCACCAGGAATGACTCAATTGTGAGAATCTCGTCCTGCTCTCCCTCAAACGAAAGGGATCAGAGATACCCGTTCCACAAGAATATCAAAGACCTAATAGGAGCAAAACATGAAGGTTTAAATGTCTTGGATGACGCAAACTTAACCGACTATATGAGAATTAAACACAGTTTCTACCTTACCAATAGGAGAAAAGAGAGGCTTCTGTCGATGAGTCATTACCGGCTTTCACATATAATTATCAAAATAATGATCACTCTTTTTTTGGGAATATAGAGATTAGGGAAATGGTAAAACAAACATTGAAATTGATCACTTGATTGCTGATAACTCTGGAGATGATTATATCATTCTGTTTACTAATCTGTCTGTTCGTCGTGGTAAGAAGTCTGGCTGGAGCTTTACAACCAGCTATCGTGGTAGAATAGTTGCATAAAAAAGTGGATCAAAAACTGTACAACTACTTTCCACATGAGGATGAAATTCGAGGTTGCGACTGCTGATCTCAAATAGCCCTCTAGGACCTCAATCACCGAACCTTTTAATGTTTCAGGCTCCCAGTTCATGTTGCGAAAGATAAAAATGGCATATATCGATGTGAGTGGACGGTATTTATATCAACATTTAGCTTCCAGAACATCACTTGAATTTACTGTGTTCGCAGTAGTGAGATAAGCAGATATGTTGGCATCTATGGCACAAATAGACTGGGTATTGACATTGAATAAGCGGGATGTGCTAAAACTGCTTCATGAACGCCTGCTGGATGCGGACTCCGCGATTACTGAGACATTGGCTATTTTGTTTACCTAAAATTGATTCGTACGCCGTTTCATCTAATTGGCAACCCTACATCTTAAATGTAGATATATTTCTTAAATGTAGATATATATCTTAAATTCCGAGATATTTCTTAACACACACTACATAATGACAGGGGTCATACAATAGATGTATATATATATATATATATATCTAAACACAAATTATATCTAAACAAAGGGTGACACTTATCACAAAATAGATGTAAATATATTTGTAAACACAAATGATATCTAAACAAAGAGTGACACGGGTCACAGAATAGAGGTTGGTTTATAAATAGATGTACTTGTGTGTTTTTTTATGTGTTAATTTATTTTTCTCTGTTTTTCTATTTCACCCAACAATTCAGACTATCTAAAGAAATAAACAGAGCTTGCTTTAAGGGGGATTACGTTTTTCAAATCGCTTTCATGCTGCAATAATTTCTACAGCGTATACCTTCTCATGTTCAGACTGGTGGTACCACGCTTCTCATGTTGAGACTGGTGGTACAGTGCTAGCAACCATTAAAAACAAATCAGCATGTTTACAAATGAGCCACTGCTCGCGTAGAATTTAAATTAAAGTAAACTACTTTTTTCACATTTATGAACAAGTTGCAGAATCAAATCTTGAGTATTTTTAAAATTAAAAAATAATACAAAACTGGATAGTAAGTAGTTGTTTACCCTTGGTGTAAACAATTTGTATTCATGTTTCACTCACTGTTATTCAAACCCAGTAGTCATTAATATAGAGTGGGTCACTTGGTAGCATAATAAAAATCTTGGTATGGATGCCTCATGTTATTGCAGATTGTCTAGAAAAAAGTTTAGGGTATGGTGATCCATTCTGCATTGAGTTCTCGCTCACGATCATTCACATTGTTGTCATGCTGCCGGACCCTTCTTTTTAGTTCATCCCAGGATTTATCAATATGTTTGATATCAAGAAAGTTTGCAGATAAATTCAGCACAATAAAAGGTTGTTGGGCTAAGAAATTCCTGTTTACATTATTAGTGTGAGACCGAACTTTGTCGTTCTTAAAGATCCCAACATCTTGATGACTGTGGAAGATAGCACAAAGAATGATTTTAGCACTTGATTAACGTAGATAGCACCGGTTATAAGTTAACTGTGAAAAAATGAACAGGAGTACTGAGCTCATGTGAGTATCCACCCTAAAATTATACGCTTCATCATCCGAGTCTGTTATACTGCACTATACACACATACGTATATCTCTCTCGAGGATGATGCCAGACTCAATTTACCCTATCAACAAATGAGACATTAAACCAGTGTTCATCAGGGAGCATCATCGATCTTCATCCTGCCTTTAGACGATAAATATTTTTTGTTTTCAAGCCATTATGTTGGTCTAGTGGTGACTAGTAAAGATAGAACCAATTCTAGGACTCAGTGTGTGAACTAATGAGGACCCAAAGCTGATATCTGAGTTGTTGTTTGGAAGAGGAAGCGTAGATGCATCAGTACAATGTGACTACCTTGAGCTAGTCTTGTTACTTGGTGTTGACCAGTTCTGGCACTGTCACCGGTAGTACCTGTCTCCAAGAATCATTGGTGCAGCCTTATATAGTGGACTGAAAAATGTATCTTTGGCATTCTACTGACAAGCATACAAGTAGATGTCATCCCTTTTGCAGCAACCATCACGCTTCTTGAAATGACAAACAACTATCAACGGAAATGTCTTCGATAAAAACCAGATAATGCCGTTTACTCTCCTGAACCTTTAAATGTGTGCTAAATTTCAATCTATTTCATCATTTAATGAAGTCAGAAGTTTTGTATTTGATAATTTGCACGTATATCAAGAAAAATGTGAAATAAACATCACATCAACGAAATAATGGGACTGCACGAAATTCGTCACGTGAACGCGTTCTGGTTTGAACAAAATCGTCTACGCACATAAACATTTTAAGCGTGAAAATAAATCAGGTTTTTGATGCGTTTTTAATGATTGCTAGTTTATCTTTCTTTCTTTCAACACATCTATGAAATATGCTTGAATGTGTGTTCTTCTTCTTTCGTTTTCATTCTCAAATTCCAGCAGATTAGAATGATGTAGTCAGGAGAATTGATAGTGTTTTGTTATAGTTTACATCATCGATGCAATGTCCGTGTATTTTCCTCCAACATATCTAATTTTATATACTAAAATTGTAGGAATGAAAGTCAACATTATATTGCCGACTTTCGTGCTTAACACTATTGTAACATTACTTACATAAGTGCCGGCTCGGTGGCAGAGTGGATAGTAAGCCTGTCTCTGAAACACAATTCTGTCAAATTAATTCGTTGTTCCAAAGATGATTATAAAATATAGAACACACGTCATTGTTCCCGCATTTAATACAAATATACAACATTCTACGTTATTTTAACAATTTGTAAAAATATATATAAACATTCATTCCTGTTCTTACATTCTGTAAAAAAATAAAACAAATATATAACATTCGAGCCTATTCTCACATTGTGTACAAACAAATGCATGCGATTCCTTGGCATTATCACATTTTGTACAAATAAAAATACAACACTCTTCGTTATTCTTACATTTCGTTAAAACAAGAATTCCAACACTCGCTGTTGTTCTCACTTTAAGTAGAAACAAATAAACATTACTCTTCGTTATTGTTACATGTGTGTACACATTAAGTAGAAACAAATAAACATTACTCTTCGTTATTGTTACATGTGTGTACACATTAAGTAGAAACAAAGAAACATTACTCTTCGTTATTGTTACATGTGTGTACACATGTTATAAAGAAACCGGTGAAGACTTTCTCTCCCTGGAGCATCATATTAAACTACAACAAACGCTTACCATTCTTCTCTATCTGTCACCATCCTTTATTAAGCTCGACAAATCTGGTTCATGGTTCCCCACATGTATATATCAATCAATTATCCCATCCAGGTTTTGTGTCTCTTCCTTAATGTCCATGTCTACGTGGCTGGAACATAATCAATCAATTGAAACACATACGTGTCTGCTATTCTGAACATTTTAGTGAAAGGCATTACGAAGAAAGTTATGCTTTTTCTGTGATTAAATTCTGCATGTCTTAAGAGGACTGAATAAACCATTAAATAATTATCAGCAAAACAATATGTCATGGGTTAGATATTAGTTTTCTATGAAATAAAAACACGAAATCGACGTTTCGATCAAAAGATGTTTATTATATTAGGGAAAAACACAGATTAGACTAACAAAGTAGATCGATGACTACCTGAAGTTTGTGATAAGAAATTGACGGATCCAGGAATATTAAATTATATTGTATTCTTCTGTTTACTTTGCTTTTCGGTTATATATTGCTGTATCTATATTTTTAGGTAGGAACATAAAATAGAGATTTAACTTGTGGGCATAAGGACGTTTTCTGCCAAGCAAAAATAAAAATATTTTGGTAAAGAAGAAATCGACAGTAATGGAACACAATTGTAGAGTAAAGGGACTTGTTTCTTGTCGTAATTTAGACGTTTGTGAACTGCGGAACTGCACTTTAAACCTAACAAATGTATGGTTATATTAGAGCAAGGATAATGAGTTTTTCTCCAGAAACAGGAGAATAGTATGTAAAGAAGTCATATTGTTGTGTGTAGAGATATCATGTGATAAAAATAAGAAAATAAAATTACAGAAGAGACAAGATAATTAGTTTAAGACAAGATAATGAAAATAAAAGTGTTGATGACACATCTTGTGTGTAGCAACATAAGATGCATATAATAGTTGAGACATATTGTGCTAAACAGGATAAGAAAAATAAAGAAGCTAGATTGTTATGAGTATGTACATATTCAATACACGCAAATGATAACTAAAAACTGGAATGTGTTGTAATTTAGGAATGTTGTGAACATGACAGCTCAGATTATGCAGATAATGTACTTCTGAAAAACGAGGAATAACAGGTAAGGATAAGCAATCTAGAATTAATGAGCCCTTGAAAAAAGAAGGATAGCGACTTATAGATATACAGGAAAAACAAGGATAACAAAATATAGATATACTGAGAAAGAAGGATGACAACGTATAGAAATACAGGATAAACAAGAATACAACTTATAGATGTGCAGGAGAGACAAGGATGACAACTTATAGAAATACAGGAGAAACAAGGATGACAACTTGTAGAAATACCGGAGAGACAAGGATGACAACTTATAGAAATACAGGAGAAACAAGGATGACAACTTATAGAAATACAGGAAAGACAAGGATGACAACTTATAGAAATACATGAGAGACAAGGATGACAACTTATAGAAATATAAGAGAAACAAGGATGACAACTTATAGAAATACAGGAGAGACAAGGATGACAACTTATAGATGTGCAGGAGAAACAAGAATGACAACTTCTAGATATACAGGAGAAACAAGGATATCAAATTATAAATGTACAGGAATTGAATTTCAGAACTGGTATAAATAAGAATGGGAACATACGAACGTAAAGATATTGACTTTAAGAACTGGTAAGAAACAAGCGTTCGACATTGTGGCGGCGAGGTACACTGATGGCGAAGGTACACTGATGACGGGTAATTCTGCATCCGGACCGATCAGAAAGAAACGGCAACTGAATATTCGGACATTCAGAAAGCAACTGAATATGTTTATATTGCCCAGAAAATTGCTACAGCTAAAAGTACTGGGCGAATGCCTAAGTCCTGAATAGGATATATATTGTGTTTAAGGATTTGTGAGGAACAAGGAAGGGAACGTATATAAGTAAATATAGTGAGTTTAGAGCTAGAAGGAAACAATCAAGGGAACGTATATAAGTAAATATAGTGAGTTTTGGGCTAGTGAGAAACAAGGAAGGCAACATATATAAGTAAAGATAGTGAGTTTAAGAACCTGTGAGAAAACAAAGAAGGTAAAGTAACAGAACAAACGTAATAAATACTGTTTTGCAGACATTCTATGGCCAAGATGGGTAACGTGCTTAGAAGAATAGAAATAATGTATTATATAAAGCGCAGAACAGACCAATGTTTCAATTAGTTTATTACGTTCGTGATTCTATGTATGGCTAAAGTTCTAGGCTTCCTTTCGTTATTGGTATCTGCTTGAAGCTGACCTCATGGTTCAGTCTAGAAATAAAAGCTATGAGAAATGGCAGCGGCATTTAGGAGAGAGGATGTGAAGGACCTATATTAAATGATGATTGTGAAGGTGGTGAAAATAATAGATTGATCGATTTGTCGGGCACTATATGTACTCGTGTATATATATAGTTAGATAGATAGGTAGATATGTATTTGCTATAGATAGCTGTAGATAGATAACGGTAGAGTTCAAGATATAGCTGTAGTAAGTTATAATGAGCTGTATATAGAGCTGTGGGAAGTTGTTTGGGCAGGCGGCAGGCAGGCAGGCGGGCAGGCAGGCGGGTAGGCATGCGGGTAGGCAGGCGGGTAGGCAGGTAGATCTAGGTAGACTTGGATAGACAGACTTAGATAAACATACACAAACACATAGATTGACATAGATAGATTGACATATAGTGATAGACAAACGCATATATATATATATATACAGACGAATGGACGGACGAGGCGGGACAGGTCTAGACAGACACATTGACAAACAGACATACAGGCAGGCAGACAGACAGATAGACATATATGTAGGTAGGTAATTGAGCACAATGGTAGGTAGGTAGGTAGTTAGACCTGTAGGTAAGCATGTACGTAGGTAGACAGGTAGAACATAAGATAGGTATGAACGAAGACGGTTTTAATGTAATTAAGAAGGTATTTAGGTAGGTAATGGGAGTAGGTAGTAAGGTTTCATGCACCTGTAATCCGGTATGTATTTAGACAGATAGATTGATGTATGGGAGATTGATAGATGAATATATGAATGGACGTATGGTAAATGGGAAGATTATTGGTTAGTCGTGTGATATGTAAGTAGTAGGTATCTAGATTGGTGGGTATGTAGGTAAGTAGGTCTACACGTAAAATCTGATATTCGGCGAATTACTCGTATGAGGCACCATGTTTTATCAGCCCACCTGGAAATGTAAATGAACTTCAGCAACGTGGTATTGACCGCATCGCGCATGGTGATACACGATTACAGCCATGGCATTCACTGCATAAAACCTCATTTCATGTCGTTTTGATTCATCTTACCACTGATTTAAAATGAGGTCCGACAGGAGAGTGAGGTCCTGCTTTAAACAACTCTACTTCACTTAAACCAAAATTATCAGTGCACGTCATTTTCACATGCAAGAAAATTCTCTCTATGGTGATATGCAGAAGGACACACGATCTCAAGGTGGCCACAAGAAGTGTTACAAGGACGCATTAAAGATATCACTGAAATCCTATAAAATTGACAAAGATCAATGGTAAGAACTTGCAAAAAATATGACCATGACAAGATACATCGCAATCTACAATCAAAAAAGGCACAGCTACTTGTGAAAAGAAGAAAAGTGCAGCAGTTCAAAATCAGAGAGTTGCTAGAAATTCACGCGTAGAGAAAAACCATCTACGGTGGTCATTCCATGCCCGCACTGTACAGGGACATTTGCGGGCAAGAATAGGGCTCATTAGCCATGTACACACTCATCTTCTTCTTCTTCTTCTGCGTTCGTTCTCAAACTCCTGCACATTAGCAGTATGTAGTCCGGAGAACGGAATGCCTTGTGTCATGGTTTACAGCTTTGCTGCGATATCTGCGCCTTTCGGCTTGACACATCCGACTTCAGCATGACTTTGGGTCTCTGACCATATATAGGATGGGACAGCCAACTCCATCCCATAACCTCTTTAGTCACCTCTTACGACATGCATGGAAGGTAAACAGTGTTGCTATTCTTTGCTCCCCTTTCGGGTCCCGGCAACACACGGGCGTACATACTCATAATCAAGGACATAATCCTAGCTGAAATTTCAACAGTGGATGTGACAAATAGTCATCATCACTTACGATGGACAAATAATAGGTATGTAAGTCGGTATTTAGATAGGTAGGTAGTTAGATAGGTAGGTAGTTAGATAGGTAGGTAGTTAGATAGGTAGGTAGTTAGATAGGTAGGTAGTTAGATAGGTAATGAATGGATGATTAATCATGCGGAATGACTGATGAATATATATATATATATATATATATATATATATATATATACACACACAAGTAGATAAATGAATGGATAAAGACATGAATAAATAGAACAATATAGTGAGATAGATGTTCTCTATTGTGTGCAGATGTAGCTGTTATATCTACACATCTAATATGTACAGCACATGCATGTGTAAATGAAGTACATGATGGTGTACGCTAGCTTACAAATGAGTTATGTTCACATAAAACACCAGGTTTAACTAGAATACTTTGGAAACACCGTTTATAGACACAGTAAGACACAGACACAGTTAAAGGTAGAAGAATCGGAAGGCTGAGACGCATTGATCATTCTAACGGTTTAAGTGAAATATAAGTGAATCTTGAAAGTGCAGACGTGGGGCGATATCTTTCTCATGATAACTAGGATTTATTTCCATATGCATCGTTCAGTAAGTGATATACGTCACAAGCAGTTAATTAACATTGTGATGCTCGGGGTATCTAGGGGACTATAGTCAGTGTGTAGATATTCATTTCCTTTTAGATATAATTCTGTTTAGAATGCTTATGTACTAGTTTATGCTCATTACGAGGGCACAGAGAAGCATATGTAGGGGTCATATATTCCATAGTATATTTACAAAGTTGAAAGTTTGAAGGTCTTACCGGTTACTCACTTATCTATGGTTGAGTCCTTTACAAGACGTTATACTCATAACCAACTCTTTAAGTCTCCTGGTTATGTGCACGCTGCCCAGTTTCTTCCACTGTCATCTTCAGTAGGTTTTCGATATGCTTTATCTATCGCAGTCTTGGTTTACTTGTTCTCTTTTCTTAAACTTTTACCACCATGATTAATCTGTATAAAACTTTGTCTATTTTATATCACCGAAATATATTTGGTTTTTAGTAGCCAGTCTCCTTCTCTGTTTATGTCTTTGCGGACGCATATGTTGGTTTCCCTTCTGTCCATGATATTCTTATGACCTTTCTGTGGCATTTAATTTAGATTGCAGAAATGTTCTTTTCCATTATGGATTTCATTGCGTACGCCTCACAACCATATTTTGCCACTAGAAAATACAGCTTGCTAATAGTTGTAACTTTGTTTTTCTACTCGTCCCATGTCATAGATTTTTTAATTTGTATTTTTTGTAAGCCATTGCTAATTTCTTTCTCAACTCTGCTGAGCAATCTCATGTTGTCTTAATTGTTGACACGAGACATTAAAAGTTGCTGACATTTTCTTGTTGTTCTTTATCAACGGCCATTGTTGATGTGAGTTCATTTCTGCTGATATCCAATATTTTTCTCTCTATTTATGCATCGAGGAAAGGATGTTGTGCCTCACTAAGATTTTTACTGGCATAATCATGTGTTATCGACCCGTGAGGCTTTTTGATATTAGGATGGTGTCATCTGCATACCTAATTTCTGGAATCTCATGGCCTACAATATTAAGAGTTTGAAACTTTTAATAATGTGAGTCTTCTAATACATTTCGCATGATGATTTCTGCGTATATGTTGAACAGATGGGGTGCGAGGATGCATCCTTGTCTGACTCCTTTTAGTACCTCAAGCCAGTTGAATGTTTCTCCTTTAAGACGGACAGAATCTTATAGCTCCTAATAAGGCATGTTAATAAGAAATTTTAGATGGTGTGGGAAGTCCATGTTTTCCTTTGCGTGACATAATTTCTGGTGTGTTGCACAGGCGAAGGCCTTTACGTTGTTAATAAAATAGATGTATATAACTGCATAGCATTGTCTGTATTTCTCTATTATATTTATCATGTTCAAGATGTGATTCCTAGTACATCTGTTCTGTTTAAATCCTGTCTCAATTATATTGATTTCTATGTCCATATGATGTTCCTTTCTTTTCAATATTATTTTGTGAAGTATCTTGCAGGCATGACGGATCAGTGCAATTGTTCTGTAATGTGTGCAGAGTTTGAAGCTGCCCTTCTATGGAATGATTGATCGTTTCCAATCTTCTAGACATATTTCACTTTTCCATAACACAGATTATAACACAGATTTCATTATAAACGTGGACACTATGTTCTCCTCCTTTTTGTGTCAATTTAGAAACCAATACGTTGCACCGTGATGATTTATCAGTTTTTAAGTTATTGTCCACCATGCAAATAAATTCCGTATAATGCGTTTCTAAACTCATGACTTTTGGGATCTCCCTAGCGTAGTGGTTAAGCTGTTCGCCTTGTGTTCAAGAGGTCATGAGTTCGAAGCCGGCTCGTGTCGTCTTGTTTACAAGGTGGATTATTTCAGAGATCGCTGTAGATTATCGCTTGAAGCTACAGAGTTACGTGCTATGAGTGAGAGTGACAGAGTACATATGGGAAACCTAGTACAGTGAAGTCAATCCTCTACGACTATTGAACCTTTTCTGAACACATTACAACATATATTAGGACATAGAGCCGACTATTATGATTATATTATAGTGTTATTATTTTAGAATGCAGTCAGTATTTAGTTATCTCGTGTCCTATTTTTGTTCAGTGTAAGAGGACGTTGTTTCATCGCGGCAGAATATCACACCCGTGTGCTACTAATCGCAACACTGAATTAACATAGTGGATGATGATGGTCGTAATGATGAAGAAATATCTTTATCTGTGATCAGGTAGCTTTAGACAGCCCATCACATTTTTGACATAAATTAGATATTCTCAACTGAAACGAACTCACACAAAATTATATAACCATAGCTGCCTCATAGGTGTTCTGTAAATGGGATTCTAAAAGGGTCCGCTCAGGTAGCACCCACTTACCTCCCAATTTGAGGCAACACGTTTTTCGCATGTGGTCGAAGACGGTTCATGTCAACAATCAAGTGCGTGTCAACTTAGCGGACCTGGTTCAAATCGAGTTTGCTGCATTGTTTTTCATTATTAATAAATCCTCGATGATTCTATAATTATATTATTATTCATTTACTCAAAGGCTTGGTTGTAGTATGGTTGTAGTATGGTTGTGGTATGGTTTTAGTATGGTTGTAGTATAGTTGTGGTATGGTTGTAGTATGGTTGTGGTATGGGTGTGGTGACGTTGTCACATGATTGTCGAATGGTTGTGGTATGATTGTGGTATGGTTGTGGTATAGTTCTTGTATGGTTGTCGAATGGTTGTGGTATGGTTGTTTACGAATGATTGTTTAATCTCCGAAGGTAAGGCATTCAATTTCTGGAATATCCAGGAATACACGTCTATCTATAAGGGCACCATATACGTTTGGAGCAATTAGGTCATCATTCTTCCGTCAGATCCGTTTACCAATCTGCAGTAAGTGAGCTTCTAGTAGCATTCTCCACCACCTAAGAGTCTGGACAAATCTTAAATGTCTGCTGGAATACATCAATTCGTCATAAATGCCAACCTTTTAACAGAAGACAAAAGTAAGAAATCGAGACAGACATGAAGCGACATGATTAATTTTTAAAGGAACAGGTTGTCAGCCTATCCTCAGCCTTCCTTTGTCGTCTCCTACGACGTGCCGTCGTGTCTCTTAATATGAGCGAAAAAACTAGCTTTTTCTTTAATATGGTGTTCAGACTCCAGCCTTCGTGGACGTTAATTGTTCGTAACACTGCCTGGTTTGATTTCTTCGCTGTCCATGGTATTCTCTCAAAACTCTTCTATAACACTTTAATTCAAATGATGTTATTCTCTTGGCCACTGTTTCATTTAGTGTCCATGCTTCTCATCCATATGTCACCACAGGAAATACACATTTTCGTAGTAAACACAATTTGGTTCTTATGTTAGTACCTTGCCATAGTTTCTTTATCCGTTTTAATTTTGCCAGCGCCATTACTGTTCTTCTCTTGATCTCAACTGCGCAGGCCCCCGCATTGTTTATATTAGTTCCTAAATAATCAAAATGTGTCAATTCTTCCAAATTGCAGTTCTTAATATTAATTTTGGGTCTTGATTTAGTTTTGTCAGTTGATATTAACTTTAATATTAAAATTTAGTCAAAAGAAAATGCTTTTTGTCACACCTATAATATTGCAAATTAAACACTGTTCAAAACTATATAAACATATGTAGACATCCGTATGTACCATTGAAAGTATGAAACTAGAGACAAAAGCAGTTTGACTGGAACGGAGTGAGCCCATCCTTCACAGTTCTAAAATATAAGAAAATCAAGAATTTTTATCTGAAGAAGTCCCAAGTAAAATTTACAATACTTATTTTTCACCTTGTTAATCCCCCACATATGTCATTCTTGCGAAGAACCTTGCATTTGGCCCGCGGATAAAAATAGGTTGCTTAACACTGTTATTTAGTGAGATTTCCTCTTTTTGATGCCCAACAACACTTCATTTATACAAGTATGTGTTTAAAACCTCCAAATGGGAGACTTCTGAATGCATTACACACCGCATCTCTGAGAGATGGAACCGTGAGATGGATATGAAATAAAGGACTACAGCAGAATTTCTCAACATTTTCAAACATCGTGTAATCGTATCTCGCAAGCACTTTTTATATGCCCTTATGAGAGCACCAAGGTGCTCGCTAGCACCAGATTGGGAACGACTGACTCGTAGCATCTCCACTCCACAAAACGATTAAAGAACTTTATTCGTTTTATTCTAACTCACGGTGATTGATGGATTCTTGATTCTTGATCAGAAACTGGCTTCACAGCACGCGGGACATTCCCATAAGTGCTCCGCCCTCCGCTCCAGCAGCCATGTAGACTCATAATTCCGGTCAGGTGTTGATTGTGTGATCTTTGGGACTTTCCAAAATAATTATTTTCCTCCCCTCACCTCTGAATACTCCCATTTCTAACATTCTCTGTATGTGTACGTTCTCAACCTCATTGACATCATCTGTCTTGAAATGAATTTATTACTGCCTTCATTAAGTCTGCTTTATCTCTTCTCAGCAATGTGCCGTCTATCGACACATTGGCTGCCAATAAGTCGGCTCTCTCGTTTCCTCTGACCCCAGCTTGACCAGGGCAGTATATCCATGTAATGTTCTGGACAACTGAATTGTTCAATAAGTCCCACCATTCTTTTCTTAGCATGAACTTTTCTATCTTGCGCAACATGCTTTGAGAGTCTGTGAGTATTACCGCGTGTGTTGATGTATCAGTTATCAACCAATTAAGAGCTGCTGTAACTCCATCTATCTCCATCCTCATGCTCGATGTGACAGTAGAATATGCTGAAGATTTCTCAACCAACTTCACGCCATTTCTGTAGGCAACAAAACCCCCAACCGCTTTTATTTGTGTTTCTGCTAACAGAGCCATCTGTGTATATAATTTTGTCTTGTGGTTTCGAGTGTAGTTAGGCGAGTTCGTGCACTGTATCCTGAGCCCTGACTGTCGTCCATTTTCGACACGCTTTATCTAGTTGTATTATTACTTTAGTCAGTGATTTCTTCTCAGTGTATACCTCCACCCATTCACTGCCCTTTCCTATTTCTTCCAATTCACATAATATTCGCAGTGTGTCTTCAGCCTCTGCCATCCATGATCTGCCACGCTTGATTCGTTTTCCCCTTTGACTCATCTAGACGATGGTGTAATGGGTGGTGGTTGTATTCTGTCACTTTAAGGTGCGACTTAACTTGTGCTACCTGATGTCGCACTCTAATGCTGGGGAGATTAAGCAGAAATCTCATAGCAGAGATGGGTGTATCTCTAGTACACCCCAGTACCGCTCGCAAAGTCTCATTTTGAACTTTTTCCAATCTAACGACTTGTGTATGTGACAAAGTTATTAGGCCGAGGACATAATCTATAACAGACAACACAACCACTTGCAGAAGCAGAACAAGTACCCATTGTTGCACGTTGATTGAAACATGCACAAACCTATCGATAAATACAGTATAGTATACAATATCTGCCCATATGCATGTTTTTATATACATATATATATATATATATATATATATATGTATATATATATATATATGTATATATATATATATATATATATATATATATAGAGAGAGAGAGAGAGGGAGAGAGAGAGAGAGAAATGTGTATAGCATGCATCATTACATTCCTTCTTTAATTGTTCATCTAAGAAAATATTTCTCTGAGCGCAATGCTTCTATCCCTTACAATTTTCTCAATCATTCAATTTTAATCCCGTCTTAAACCTACCATATCCCGTCGCTCAGGATGCGGTGTAGCTAGCTTTCTAAACCAGGTTTTCTTGTCATATGCCGTGAGCATTACCGCGTATTGTTGACCAGCACTTCCAGAAACGTGGTTGCTCCAGTCAGAAAAGAACAGAAATAGAAATCTGTAGACCATCTAATCTTTTGGGGGGTCTCATTTTCTTATAACTTGATGGCATTTTAGCTCAAATCGATTTGTCTCTGCCGTCTTCCAAGAGTTACTGATCCAGTGAGTGGCTTAGATCCGCCGTGATTTTATTTCATTTTGTAACAATGCAATAATGTAATGATGTAACAATCTAATAATGTAACAATGTAATAATGTAATAATGTAACAATGTAATAATGGGATATTATAATAATGTAATGATATAACAATGTAAGCATGTGGTAATTTAACAATATAATACTGTAGCAATGTACAAGTGTATTAATATAACAATGTAAATCAAAAATAACACAGAATACGAAATCCAAGTTGTGAGTGTGATAGGTAGGAAGCATTGACTAATATATAATATATTTGAAATGTAATCGGTAGAATGCGTTGTCTTATATAATATATTTGAAATGTAATCGATAGAAAGCGCTGTCTTATATAATATATTGTGAATGTAATCGATAGAAAGCGCTGTCTTATATAATATATTGTGAATGTAATCGATAGAAAGCGCTGTCTTATATAATATATTGTGAATATAATCGATAGAAAGCGCTGTCTTATATAATATATTGTGAATGTAATCGATAGAAAGCGCTGTCTTATATAATATATTGTGAATGTAATCGATAGAAAGCGCTGTCTTATATAATATATTGTGAATGTAATCGATAGAAAGCGCTGTCTTATATAATATATTGTGAATGTAATCGGTAGAAAGCGTTGACATACATATATATCACGTGACATATTCTTTCCAGAACGTTGTCTTGGTCGTGGATACTCTGAACGCCTCTCTGTTCCGGTATTGGCCAAAGACATGTGCATACCTTCTTTGATGTCTCTGATTCAGCGTCTTCTTGATATTCCTCTTCTTCTCCTACTCGGCATTCTACCCTCTGGAATAATGACTTACATATATATATATATATATAAAACCAAAATATTGGAGGATATCCTATATAATATAATATATTGTTAATATGATGAGTAGGGGGCATTGACTCACATAATATATACCAAAAGTAATATGTGTAATCTTATAATATATACCAAAAGTAATATGTGTAATCTTATATGAACGAGACCATACCTCGAAAAGTTTGAAAAAAACACTGATGCGGAGATTCTGCACCCGATGAGTACAGTGAGAGAGGGGGGGGGGAGGGGGACACGGTCTGCACGTCCCAATACACACGTAATATAGAGACAAATTACAAGGTCGGGAAAGAACACAAGACGTCACGGAGATGCAGAGGCTGGGGAAACAAAGGTCAAATATTGACACATTGCATTTATTTATATTTTAATAGCGGTCCATTATGAGTATATTTAAC
The DNA here is from genome assembly GCA_034231615.1 of Meghimatium bilineatum. Lineage (NCBI taxonomy): Eukaryota > Metazoa > Mollusca > Gastropoda > Stylommatophora > Philomycidae > Meghimatium > Meghimatium bilineatum. Next base: position 39,613,520 of record CM067316.1, on the reverse strand, counting down.
TCAATTCATACGTAACCCGTTATAATGGGACTCCATATATATACCCTCCAAATTGGCCTTGTTAGGTTCGTAAATGACAAGTATTATTGTTCTTACAATTCTTATATTT
>CM067316.1:39503526-39613311 GCA_034231615.1 Meghimatium bilineatum | reverse complement strand
ATATATATATATATATATATATATATATATATATATATATATATATATATATATATATTCCCTATAGTATATTTTCTATTACAAAAACGTTCAAACCTTTCCATTTTTTTCTCTGTCAATATTTGTACAAGATAGTTTATTATATTTATTCGCAAAACCCGTTGTTGCCTTTCAGAGTCAGAAGTAGAAGAATTTTCTGGAGGTGGCCATCGTGTGTGATGAGTATGTTGTGGAATTTGTCGCCTCTTTTATTTTGGTTGTTCATCATTTTCGTGGTCGGCCTCTAGTTCTGCCTTCACCGTATCTGTGTATCATAGCTTGCTATGGGAATGCTGTCTGATGGTAGTCTGCTGATGTGTGCAAATCTGTTGTCTCTTAATATATTTCAAGATTAGGTTGATGCCGGTTCTGTGTCTAATGTCCTCATTTCTCACTCTGTCTTATCGATATTCCTAGGATTCTGCGTAAGTGCGTCATTTCAGCAGTCACAAGTTTACGTTTGTCTTGCGTTGTCATTGTCATGGTTTAGCATTAGTAGCACAGGTTTGGCATAATCGTCATTTTGAATAGTGTTATTTTGGTGTTTAAATCTACATTTTTGTTTCTGAAGATTGTTGTCATTTGCCCTAGGGTTTGGTATGCTTTACTACATCTATTGTGTATTTTTTTGCTGCTTTTGCCGTGTATTGTTATATTACATCCTAGGTATATGAATTCTGTGACCTGGCTAAGTCTGTTGTTTCCAATATATATATATATATATATATATATATATATATATATATATATATATATATATATATAAGCTCGGTTAATGTACTTCTATTGTGCCACAATACTATTCCATCTTGTAACATCTCTCTATGTCGTCCACTGTCTCTTCTTCCGTTGAACTTTCCAGTTTTTATTAAATATTCAAGCTGTTGTTCTTATCACCACATGCCGTAGAAATCGTGAATGTCGGTCTCTTAAATTTGATCTCTTTACCTCAGTATCAATGAGAACAGCTGCATTAGTTTTCGTAGCTGTCTATGGTATTTCCATCATTCTTCTCCGAAACCCCATCTCTGTAGCCCCCAGTTCGTTTTGAATTTTTTTATTACAGTCCATGATTCAGATCCATAAAAAAGAATTGAATCTCAGTACTCGAATTCAGGTCTGCATTGAATCTCAGCACTCGAATTCAGGTCTGCATTGAATCTCAGCACTCGAATTCAGGTCTGTATTGAATCTCAGCACTCGAATTCAGGTATGCATTGAATCTCAGCACTCGAATTCAGGTCTGCATTGAATCTCAGCACTAGAATTCAGGTCTGCATTGAATCTCAGCACTCGAATTCTGGTCTGCATTGAATCTCAGCACTCGAATTCAGGTCTGCATTGATAGTGTTCCACTGCACAAAATGGTTCTCATTGTGGAATTCTGATTTGGCTTATGCTGTTCGGCTCTTCATCTTGCTTGAGCATCTATCTTCTGATGTTAACAGTGTGCCAACATATTTCACTTTTTCAACTTGTGTTAATTGTGTGTCATTATTCATTGTGTTGCATCTTGGTGGTGTATGTATGTTCGAGACAACCATTATTTCTGTTTTCTTCTTTTTTATTTTGAGGCCTTCGATTTCACTTTCACTATTTTATCAAGGTTTGTAGTTCTTGTTGACTTCATGCGATCAGTACCGTGTCGTCAGCATATCTTTAGTTATTTATATTGCATTCTCCCACTGTTATTCCTGGCATATATTTTATATTTCGCATTAAATATTTATATGCCAATACTATCAATTCCAGACATAGGCGCTGACAGCAGCCCAGCAGAGAAAACTTGCAACATGTGAGAGGAAATGCTAGAGAAAAGCCCCAAGTTGACCAAATTAGACACAATGAGAAATGTGGAAATCAGGAGAGGAATCGGTATAAGACCATGCACATAATACATCGAGAAACAATAAATAAAGTCGTTTGGGCACATTATGAGAATGAACCACAACCAACTTTAAACAAGAACATATATCATAAGAACCGGATACAAGGCCAGAGGAAGACCTAGAAAAAGATGGATAGATAACATCAAGACAACCCTGAACAAGTATGGATTCAGCGCAGACAAGGTGACACATTTGGCCTTGAATAGACAACTAAGGATCCCAGTCACCACCTCCTACTCTTAAGTGTAGATATTCTGGTCGTCAACCAACTTGGGACAGACAGACAAAGGACTTTTTCGTTTTATTTCTGGACGATAGTATTACAGTTGTGTTATACAAAATACAACCTACGATCCGTGGGGATGGTGGACAGGGCTCACACGACTAATCTGAGCATCAAAGAGTCTTCCACGCCATGTACAAGGAATCCCAGCTTGTACTCTAGTGTTCTGTTGTGTGCGTCATCGTGTACGTGCATCCTCTGAACTATTACCTCTCTTTTGTCTTTATACCATTCCTGATCTTTCCCTTCCATGCAACACAATCCATGGCATCCTTTAACCATGATGTTATATCAATACCTATATTATCTATATTGGTTTGCACACGTCCTTATACCGAAGTGGAAGTCAACTCTGAGATATTTTCCCAGCCTGTGTTTTCTCTATACAGTAGATTCATTAATCTTCTGCCATATTCCATACTCCCAGTATTTTCCCGCCATCTGAGTATGCAGCGTGAACATAGAAAATAAATAGAAAATAATGTGGCATTGCCTGTTCTTTTCAATACATCAGTGTTATTGATTTTGTCTTACCACCAGACTCCATGAATTCGACCTAGACACCGCATGTTTAAGCTGTTTGTACGCCTCTCATAGTGCACGTACGTTGCCCATGTATCAATGCCGTAGAGGAAGGTACTGATGACACAAGCCTGGTATTCCATGAGTTTAGTTTTTATAGTGAATATTTATTTCCCCAAACTTTTTGTGTTTGTTAGTCTTAAAGTCTGTCGAAACTCATGGCAGACACCAGAAAAAGCAACTATAATGTCTAAACAAATATACTGTAAGTATATACTGTCTAAGAAAGATGATACACCAGAATATACTTGCTAAAAATGTAATAATTTTACCACATAACAACATGTGACTCTCCCTAGACGAACACGGTAAACATATTTAACCTCTCTGTCCGAGGCACATCGTTGCTATCGGGTTAAATAATTATCCTTCAAACGCGACGTTTGGGATCACCGCGTGTAATTCAAACAGTCGTGTCATACTTTAGATGGAAATATTTAGCCTTTTTTAATGCACACTACCATGTTTGTGCAATAATCTACAGATAATGTTTTCCCATCTTGCATAATGAGAGTGCAAATCAAGGGTGTAAAGACACACATTTATATCTTTGTTTATCATACAATGATAATCCAAACCATACGTTTCATCTGATATAATCGAGATTCTCAACACTGATTCCGTTATAATGTATTTCCAATTGTCATATATTAGCTGTGTTTCAATTACAGCCACGACATTTCCTACACAGCGGGATATGCAAGATCAGGAAATATCTTAAAAGACCTATCAGGCTAACAATCAAACACCAGTAAATCTCTAGTAGATGGTATTCATATATAATGGAGCGTTCCTTTTATTTAAATCCCATTTTTCTTTATCTCAATTATGTATTCACCAGTTGCAAAGCGTCAATATACGCCAAAAGTACGACTTCCCCTTCCATGATTAAAAAATTTGAATAGTGCACAGAAAATTATAGGTTTCAACTATAATCATTGGTTGGTTGGTTGCTGATCCAGCGGTCCATGGGCTCATGCCCTTTGACCTAATGCCGTTAAATGGCATTATATTGCTGGGAAGTTTGTGGATTTTCGGCCCACCCCAGGACAGAGAATAATTATCACACCTCCAGGAAGGTAAGTTTCAACCCATGCACTGCTCCCAGCCACTGCAGCCAAGACAGGGTTCACTGTGCTCATTCCCCGCCACCAATTGACTACTGGTTAGGACGAACTTCTCTATTGCTCCAGGCATACAACCAAGTGTTCAAGTCAAAAGGAATGTCACGTCCTGAGTCACTGTGCCTCTGTGATGGGTCTAAGCCATAGGAAAAACAGTACTGTCTGTTTCCTCCTCCTCAGTGCTGCACAGTACATCTCTGGCTCCTCCCAACCACAGAGGGTGCATACATATATATTCAGGTAAACATGAAACACATTTAAACAACAAAATATAACACATTTAAACAACAAAATAAACGCACAATTGTATAGATGACGTGCCATAAAGTTTCTCTAACAAGATAACCTCAATATAACGGCAATTCATCCAATAAGGTTTTCTATTGCATGGGTGGTTTGTCTAGTGGGCCATTGGTGAGACCCACAGATGCAACCACATGCGTAAAATCATTAGTAAATATGTTAATATTTTTAACAAATATTTCGCTGATTTACAGAAAAAAAACAGGAATAAGAAATGATGATGCAATTCATATAGGGGTAAAAAAAGCAAAAAGAAAGAAGACGGAAAAACTATAATTTTTACAGGAAAAAATCGTAGGTTTAATCTTGTGAAAAATATCTGTCCTGGACGCCAACACAGTCTAGCGTATGTTTCAAATGAGAGCTGCAGTTGTCATTGGCAGCAGAAAACCTGATCTTTTATCTTTTAATAGCAATTGCGTTATCTTTCAAATGCTGGCTTCAAACCAATCATACACTTATAAATAGTTTATGATGGATTATTTCTCATAACTTTATAAGGAAATCTCGTATGTAGTACACAATTTTAAAATTAATAAAATAAAGAAAGAAAGAAATTAAATAAGCGAGTAGCTTCTAGTTGAAGGTCGTAGCGACTGATGTATTAGATCTGCGATCTCCACTATTTTTGTATGGTTGTAAAGGTCTTATACAACCAATTTGAACTAATTGTCAATCCTAAAATGAGCGTACCTTTTATAAAGGGATACATTTTACTTTACCAATAAACAGTTATACCTGTGGGTAAGTTATCCTAATAGTTTGTTTTTTTGTAATTATTATATGTGAGTAAATTTAAAGATTTTAGCAAATATAATTCCCCCATAATTTATTTAATAGTTTAATAAAACAGCACTAATTCTTTGATAATTTATGTGAAGTGTGACATAGAATTTACCTCCTTAAGAACTTGAATATTCTGTTGTAAACAAGATAGACTCAATTTATCAGGAAATAACAAATCTCTGTTTAGTGTTTACAATAACCTACCACTACAGCCAGCAGTGAAACAAGTATGAGGAACCTGGAAAAAAAATCAAAACATATCTCAGAAATTCATGAACAACAATCTTCTATCATGTTTGAATTCCTTGTCGATTTAGAAGAAACTATTAGGGGTCTTTCATTTCATTAATTTCATCAACATTTATTAAGAGGATATTGAAAATTACATCAACATTTATTAAGAGGATATTGCAAATTTTCACATAAAAGAAGAACATATGCCTGGAGCTGCATTACAAGAGTATTAAAAGGAGTGCAAAAAAAAATTAGTTAAAATTGTATATAGGACCGTAAATATGTGTTTCTGGTAGGGAAAAAACGGCGGGGATGGTGGAAGAGTTACCTACCTAGTAAAAGGAAAGGTCATTCTAGATCCCTATTATAAAACTACACAGGTTCGAGACTGCTATTTATCTCCTCCGAGTAAGAAGCTTCATCTCACAGAATTGCGCTTCATTGACAGTTGTGGTTTTCTCTGTATGAGATAAGAATGAAAACATCGTGTCCACACAGCCAATGCACAACGATTCAACAACTCTATTGATGATGATATAATTCTTGGATTGGAAACTAAAACACTTAAGTAAACGTAGTTACTTATTTATAAAAAGGGCTTAACTTTGTTTTGAGTCTTCACTGTGACCTTTGTTCTAGCTTCATTGTACTGAGAGGTATTACCTAACCTTTGCAGTGTGATTGCGCAATCGTAGAGTGTGAATGATTTAGGGTTAGAGTCAGAAATAGTATTTAGAATAAGGGTTAGGGTTAGAATTAGTATTTAGAATTATGATTAAGGTTAGAATTACTATTTCGAATTCGAGTAACATTAGCATTGCAGCAGTTGGAATTTTTAACCAATATTTGGACTAAGTTTTCTAAAAGTTCTCGTCTCTCGCCGGGAGATGTGACGTCAGGGCATTAATCAATTTCATTGGTGTTACACGGAATTCCTTGACGTCAACTAGTTAGAAATGTGAACAGTTTGCTATTTATAGCCTAGTGAAAACCTAAAACAAAGTTCTTCCATAAAAATATATATTTAGTTTCCAATCTCAAACTCCCACTGGATTTCTCTTGTAGAATGGCAATTGTCCTTCTAGATCGTAGCAGAATGAAGTCCGGAGAACGAAGATCCGCTGTGTCACAGTTTTATTAGCCCCAAAAGTCCGACACATTCTACTTCGATAACATTTAATAATGTAGAATTTAACAATTCATGGATTGACAACATCAAGGAACGGGCATGAGTTGAAATCTAGACACCAGTCCGCACCACAACCGACAGAAGAAAATGGAGATTATTGTGTTGACACATCCACTCTAGAATCCCAATGACCCTTCCGGTGAATAATTCTAATTTGTACGTAATTTTTTTCTAATTCTTTAGAGAAAAATAAAAAAAATAACTGGCACTAATTATTACATAATTATCGAGCATGTTCTACGCGAAGACACCAACATAATACACCACCAATCTCTTGAATGTATGCCTACAGGCAAAAGAGTAAGGGGTAGACCAAAAGAAACATTCAGAAGAACAATACTTAGAGAAAATAAAACAACCAGTATTCATACTATTCAAGAACTGCACAGAATAGCTTTAAACAGACAGAATTGGAGAGATCTGACCTCTACCCTATGCGTTAACTTCAGCGCAAAAGGAAAATGAATTGAATTATTAAATACTTACAATGTTTGATATATGATGACTTAAACGTTATACAGCATGTTACAATCAGCACCTAGCAAAATCTGTCACTCTCTTTCTTTTCGCATTATAGCCCTATATGCATTGCAGCGTCAGAGAACTAGAAGAGTTATTTGAAGATGGCTTTTTTGTGTGCCTCAGATATGTTTGTTTTCGGTGACTCTTTATTTCTGTAATCCGACGTTTGCAAAGTCTCCCCCTGGCTGTGTATCCATTGTGTCTTTATAGCAATTCTTTTTGAGAGGCACTGTCTGATGGTAGTCTGGAAAGATGCGAAACGTACTTAATCTGTTGTCTTCTGATGTAATCCAGAATTAGCATTGTGTTTGTTAGTGTTCTGATGTTTTAGTTTCTGATTTTGTCTCTTATTGTTACTGCGAGGATTCGACGTAGACACGTCATTTCTGTTCTAACAAATTTTCTTTTGTATTCTGCTGTTTTTGTCCACGTTTGACATTGGTAGCATACTGCTGGCATGATGCTTCTTTTATATAGTACAGTTTTTGGTGTTCATGCTCACATATATGTTTTTTTTTAAATATGAGACATCTGCCCCAAGATCTGGTTGCATCTATGTTGGATGTATTTGGAGTTTTTCCCATATGATGCTTCCAAGGTATGTGAATTATTTCACATGTTTAAGTTTGTTGATGATCGATTAGAATGGTTATGTTTCTGTTTTTGTAATTAATATTATCTCAGGTTTTTCTGTGTTTATATTCATGTTGAAGTCTCTACATGTTGTAAGGAGTCTGTTTATATATTGTTATAATTGTATTTTTTGTTTGTTTTTTGTGTGTTGCTATTATTGCTTGATCGTCAACAAAATAAAGTTCGCTCAAGAGTTTGTTTAGATCTTTTAAATATGGAATCTATATATCTGATGAATAACAAGGAAGATATAATACGTCTTTGTCGCACGCAAGAGTCTATGTTGAATGTATATGAAAGCCCAACACACGTTCTAAATGCAGATTGCAGATTGTACAACTACTTCTACACAAGTTTTTGTCTGTCTACTCTGTCGAAAGCTTTTTCTTGGTGGACAGATGCGATACACAATTCTTTGTTGTATTCAGTTGCTTTTTTTCTGCCGTTTGTCTGAGTGGAAAAACGGCATCTGTACAGCTTTTGTTCTTACTGAATCCCATTTAATTGCTACTACGCTGTGGTTTTATGAATGTTGGTAACTTTCTTTCTAGAATTATGTTGAAAATCTTTCCAGTATGACTTAGAAGTGAAATACCTCTGTAGTTTGCACAATCTCTTTTGCTGCTTCCCCCCCCCCTTTGCAAATAGATATTAATACAGCGTTTTTCCAGTCTTCTTGTGTTTCTTGTATGTTCCATATTATATTAAATAGCCTATGTAACCATTTTATCCCTGTATCTGCCGCCGCTTTGATTAATTCGACTTGTATGTCATCGGGTCCTTCTGTTTTGTTTGATTGAGCTATCTGTATGACATTTTCTATTTCTGTTAGTAACATGTTTGGTTCTAACTCTTCCATAATATTTTTGGTTCTAACTCTTCCATAATATGTTTGGTTCTAACTCTTCCATGATATTGTTTAGTATATTGCTATCCCCTCAATATTTTAGATTTAGAAATTCTTTAAAATACTGTTGCCACCTTTCCATGATTCGTTTCTGGCCATTGATTGCCTTTTCATTTTCATCATTTATTATTTTGGTTGGTTCATATTTATCTTCCCTGTCTCTCATATTCTTAATTTTCGTGTAGAATTTCTTTTGTGCTTGTGTGTAATCTGAACTTAATGATTCACCATATTCTTGCCACTCTTTAGTTTTAGCATTTGTTAATGATTGTCTTTGTTATTAATTTAACTAAACTGTACTCGATATAAACGTCTGGCGTTTTGCTTGCAGCCAATTTCTTGAATTTTTGTTTATATCTTATGGCGCCTTTGGCTTCCTCGTCCACCATCCATGGTGTTACGTATCTATCACTAACCATATACGTAACTCTATACTTACGTATCTATCACTATAGATCTATCACTAACACTGCATAAAGGTATACGACATAGCACAAAAAGGCGTGAATAGATTCACATATCTAGTTATTACGCTATATGAAAATGCCATGACTAATGATAAAGTGTATACCAAGATCTGAGAGACAAGCAGAAATTTTGTCAGATTGTACTCATTTCTGCGACATGGAAAGAACATGAACCTACAGACTTAGCTGAAAGTTATCAAAGCAATGGTATTTCTAGTGCTGTTACACGCTAGTAAATCACGTACTGTGTATAGACGACATGTGAGAAAGCTAAATTACTTTCACACAACATGTCTCAGACAAACTATGACCATCATATGATAAGACAAAATTCCGAATACCAGTGTCCTTAACACATATGGTATCCCTAGAGTTGATACTGTTCTGATGAAGGCACAAGTTTGTTTGGCAAGATTTATGGTACGAAATCCAGATCTCCACCTACCGAAGATACTTTTCTATGATGATTCACAGAACGGCATATGTTCTCAAGATAGGCAAAAGAAGCGCGAAATGGAATCTATAAACACCTTAACTGAAAGTCTTTGAAATATACATAGATAAAGTAGAAGACGCGGCAAGAAATAGAGCTACAGGGCGCTCTACAGTAAAAAAAATAAGGACGCGGCATCTTGTGAATAGAGGAGAAATGCAGTATCTCAAATCCGAAGAGTAACTAGAAAGTCACAGAAAACCTTCAGGTTATCAAGAACCACTTTTGGCTGTGGTTAAAGGGTGTTTGTTTGTTTGTATTGAGTGTGTGTGTGTTTCAGATCCCCAGGATTTGCTAGCGATTAGCTCTTACTTCCTATGTACTGTGGGGTAGATTTTCTGAGCTTTCTTTTATACCCAGAATTATTCAACTTTCGTCTTCGTGCAATTACTATTGAAGGATTCTTCTACAATTGTTTAGATGACATGCTACATTACTTCTATAAGAAAGCCTCAATATAACGGCACACCATCTACGAAGGTTTTCTGTTGCATGGGTGGTTTGTCTAGTGGGCCATTGGTGAGATTCACCTGCGCAACAGCATGCATCAAACGACGTAAAATTGTATGGTTTAGACATGTAACGAGACACAACTCACCTTCTAAAACTCTTTTACATTAAATACTTCAGGATGAAAGGAGAAAAGGCGGTTAAAAGAAAATTGTGGATCAATACATCAAGTATAATATATGCATGATTTTCAACACTCCTCCGAATAGCTGCGGATAGAAATGTTTGGAGAGTTTTGTGTGCTGAAGTCTCCTGCTTGGCAACACTGCGTTACTGGCGGCGTATGGGTCTTATTATTATTATTGTTTTTATTAATGTGTACAAACATAACACATATTGAAGAATGCACGATTAAGTTCTGATATGTAAATTAACTTACGATTTGAATGAGTGTTGATATTTATCTCCTGATTAAATGTTGTATTTATCTCGCATGAATAAATGTTGATATTTATCTCGCATGATTGAATATCTCGCTGGATTGCATTTTGAAATTTTTCTCGCATGATTGAATGTTGATATTTATCTCGCATGATTGAATGTTGATATTTATCACGCATGATTGAGTGCAGTTTTAGCCAATCTTATTTTTTTTTAAATCTCTTATTCACTACCATCATGATCTCCTACCCCAACACATTTTAAAGAGTGAAAGTTCTCGTACAGTGAAATCGTTAGCATAGGTTACTGTTATAGAAATTGAACAGAAATAGCGACTATAGTTATTTTCCGCTTATCACACCAGAGCTTCCTTTCTCTAAAGTTGATTCAACCACAACTCTGTTTGTCCGGCTCATGTCCCCAGCTATAGTTACTGGGATTAGAACAGTCTGGTTAAAATGTGTCATCAGATTACATCGACCAGAAGCAACTCTCCAACTCTTATAATTTTGGTTGCACGTAAATTATTCATTTGTATAACAGTAGGATCGTCTACACGATGAAATCTGAACTTACTGTAAGCACGTTCTCAGTTATTGGTTTATAAATCGGTGTTATAACACTCTGTGCAGAGTTGTAGATGCTCGAAGAAAAGGGAGTAAATGAGTAAATGACAATTTTACATTGAACAATACACACAGGATCGACGTTTCGACCAAAATTCTAAATAAAGACAGGGGCGAAAAAAAAGGAGTGGAATCACATAATCGGTCGGAGAATACATAGATCTATAACGCTATAGCAGTGTTATAATACATAGTATACAGGTTTAGAAAATCAGGTGTACACACTTTATGTAACGATACTAGGTTTAGACCACCAACAATACTAGGTGTATAGACTACCAGAGATACTAGGTTTATAGGCTACCAGCGATACTAACTTTAGGCCACCAACGATACTAGGTTAATAGACAATCACCGATGCTAGGTTTATAGAAAACTACCGATACTAGGTTTATAGACTACCAGAGATACTAGATTTATAGACTACCAGAGATACTAGATTTATAGACTAACAGAGATACTAGATTTATAGACTACCAGAGATACTAGATTTATAGACTAACAAAGATACTAGATTTATAGACTACCAGAGATACTAGATTTATAGACTAACAGAGATACTAGATTTATAGACTACCAGAGATACTAGATTTATAGACTACCAGAGATACTAGATTTATAGACTACCAGCGATAGTAGGTTTATAGACCACCAGCGTTAATTTGTTTTGACAACCAGCGATAGAATGATTATAAGAAAATCATAGAAACCATCTTTGTACCACCAGCGATACTAAGTTTATAGACCGCCAGCTATACTAGGTTTATAGACAGCCAGCTATACTAGGTTTATAGACAGCCAGCTATACTAGGTTTAAAGACCACCAGCTATACTAGGTTTATAGACAACCACCGATACTAAGTTTAGAACACCAGCAATACTAGGTTTATAGACAGCCAGCTATACTAGGTTTAAAGACCACCACCAGCTATACTTGGTTTATAGTCCACCAGTTATACTATGTGTATAGGCCATCAGAGATTATAGGTGTATTAGGTATTAGGGCTGTGCATTAACCTCTTCACACACCGGACACGTCCATATGTGTACAGATTTCCGCTTCAGTAAATCGCTACGGGTATAACAGCTGATGGTTCCGGTTTTATTTTGGCTCACTGCTCTTATTGAAATGTTCGTCAGGGGTTCTCTATTAACAATGCTCATCCTCACTCCTAATTCTCGCATTCTTGATATTGACTCATGCCCATTCATCTCAAAATCCTCGGATCGTGAGGACTCACGAAGAGTAATGAGTATGTCTGCTCGGTCCATGGGATGACATTCTGTTGTGGTGGCGAGGCTAGATAATTAGTCGGCCCGTTCGCTTCCCTCAACGCCCGTGTGACCAGGAACAAGAATAAGCGTGAATTTTCTTAGTGATGCCAGTATTTTAGCTCTCTCTAATGACACCGCCCATTCCATTCATGCGTAGATCACCTGTTTTTACTTTCTGAATCATATTCACTGAATAACTTAGTATGCACGCATGGGAATAGACGTCAAGTTGTGTAGATCCAACCCCGTCACAAGTGTCTAACAACCCAGTTGTGTAGATCCAACCCCGTCACAAGTGTCTAACAACCCAGTTGTGTAGATCCAACCCCGTCACACGTGTCTAACAACCCAGTTGTGTAGATCCAAACCCGTCACACGTGTCTAACAACCCAGTTGTGTAGATCCAACCCCGTCACACGTGTCTAACAACCCAGTTGTGTAGATCCAAACCCGTCACACGTGTCTAACAACCCAGTTGTGTAGATCCAACCCCGTCACAAGTGTCTAACAACCCAGTTGTGTAGATCCAAGCCCGTCACAAGTGTCTAACAACCCAGTTGTGTAGATCCAACCCCGTCACACGTGTCTAACAACCCAGTTGTGTAGATCCAAACCCGTCACACGTGTCTAACAACCCAGTTGTGTAGATCCAACCCCGTCACAAGTGTCTAACAACCCAGTTGTGTAGATCCAAACCCGTCACAAGTGTCTAACAACCCAGTTGTGTAGATCCAACCCCGTCACAAGTGTCTAACAACCCAGTTGTGTAGATCCAAGCCCGTCACAAGTGTCTAACAACCCAACAATCCGTGTTTCCTATCATGTCCAGTTCCCTGGAAATCCTTGAGAATGAATGTACCTCAGACCACACCCCAAAATCTCCGTACTCGCTCTTACGGCATACATTTCCAACCACAATATGCAATTATTTATCTCGCTTCTAATATTCCAAATTTCCATCCTCTCTACCATTATGTCTGGCAAGACATAGATTGCTACAACATGCAATACAGTCATTAGCTGTCATTTTAATGTGCAAGTGCTTATTTTTGTGTTTATTGTTGCGTCTCGTGTTTATACAGTGTACATAAATCTAGTCAGTTATACTGTAACCGTCATTGTATACAGTGCATATAAATCTAGAAAGTTATACTGTAACCCCCAGTGTATATGAGGCGACATGGGCATCTAGTTCATGAGACAAGAAATATGACCATTGTCTTATTTCCAGGCATATCGTAGGAGGTAAATAATGAAAGTTGAGGAACGAGCTGGAAACCTCTTGCCTGTGAAAACATTATCATTGTCACTGCACGTGTTGTCTCAATGTTGCCTTCTGTCATATAATCCTCATGGATGACTAAGAGATGTAGGCCAGCGGACAGTGCGCCTAGGACCTTTTGAAGAAGACTCCTATGTGACGGCAAATGTGCACTATCACTGCGAATGAGGAAACAGATTTGACATAACAATGATGATAGTTGGTCCAGAAGTGTATGCTGCTCTGGTGGCAGGATGTGGTAATCCTGGGACACTGACACATTTTAATGCGTCCTATCGAGGACTAAAAATACTTGCATAAACGAGCTAACACAACCATTTTTAGACATAATCTCGCCCGTGTGTTGCCGGGGTCCGAAAGGGAAGCAAAGAATAGCAACACTGTTTACCTTCCACGCATGTCGTAAAAGGCGACTAAGGAGGTTATGGGATGGAGTTGGCTGTCCTATCCCATATAGGGTCAGTGACCAAAAGCCATGCTAAGTCGGATATGTCTGGCCGAAAGGTGCAGATAACTGAGCAATGATGTAAACCATGACACAACGCATACTTTTCTCCGGACTACATCCTGCTAATCTGCAGAAGTTTGAGAACGAACGCAGAGGAAGAAGAAGAGACAATCTTACACGAGTACGTTTAACATACATGTTGCTCAACTGGGGGACTGTATTAATGGAAAACAAGCTATAGACTGCTAAAGAGCTACCAGTTCAATGCTACATATATCATTTTATTATCATCATTATACTTTAACCATCTTGTATTCACAGGGACGGAGAGTGAATAGTAACCTTGGGGTCTGCCGTTAATGGTGCAAGAACTACTAACTGGGATCAGATAATTACCGCATTCAGTGTACCGTTAAAGTGGCGAAAACAATTCCTTACATAGAACATGTTGGTTTAAAAATCACAGATATCACATACAAACTGCACTCTACAAGCTCACTGTGCTCTCGGGAAAAGATCTAAAATAACACAGTTTGAGAGCTAACTCCAAATAAAAGAATGTTAAATCAAACGCAGAGGAAGACGAGAACAGGAAACAAGACAATTAGTGAGCAGATTCAATACTTTCCTAAAGCTAAATGTCGATACCATTCTTTCCACAACTTGAGAGCATTTATTGACATTAGCGATCAATAACTAACACATCAAATTAAAAACCCTTCGGAAGACAACTAAATATTGCATTGAAACATGTGTAATCAGGAATTAAAGTCTTTATGTCAATCATGGCCAGTGCAGCAATTTATTTGTATTCAAAATAAGGCATCCATTTTGATTATGTCATTTACTAAAACGGGCTCACAAAGATTATTTACTTCATTGAACACGTGTTTCTCGAAAATGCACTACATATTTACAAATAAATGTGCGTTATTAATGTCAATAGTATTTCTTAGCGCACGTAATTCTATAGCTCATTCTCTACATTATTGCATCACACCACATCATGAAAAAAACAGTAAAGCACTCCTGCAGTACAATATCATATCAGTGTAACATTTTAGATTTTGATTTTTCAAGAATTTTTTACAACCATCATTACAATAAACCATCATTTGAGCCGTGTATCGCAGTGGTTAGCGCACTGGCTTCGCATATGAGTGGTCCTGGGTTCATTTCCCAGTTGAGGCGAAAATGTTTCTCAGATCGCAACGGATCCCGGGTCGACCCAGCCTTAAATGGGTACCGGATTAATCCGGGAAATAAAGACTGCGAGAGAGAGGAGATGGCTACCGCCCTCATTTGCAGAGCCTCTGAAATGTGAGATCGCTAACATCTCACACACCTACGGCATTAATAAATGTTATGGGTTACTTTACTTTTTTACACTATAGAACATGCAGGTAGCATAACCCTGTGAGTATGAACGATGAGGTCAATGCACTCATCTCTAATCATGTTAATGACAAAGATTTTGCTATTTGCGCAGATTTATTGGGTATCCACCACCAACGACGCTCGTGGACTTTTTACCGCCAGATCACGTGCAAAATAAATTCCCAAATCTAGTACAATCCTCATCAATAATAAATAATCTAATGATAGAGATAACTTTAGGGGTAACTTTCATTACTGCATGTTTTCCTGTGAAGGAATGCAGGGAGGCTTTCTATGGGATGTGAAAATAAAGGCCGCTTTGCTATAGCAGACGCCGCGACATGTACAGGAAGGATTTTGATTGCACAACCTAAATAAAAAAACCTGTACCAACTGTGGATTGAACCCAGGACCTCAAGGGTCTGAGGACGGAGTTCTAACCACACGAACTTGTGCTCTATATCGTTTGGGGTAACGAAATGTATAAACTGACTGTAATCTAATTTCATCCTCACACAAGAAAATGAGTGCCGCAATGAATATGATTCAAAAATTTACGGCAAGTGAAGTTTTTAGGCGATAGGTGGAGTAATTCGAGAGGAGTAACAATTGGGTCTTACTGAGGAAATTAATTTTCATATTTGTTCCTGGACATGCAGGTGTAGAGGACAACCATCGATCTGACAATTTGCCTGTTTCTGCTTCTAACAGGGGTCAACCTATAGATAGAGAAGACATATTCAATATTCGACGGGAATTTCTATGATCAGTGGATTTTGAGGCCAATGGGCATAAATAAATATCAAGAATGCGGGAAATGCGATTGAGGATCGGTGTAGCACGGAAAGAACACTTCCTTAAAATTTCTAAAATAACATTCAACCAACACAGATACATAACTAGCAGCTGCTACATCCTGAGAGATTTAGTGAATAGAAATCTAATCATCTTTTGATATATCAGGTGTTGAAAGGAAATATAATACGTAGTTTAGTACTGGCACTTATAACATGAAATATAATACGTAGTTTAGTACTAGCAAATATCATATGAAATTTAATACGTAGTTTAATACTAACACATATCACATGAAATATAATACGTAGTTTAGTAGTAACAGATATCACATGAAATATAATACGTAGTTTTATTACTAGCAAATATCATATGAAATATAATACGTAGTTTTATTACTAGCAAATATCATATGAAATATAATACGTAGTTTTATTACTAGCAAGTATCACATGAAATATAATACGTAGTTTAGTAAAGAAGTTAAAGATAGAACACACACCCATTCTTCTTTCTCTTGGGAGTTATTTTCCTAATATTACATCATCAGAAATTGTCCAGAAGATAATGAAAACTTTCATGTTAATCACCCTTGCACTTACCCTCCCCCTTTTTTTAAAGTTGGCTGTTTGGTTGGTTGCTGATCCTGCGGCCATGGGTTCATGCCCTTTCTTCCAACATTATAGTGATGGGAAGTCTGTGGATTTTCTGCCTACACCGGGCCAGAGGCAGAGAGAAACTGTCACACTACCAGGAAGGTAGGTTTCAACCTATGCACTGCTTCGAGTAACTGCAGTCAAGATAGGATTCACTGTGCTCATTCTCTGCTATCAATTGACTACTGGTTATGCTGAACTTTTTTAATCCTCCAAGCAAGCAACCAAATGTTAAAATCAAAAGGACTGTCACTTCCTGAGTCGCTGTGCCTCTATAATGAGTCTCAGCCATAGGAAACGAAGTGCTGTCAGTTCCCTCCTGCCAAGTTCTGTACAGTACATCTCTGGCTCCCTCCAAGCCACATAGGATGTATACATGTATAAAAATAAAAAAACATAACACACACTGCAACAACAAAATACAAATACGAGAAGCATAATTGTATAGATGATGTGCCATAAAGCTTCTATAAGAAGATAACCTCAATATAACGGCATGTCATCTACTAAGGTTTTCTGTTGCATGGGTGGTTTGTCTAGTGGACCATTAGTGAGACCCACAGACGCAACAGCATGCGCTTTTTTTTTTTTTTTTTTTTAAAGTAAAAGGGCTCCTGTCAATAACTGTCACGAATTCAGTGAACAGTCATGCTGCTTACTTATGTGAAACTTATGTAAAAAAAATATTAAAATAGAAATAATGCAACTTTTGTTTCACTTTATAGAAAACAATGTTCAAATACAAACACTTTCTTCTTCTGCGTTTGTTCTCAAACTCCTGAAGATTACCAGGATACACTCCAGAGAACATAATCCATTGTCATTGTTAACATTTTTCTTGCGATATTTGCGACTTCGGAATGAAACGTCAGAATTCAGCATGGTTTCTGGGGGTCACTGTGAAGTCAAAGCCAGTTCTACCGAATACCCTCCTTAGTCGCCTTCTATTACATACATGGATGGTAAACAGTATTGCTATATTTTGCTCCCCTTTCATGCTCCTAAATACTTGAATTGGCATATAAGGAACAGTATTGTGACGTCAACTTTTGTCAAACAACCCCTCCTCTGTCCCATTAACTTTCAATCTATTTCGGACCCCCCCTCCCCCACATCAGTATTTGTTGACGTAATTTATTACGCCCCGGGGTACTTTTTGATGTCCAGTAAGACTGGTACGCATTATTGTTAACATTTCTTGATATATCTTGAATAAATGAGTTGTAGATTTTCATTGATGCTTTCACAGGCATGTTGTCTCTGTTGAAAGGAATATACTCCGTATCGGGAAATTCTAGTACAATTAAGTCATTCCCCAAAACATATAAATATATAAAATGATATACCTTAAAAGTATTATATATATAATTTAGTATTTATACATTATCTACCGAATATTATCTAATTTATATATTATATATATATAGCAACAATTAATATTCAAGTTCTACAATTCAGTCAGTTTCCTTCCACTGAAAAAACAAACATAACCGAACAGTATTTTTGCAGGAAGAATCACTAAATATGCCCTTAAGCAAATGAGCATCTTGGTCGCAGCAGACGAGAAGCACCGTATCGATTGCTAAAGGCAAAATTAAAATCACTGGACCATTAAATAAAATATTTCTATTTCCTTTTCCGCTGTTCTTGTTTTATTTTAATCTATAGCCCAAACTTGCCCAGATTTTATAATGGCATCCGAATTTTTAGAAATCGCAACTGTTGCTGATGTTGTGATTGTTGTTTGTATTGCAGCTGTTATTGTTGTTGATAAATTGAATAACAGTTAACAATAACATTTACAGTGGCAGTAACAACGACATTCACAATAACAGGCTGGTGTTTGTTTTTATAATGTATTCTTCTTCTTCTTCTGCGTTCGTTCTCAAACTCCTGCAGATTAGCAGGATGTAGTCCGGAGAACGGTATGCAGTGTGTCATTGTTTACACCATTGCTGCGATATCTGCGCCTTTCGGCCTGACACATCCGACTTCAGCATGGCTTTGGGTCACTGACCGTATATGGGATGGAACAGCCAACTCCATCCTATAACCTCCTTATTTGCCTTTTACGACATGCGTGGAAGGTAAACAGTGTCGCTATTCTTTGCTCCCCTTTCGGGCCACGGCAACAGACGGGAGTTATAATATATAACCTGAAATGTGGCGGAGTTTTAGCGAAGCATGTCTCGGTCGTTGAAGTGCAAGATACACCACCGCCACACATAATTGTGCATCCGTATCGTTCAGAAAGCAATGGAAAACTACTGAGCATATATATATATATATATATATATATATATATATATATATATATATATATATATATATATATATATATATATATATTGATTATAACATCACCCACCTGACATATTCCATTTATTTCGTCTCGATTCTTCGGAGGAGGTAAGATGTGTCTTTCGGCAACATTATGTGGAAACTTGGCGACTCAAGCTAGCAAGTTTAAATTAAAATGAACAAAAAATAGGTATAAGTGTTATCAAAACAAGTCGATAAAATAACCTAACAGCAAGACAGTGACAGACAACGTTTCGACTAAAAAGCCTTAATCAGAATAAACAAAAGACTACAGTAATTAAATATTAAATAAAGACACACATGGTAATGATAGTAAGGAAAACAAATAGGAATAAAAATGACAGTAGCGAGGGGACGACGGAGGAAGCAAACATAGGACGAAATAACTTGTTTTGGTAACACTTAGGCCCTATACCTATTTTTGTTCATTTTGGTGTTTGCCCTGTGTTACCTCGGCCACCTATTTCCTGTTTATTGTCACCACATGACACAGGAACGTTTATCCCATTAAGTGTAGTTCAAATCTGGTAAAGAAGTGTTAGTGATTGATAAAAGTGTTAATAGTAGAAATATTTTTAGATGTTCGGGACAATTAGATTTAATAAGTACTAAAGTGAAGGTTAGATAATACGTGCTAAAATGATGTGTTAGATAATATGTGCTAGAGTGAAGTGTTAGATAATATGTGCTAGAGTGAAGTGTTAGATAATATGTGCTAGAGTGAAGTGTTAGATAATATGTGCTAGAGTGAAGTGTTAGATAATACGTGCTAGAGTGAAGTGTTAGATACTATGTGCTAGCGTGAAGTGTTAGATAATATGTGTTAGAGTGAAGGTAAAATAATATGTGCTAGAGTGAAGGTGCTAGATATTAAGTGCTAGAGTGAATACTATAATGTTAGATAATAAGTCTAATCGAGTCAGTAGTACTAATGACAGATTGAAGTGTTAGATAGAATATAGATTAGTAGAAGTTTTAGGTAAAAGTGTTCGTCAGTCAGAAGTACTTAACAATAGTACTAGATCAAAGTGTAAGTCAGAAATCCTTGTCAGTAGCATTGATAAAATTGTTAGCCAATCAGAAGTGCCAGACAGTAGTACTAAATAAAATTGTTAGCCAGTCAGAAGTGCCAGACAGTAGTACTAGATAAAATTGTTAGTTGTTAGTTAGTCAGAAGTGCTATACAATAGTAATTGATAAAAGTGTTAGTCGGTCAGAAGTGCTAGACAGTAGTACTAGATACTATATAAAAGTTTTAGTCAGAAGTGCTAAACATTACTAAATAAAAGTGTTAGCTTCTTATTCTTCTTCTTTCCTTGCTCTTTTACCCTTTACGGGTGTCGAGGGAGATACAATGTTCTTGTTCTAACTTTTCTGGCAGCTTCAGATAATGAAACGAGATAATGATTAAGTGTTAGCTAATGAAACAAATTAGAGGTAATAGCCTAGACTAAAGTACTAAACATGCATCCATAAATTTCCTTTACACAACCATGTCTTTAAGGACAACCGTGTATTAGTCAGAGTGTCACCTCAGTTAGACGGCTGAGAATAACGTTTATTTGAGTAAGAAAGGCTATGGGCTGTCAAGAGATAACTGCTCACAGCTAAAGAATTTCATCATCAGTTTCATTGCTAATAACAACACTACAGCCAAAAATGCTAGGTAGATAGCTACGTCCTGAATACAATATGCTACCGACTATTTAACCTGAATAAGATGCTAGATAATTGATTGATTCTTGATTAGAAACTGGCCTCACAGCACGTGTGGTACTCCCATAAGTGCTCCGCCCTCTGTTTCAGCAGCCATTCGACTCGATGGTGTTTCGAGTCTAATGCCGCCGAAACAGACGTCGACATCAGAGCACAACTCTGGCCCTTACGACAGGTTTCTTTGTTATTCCGCACACCCACGCTGTGCCCGTAACTAGTTCAAGCACAACGTCGGCCTGTCAAAACAACATTGTAATTGTTATCAAAGGTTACGACTATGGGATGGTATAGATGACGTGCCATGAAGCTTCTATAAGAATATAACCTCAATATAAAGGCATGTCATCTACTAAGGTTTTCTGTTGCATGGTTGGTTTGTCTAGTGGGCCATTGGTGAGACCCACAGACGCAACCGCATGCACAGATATGCTGCCAACTATTTAACTAATGGTGTGTTCTAAATATGCATCGTAGCTACTATTACAGCATATTGTTCGATTAGTATGTAAGTCCGGTACATTCGATTCTCCAGTCTTCCCTTGCAGCTGATCTGAATTGTCAGATGTTTTGAGGTTAAGGAATAGAAGAAATTATTACTATACTCGTTATGTGGCATGTTGAATTCTCGTAAAGAAAACACACGCTTTTCTTGTCTTCCTGTGTATATTATATTATAGTAGAGTATCAATTTATCATCAAAAAGTGAAATATCTTGGCACCCAGTTAACATCAGAAGGTAGATGCTCAAGTGAGATATATAGAGGGGAACAGCACAAGCCAAATCTGCATTCCAAAGAATGAGAACATTTTGAGCAATGAAAGATTATCAATGCAGATCCGAATTCGAGTGCTGAGATGTTATATCGAAAAATTCTTTTTATGGATGTGAAGCAATGACTGTAAACAAAAAAAATTCAAAGCGAATTAGTGGCTACAGAGATGTGGTTTCTGAGAAGAACGATGGAAATACGATGGACTGCTAAGAAAACTAATGCAGATATTTTCGTTGATGCTGGCGTAAAAAGATCAATCATATTAAACATTAGGGGCAGACAGTCACGATTTCTATGCATGTAATGAGAAGAACACAGCTTGGACATGTAATAACCACTGGAAAGATCAAGGGAAGAAGAGACAGGAGACGACAAAGAGAAAAGTTGCTAGATGGACTAGTATTGTGACACGTTAGGAGTTCAGCAACCACGATTATTGACAACACAAGAGACAGTCGTGGAGAAACATGATCGCCTACGCCATTCGGCATAGCACTTGATTGATTACGAGTGTCCATATCCGGTCAATACCAGAGATGTTAATCGATTCGCTATTAGCTATCGAAAGTAAAAGTCAACTAGCACAATCAAAACAAGACTTCATACGAAAGGAATTTGATTATTTCAGTCTTTTCCGTTGGTCACTATGTATATAACTTCTCGTCATCCAATCCGCTCAACAAAATAATTGGAAATATGACGTACGGAGGCTTGTTCTGATTCTGTACGCAGGCATTTACTGGCGATAGCCAAGGTTTCTCTCACAACAACAAGCGACGCGCTTGAATGAACTCATGAATCTCTAATTTCTGATACCGTAGTTCGAAAATGAGGCTACAGTTTCTAGCGGATGCCCTACAATATGGCGAATAGAATGACAATATGAAATATTGTAAAATATAATGGATTCATAATTTCGTACCCTTAGTCTCTTGCAATTTTCTCACAAACAGTGTATGATTATTGAGGACGTAGCAAAATCGTAAGTCACGTAGATTGTGCGCAACAGTGATTTATTGAGGACGTAACAAAATAGTGTTAATTAGATTGTGTGCAATAGAGAATTATTGAGGATGTAACAAAATAGTGTTAATTAGATTGTGTGCAATAGAGAATTATTGAGGACGTAACAAAATAGTGTTAATTAGATTGTGTGCAATAGAGAATTATTGAGGACGTAACAAAATCGTGTTACTCAGATGGTGTGCAACAACGAATCATTGAGACAGTAACAAAATCATAAGTCACTTGGATTGTGCGCAATAACGAGTTATTGAGGACATAACACGCTCATAAGTCACTTGGATTGTGCGCAATAACGAATTATTTAGGGCGTAACACACTCATAAGTCAATTGGATTGTGCGCTATAACGAATTATTGAGGACATAACACACTCATAAGTCACTTGGATTGTGCGCAATAACGAGTTATTGAGGACATAACACGCTCATAAGTCACTTGGATTGTGCGCAATAACGAGTTATTGAGGACATAACACGCTCATAAGTCACTTGGATTGTGCGCAATAACAAGTTATTGAGGACATAACACGCTCATAAGTCACTTGGGTTGTGCGCAATAAAGAATTATTTAGGACGTAAACTCATAAGTCACTTGGATTGTGCGCAATAACGAATTATTTAAGACCTAACAAACTCATAAGTCACTTGGATTGTGCGCAATAACGAATTCATGTGATGTTTCTGATGTTTAAAATTTTGCAAAAGACATTGCCCAAATATTATGTTTTATTGTATTGCAAAATAACTGTGTGTCACGTAGATTCGCAAGCTTATCACATTCTACCCAAAATACTATCCAGTTTCTAGAAAACATTAATATTGATTCAATTGGCACCCGATGATGTTTTTATATATGCACCACTGAATTACGAGCACACATCTTTCGTTCTTTCTTTTGTTAGCTACTTGATTACTACACCGTCACAAAAGTCGTATGGATAAACTCTGCCATTCCTTTGAGTTTTTCTTTGGTTCCAAATATTTTTGTTTCCACTGTTGAGTCGTTGAGTCAGTATGTCTCTCTCAATTGTTCATACTGGAACATTTATGTAGCATATGTTCGAAGGTCTGTTTAAGAAGACGGTCGACATTAAGTGTAAACACTAACTTCTTATCCTTTACTTATTCTATCCAGCCTTATCCAGATCTATCCACGTGTAGATCATAGCAATTTTAGCATGCGATATATCAGGACATATACCAGGACACATATCTTTCGATTTGTTCACATCACACTTGGAAAGAAGAGATTCTTCTTCTTCTGCGTTCGTTCTCATATTCCTGCAGATCAACAGGATGTAGTCCTGAGAACGGAATGCGTTGTGTCATAGTTTACAGCATGACTGCGGTATCTGCGCTTTTCGGCCTGACACATCCGACTTCAGCAGGGCTTTGGGTCACTAGCCCTATACGGGATGGGACATCCAACTCCTTCCCTTAACCTCTTTAGTCGCCTCGTAAGACAAGCATGAAAGGTAAACAGTGTTGCTATTCTTTTCTCCCCTTTCAGGCCCAGACAACACACGGGCGGAAAGAAGAGATTATACTGTTTTCCCTCACCTCAAGACCTTAATCATACATGGTTACACTTGAAATGAGTTTTACGAGTCAGAGTTAGACTTCTCAGATAGATAACTCATAAACATCACAAGCTGATGCCGTGCAGTAATTTACGGGAATTGTAAATGCTAGGGAAGGAAAATAGAGACACACATATCATTGACATGGAAGAGTTTACTGTCTCACCACGGAAGTGCTGAAGTGGACTATACTGTGCCAGAAGACACACTCCACACCACAGAAGCACACAAAACACAACACTATGAAGAACACACATAAAAGCACACTGTAGATGTTTATCTGTTTGAGAACCACACGAATTGCGAGCGATTAGCACTTACTTCCTATGTGCAGTGGGGTGGGTTTTTTTCTGAGCTTTCGTTCATACCCAGGAAACTTCAGCTTTCATCTTAGTGCAATACTTATTGAAGGAGCCTTCTACTCAGAGGGGGGTCTATAATTGTATAGATAACATGCTACAAAACTTTCATAAGAGTGCCTCAATATACCGAAATGCTATCTACTAAGGTTTTATGTTGCATGGGTACTTTGTCTATTAGGTCATTGGTGAGACCCACAGACGCAGCCGCATGCGTAACAGGTCTAACTAGACATCTGCTATTTCATGTTGATAAAATTATTTACCACTTTTAAATCATCTGAAATACTAGACAAGACAACCCCATTTACATTAGATAAAATATCTTCGAATTATCTAGAAATACATCATTAGTACAAACCGTCGCCAGTAAAGTCATCTGAACAGAAAGTAAACATGACCTGAAATGCTGATTTTTTTAATTATTTCCGTGAATTTCGTTGGCCGGTCTTGGTTTATATTTTCATACGAGTCAAAGAATATAAATAGTGGCCAACGAAAATCTCTACAATAATCAAAAACAACACGAATCAAGTGTTTTGTTTACTTTCTGTTAGCAGGCCTAAAGTGGAGCCTAATCATGATATTAGTACCACATTAATACCAGCCGATTGTGGCATCCCTTGTAACTAAACAACAATATTCCTCAGATTGGCGTACCTAAAAGCTGCAGAGAAGTAAAGTCTTTGCTATAACAATCTATTCGACTTTAGTGGAGAGAACTAAACGTAAACATTAAACCTGAACAAGATAACATTAACAAACTGAAATGAACAATTCACGATATTTTGACTGAGAATGGGTCTCTACCGTCTAAAAGCACACTTATATCGAATCGGTATACGCGACTCTGAGGCCTGCATCTGGGGAGCAGCAACACAGACACTGGAACAAATACTACTGGATTGTTCCATTTTTCCCTGTTCACGGAACGATAATCTGGCCCACATGAGCTTTCCTGAACAATAAGTTTAGGAGTATTCAAGATCACCTAAAACAAACATCTCTATACATAACTAATATTCTACCGCAGGGCAAGTCAATTATATTTACTCGTAGGCCAAAATGTAGAAAATGGGGACCATCAGAGGCCAGAGATACGATTCCCAGCCTTTTTTTATAACTTTATTTCACTGTTTTCGCAATGATCCGCGAGCCACTTACTAGACCTCCTTGGGCCAGATTTGGCCCGCGGGCCTTCAATTGAATAGCCATTTTCTACCGTATGTTTAATAATTGATC
Organism: Meghimatium bilineatum; assembly: GCA_034231615.1. Taxonomy (NCBI): domain Eukaryota; kingdom Metazoa; phylum Mollusca; class Gastropoda; order Stylommatophora; family Philomycidae; genus Meghimatium; species Meghimatium bilineatum. Next base: position 39,587,494 of record CM067316.1, on the reverse strand, counting down.
GTGGAAGAACAAGAAGAAGCCAAACAAACCAATTGTCTACATTTCAGTTAATTAACACAATAATTGGACTTTCAGCTTGCATTTTAAGTTGAAAAATATTAATATGTGCTATATAATGTGAATATTTGTTTCTAGAAATCTTCACTTAATATAATCCTTTGTTGCAGTGCCTTGCTATCCACCTCAACCTATGGTCTGACAGGTCATTTGGCCTTTGATGAGGACGGCTTTATGAACGTTAGCAAATTCCGTGTGAGAAATCTTGTCTATGATGGACGCCAGAGTGTGTGGCAAGATATAGGTTGTGTTCAAGGAAAAGAAATCCGACCCTTCGGTATCATCTGGCCTGGTGATGCTCAGAACTTGAAGGTATGAAAAGTGAATGTATTTTAAAAACAGTATTATTTGTGTAAAACCGAGTATCTTATTCCGTGATTGTAATTTAGTAATCAGTAGATTCTATGTAATTTAGTAAACCGTGGAATCTATATAATTTAGTAAACAGTAGAATCTATGTAATTTAGTAAACCGTGGAATCTACGTAATTTAGTAAATAGTAGAATCTATGTAATTTAGTTCTTCTTTCTGTCCTCGTGTACCTTTCGGTGTTGAGGGGAGAGTGAGTGTGCGGTCTTTTGCCTTCTATTTGCCTCTTCCGCTGTTATATTTCCGAGTGTCTCTAATACACTATCTATCCACGATTTACAAGGGCGTCCAATAGGTCGATTGTTTTCGCATCGTTTGTTAAATGCATTTGTGATAATACGTTTTTCTTTCTGTCTGGTTATTTGGTCGTACCATTTAACTTGTTGTTTCTGGATGTATTCTATTGTCGACTTGATCCCTAATTGTTTTCTTAGTGTTTCATTTCTGATTTTGTCTCTCAAGCTAACTACAATCATACGTATCACACATTTCATTTCAGTGGTGTTAATCTTATATATAGTTCTAGAATCCAATGTCCAAGTTTGACACTGAAAGCACAATGTTGGTAAGAAAATGGTGTTGAAAAGCGGTTTCTTTGTTTCTTAGTAAAGGTGTTAATTGACCAATGATCTGACAGGCCTTATTACATCATGAAATCTAGTAGACAGTACAATCTATATAATTAGTTGACAGTAGAACATATGTAATTTAGTAAACAGTAGAATATATGTAATTTAGTAAACAGTAGAATATATGTAATTTAGTAAACAGTAGAATATATGTAATTTAGTAAACAGTAGAATATATGTAATTTAGTAAACAGTAGAATATATGTAATTTAGTAAAAGTAGATTATATGTAATTTAGTAAACAGTAGAATATATGTAATTTAGTAAACAGTAGAATCTATGTAATTTAGTAAAAAGTAGAATATATGTAATTTAGTAAACAGTAGAATATATGTAATTTAGTAAACAGTAGAATATATGTAATTTAGTAAACAGTAGAATATATGTAATTTAGTAAACAGTAGAATATATGTAATTTAGTAAACAGTACAATATATGTAATTTAGTCAACAGTAGAGTATATGTAATGTAGTGAGCAGTAGAATATATGTAATTTAGTAAACAGTAGAATATATGTAATTTAGTAAACAGTAGAATATATGTAATTAAGTAAACAGTAGATATATGTAATTTAGTAAAAGTAGATTATATGTAATTTAGTAAACAGTAGAATATATGTAATTTAGTAAACAGTAGAATATATGTACTTTAGTAAACAGTAGAATATATGTAATTTAGTAAACAGTAGAGTATATGTAATTTAGTAAACAGTCGAATATATGTAATTTAGTAAACAGTAAAATATATGTAATTTAGTAAACAGTGGAATACATGTAATTTAGTAAACAGTACAATATATGTAATTTAGTCAACAGTAGAGTATATGTAATGTAGTGAGCAGTAGAATATTTGTGATTTAGTAAACAGTAGAATATATGTAATTTACTAAACTGTAGAATAAATGTAATTTAGTAAACAGTAGAATCTATATAATTAGTTGACAGTAGAATTTATATTATTAGTTGACAGTAAATTCTATGTAATTTAGTAGACAGTAGAATCTATATAATTAGTTGACAGTAGAATCTATATAATTAGTTGACAGAAGAATCTATATAATTAGTTGACAGTAGAAACTATGTAATTAGTTGACAGTAGAATCTATATAATTAGTTGACAGTAGAATTTATGTAATTTAGTAGACAGTAGAATCTATGTAATTTAGTAGACAGTAGAATCTATATAATTAGTTGACAGTAGAATCTATGTAATTTAGTAGTCAGTGGAATCTATGTAATTTAGTAAATAGTAGAATAGATATAATTAGTTGACAGTAGAATCTATGTAATTTAGTTGTCAGTGGAATCTATGTAATTTATTAAATATTAGAATCTATATAATTTAGTAAACAGTAGAATATATGTAATTTTAATAGACAGTGGAATCTATGTAATTTAGTGGAGAGTAGAAGTAGAACCTTTTTTTTAAATATGATCTCTTTCAGTGAATATAATTAAAGTGACAGCAGAATGTTTGCAAAAATAGGTTCTTGTTTGCTATTAGTGTCTACCGACATATTTTATTGTTAATTAATCTAAATAGTATATCAATAATTAATCAATAATTAATTCAAGTGCTGATTTGTTGTTCGGCTCTGTGACGAAGGTACCGAGTTCGATCCCCACCAAAGGCAAGTGAGCATCCAGACAGTTCGGAAAGCGATGGGAAACTAATAAACATATTTATATTGCCTAGAAAATCACTACCGCCAAAACATGCTGGGTTGATGCTTACATCCTAAATAAGATACGATAATAAGATTAAGATTGACTAAGATTGGGGTTAGGTTGAGCGGTTAGGGTTAGTTATGTTTTATTTAACTAATCCTAACCCTAGCCCTAAATATATTTATATTTAAATCAATAAATGACAAACATAAACTAATAAACATAACTAAGGGAAATAATCACATAGGTACACATTAATTTCAAGCCAGTCCTAAAAGATATGATTTTGTTCATTATTGTATATTATGGAGCCATGCAACAATTGGAAACATGGGTTAAGATATTTGTATAATCGCTGGAAACAGACAGGTTAAAACACACAAATCAACGTCTGTACCTAAAGGCCCTATCAATAATACACCATAGACCAGTAATAATTGTACGATAACATCACAGAGCAAAATGTGAACACTTAACGAAGTCCGGTAAAAGAATGAATGTAAACTGGTAATGTAAAAGCTGGAGGATAGTGACAAAACAAAATAAACGGAAATTTATGCTCTGCTTTAGCATACACTTACTCCCCAAACAATAATAAAAACAAATAAAAGTTCAGTATGATGCATTGAGTCACAGGTCTATCAATCAATCAATCAATCAAGTGTCAGGACGGACGAGTGACGCAGGCAATCATGATTCTCCACAACTCTCTGTCTCTTGTGTTGTTAAGTTAAGTTGGTGACTTATTTTTGTACCACAGTAACAATCCATCCACAATTGTCTCTCATTGTCTTCATTGATTTCTACTCCCCTTCATACTTCTGGTGGTTACTAAATGTTCAAGTTTTACTTTTCTCATCACAATCCATTAAATTTCTAATTTTCGCTATAATTTATCTTTTTGCTCCAGAACTTCTACATTAGTTTTCTTTGCTGTCCACTGAATTTTCATTAATCTTCATAAAAATCACATCTGAGACGTCTCCAGCTTATGTTGGACACTTTTGTTTACTGTCCATGATTTTCTTCCATTAAGAAGGATCGCCGGTCTATAGATACGTTTATTGTTTACGCGTTAGCTTTCAAACAACCAATAGGAAATTTTATGTGATATACGCCGCTGATTGTGAATACATTGTACAGGCTTGTGAATCCATTGTCTGCATTTTTACTGATTTGGATGGTTTTCCTAAATTGTGACATTTTTTAAAAATTTCTTTGGCAGTCGTAGGATGCGTATAACATCTGTGCCATGAAGGTTTATCATTGACTGCCCCCTTGTACGTTGGAGTCCATTATGTCCCTAGGTAACAGTTTTAGCGACGAATATAATAGACTTTGGTCGACGTCTGTCTATCTTTTACGATGAGTTTCGCTCTCAGAGAATTCTCAGTTTAATTAGAGAATCCATTGTCTCCAAGGCTAGAGTATGAAAATCTTTAAAATATGCGAGCCCTGTTAGGGTATAGTAACTTCTCTATTGTAGAATTAGCTGTAAAGTTCAAACCCGCCGATAGGGGTAGGCAGTACGGGGTTTGTGGTGTTCAACTCCCTCTCTTAGGAAGTCAGCAAATAACATTTAGTTCTAGGATACATGCCGAAAAAAAATCAGGTAATCCAGAACATTCTCTCGAATGATGCTATTAAACAAATGCAACCATAAATCTCATTAAAAAATGACATATTTTTAAAGCTAAACCCTTTCCTTTACCGTAGACATATCTAGAGAGACTGGTCCAAGTTCAGTGTGCACACTCAATATTCTGTTCTAACTTCCAAAGGTTTCCTGTTCCATGTCACGTTTTACTGGAATCTTGAACATCACTTGCACGTTAAAGTTTCCACATTCAATTTTCTGCACTGATATCCTAACTTTTCCTATTCTATATCAGATTTTACTGAAAGATAACTAGAGATTGTTCTTTATCACAAAGACTGCTTTACTTATGACTTGTATTCCGACATCTCAAAGTGTACCGTCACCTGCGCTAAACGCTGTCTTCTGGAGTTTGTATTCTCGTTAACGTAGACATTGTACAGAACAAACAGGCCGAACATCATCACTTTCTAGTTCATTGAACACTCAATCGCGGGCCAAAGGTCATGATAACTTGGCTTTCAGAGACAGCAATTATTTTCTGTGTTTGGACTCGGACAGTTGTGTAGGTCGTTGGATCGAGCCTAGAGAACCTGTCATAGAGATTGTTTGTCAAGGTGCAATCAATTCTCATTCAATTATCCATTGCCCACACAGTCTGGAGTCGATTCTAAAGTGGCGTCAATTCCAAAGATGTGACCAGCTAGTTCGAAAGAGCTTCAAAAGTACTTGTTACTGGGATGCATCATAAGTAGGTTCTTGTAGACCCTTCTCAAACTTCCGCTGAGTCTTTCTTGTAGCCAGAAAATCGTCCGATTACATTTCCTACAGAATGTAGTCCAGAACGGAGATATGTTGTCATTGTTTTATTTGCGCCAACAGACCGACATCTCCAGCTTTCTCGGGGGTGTCTAATGCGTACAGTGTTTTACCAATGCTGCTGAATTGTGGATACATGTGGATATATTTAGAAATATGCCTACCAGCTAGCCCTAGATAGCAACTTGTTTATCAGGATTTCTCTCACTGCAAATTTGCCCCTTTCACCAATTTGAATCCTAACAACGTTCAATGTTGCACGACATTTGTACACTTAATGAAGCTGTCGACCTGGCCACAGACACCCACTCCAAATTACTATTCATGGCATGCTATATGTTATTATGGTGATTAAAACGTATACACTAGAGCCGAAAAATATCCATATCCCTAATTTATTAAAAAAAAGTAGTGTGTCTGTGCATAACACAGAAATGACGTATTCTGCTCCAGGATGATCGATATAGAACTACGATTTGTAGTTCTTGTGTATATCGTTTAGACCAAGCCTTGCACCTTAAGATGACTAATATCGTATCTTTTGGGTCTTCTGATTTGCATAATAGGTCCCTGGTTGTACGCTATCCACGAATGGCTATTATACAAATAACGTTCAGAATCACATTTACATTCGATGCGGATTCCTCTTCCACTTTCTTTTCTTCTGATGTACAACGTAAAGTTGTTTTTGTCTTCAAATTATTAATGTGGACACGGTATTAGTGCCGTAGTTTTCCATGGTTACTTGAACGATATTGTTCTGATGTGGTCAAAATCATGTCTACTATTATTTTCCAAAATTGTTTCTTGTAGCTATAATTTTCTGAGGATATGTTTAAGGATACAACAATGGCAAGGAGTGCATATGTGCAATGAAATTATTGCATACAAATTTAAATGTAATTATATTTAACTAACAAAACGTAGTGTAAAATTATATTAGTCTGCAAGTCATTTTAATAGGTAAATAAACCTTGTTTATTTTAATAATAAACTAGATGAAAATATGCATTTTTTCTATCGTTTGCTATTTTATTTTGGAAACATCATCTTCGTCCTCATCGTATACCTTGCACGTAATACAATGTATTAGTTAGAGGTTTCTTCACAACATAGCTACCACTCTCGTTTAGAGGAGATACGTTTGTAAGCGATTCTGAAACCAGTTACTGAGGGAAAGGTTTTTCTTAAATTTTCAAAATTTGTATGAATAGTTATGGCGCCGTTTTTATGATATAAACCTACCAACGTGTTAGAGAAAGATAATGTAACTGTGTTGTGGAAGACTATTTATTCGTTAATATTTTTGTATCCGAATTTTCAAAGGTAAATTTAAGTCAATTTTTAATTAAAGTGTAATAATTGTCTCTATAATAAATGTGGTAGATTGCCGCAGTTCAGAGCGATGCTTTCGTCATTCACTGATCCAGAGTTCGACTGCAGTTTAGATTTGTTTACGTGGGTATATTTTAAGTAAAAGATAACACGATGCGATACAGTCAATATATCTATATAAAGACACAGTTATATATTTACATATATAGATTTTGGGTCAAAGGACATGAGCCCAATGACTGCTGGATCAGCAACCTACATATCTAGATGTCCGTTGATAAAGTCAACATTGGTGTTAAGGTTCCTATTATTGCTCACAGAGAATCTGAAAATGTCTGAAATGTGTCAGTCAGATAGTTTGAAATGTGTCTGTAAGGAACACAGGTAACTAGAAGCTCGCCTCGAGCTGACGGAGATTGTAGTTCCCCTTTCCTAGGGACTTTTCACTTTCTATTTGCAGTTCGCGCTGCGCTCTAGCGCTGTTGTGCCCTTTCATTGTTTCATTATACTCGGTATGAAATCTATTTGTCTCTCGCCATGCATCTACCTTCACGTGCATTTTACATCGGCCGCCCCTCCAATGTTCGGACTGGACTGACTAGCTTCACTGTATGTCGACAGTGTCGCTATATGTGGTGATGCTGGTGGTGTCGGAGATATTGTCTGTCTCTTGTGCAGTCAAATCTCTTTCCATCTGCTACCTCCACATTCTCGGACACGATCCCCAAATGATTTGGCCAGAATCAGCTCGAGCTGCTGTATTTCTGTTTCCAGGTTGCACCGCGTGGAGGTACATTTGGGTTCTTGGTTATATACTAACCCTGGGTCCGCCTAGAGAAATGCGTTCCCTTTGCACCCCGACATGAATATAATTTATGAATTATGAATGGGGATTCCGAAAAGTGGGTACACTAATAGAAAAGGGGGCTATATTCTGAAAGTACTGGATTGTTAGGAATGAGAATGTTTGAAATCGTTGCTATTATTGTAACAGAGATTCTTGAAACTGAGCACATTATTGAAACCGAGATTAAAACACATCACTATTAATTTAAAAAAATAATGTGGAATAGAGATTAATATAGATTTTTTAACAAGAAGTACGCAAACTTCTTCGAAAAAAACATGTGGAATAGAGATTAATATAGATTTTTTTAAAAAGAAGTACGCAAACTTCTTCGAAAAAAACATGAGGAATAGAGATTAATATAGATTTTTTAACAAGAAGTACGCAAACTTCTTCGAAAAAAACATGTGGAATAGAGATTAATATAGATTTTTTAACACGAAGTACGCAAACTTCTTTATTTATGTGATCTACTTGTATATCAAAACTTTGAGTATATGTTCACAGTGTTGACAGTTTTTATCGGTTCACATAGTTACACTTATTTTCTTGCTGACTTAGTCTCCACTTCTGTCGTGAAATGTGTGGGTTTAGAAGAGAGTGTGCCAGACGGGTATATCGACCTGTTTTCTTCCTGGTTTGACTCCACTCCAGTCATAGGTCCCTCAAGGACTGTCTTTTGTTGTCCTCCTATATCATTCTGTTTTCCTGAAGGTCTGGATCCATAGCTCTTCGATTCATGTGCATGTCCTAGTATCCGAACCTATTTTCCTTTATTTTCCTTTCATTGGATCTTATTTTTGCTACTGCGATGTATCGCAAGTTAGTGACAGCACAATGATGATTAACCAGTTACTCCGACGTGAATGAGCGCTTGACATATGTATAATATCGGGTTGTTCCGTCATGTCTCGGTCTTGTTTTAACATGTATTCAGCTTTGTTTTTGTATACTTCCAATTTCTGTTCATTTTCTGTTTGTGTCACCTTTGACCTCATTTCTATCACTTCGACCAACTTACTACATGTGAACGCAAGCTGTGTCGTCCCTACCTGTTATTTTTTATTTATGTGTTTGTGATCCTTGATAAAGGCCTTTCGGTTGAAACGTCGATTTGTGTGTGTGTGCCTATGTGTGTTTCGTACAATTAGCAAAACTTCATTACCTTGTTTGAAGCTTTACCAGATACCCTTTTTTGTAATGGAAAAGGGGAGGAGATGTGAAAGATGACGATCAAGGATTTACGTGGCAAATAACAGCAATGTTGGAGATGAAGGTGTTCTGCCAGAGTTGGAAAGCGCTTCGAGTCCTGGCAGGTGATTTACTACTCAGTGGGAGTTTGGTTTTGTTGTTCCGGATTCCATGTGGCGTAATGGTCAGTAACTGCTATGCTAAACACTGACTACGGAAACAAGAAGAACATACAAAATTTGTAAACTGTTTCAAATTCCTAAACAACAGTATATTGTTTTCTAACTTACAATGATTATATTTTCGTAATTCTACATAATATGCCTTACTACAGCGTTCAATATCTGTTGAAAAAAATGTATAACGTATGTGTACTAAACAATAAATATGTGGTTTATCTCTTTTTTTTCTAAAATAACAATAAATCATAATGTAACGATTAATGCAATTTAGTTATAAATCATCGTCAAAGAACATCTGGTTTTCATAATTGTTCTGATGCCTAAAATGCGGTTGATTATTAACCGTTTGAGAAGTTTCGCCTTCGATACTAGCTCAGTAGCGATGTCAACATTTCTCGACTTAATAAGAATATAAGTATAAATGATCAAAATGTCAAGGAGAGTCAGACAAAGTGGATAGTGCCGCAGTAACAAATTAATAAGTGATAAATACTATATAAAGTGCTATGGTTACTGTTAAAGGCTAACTATGAAAATACAAATAAATAAATAGCAATAAACAAAAGAACAAGGAATTTCTTCTACATTACGGTCCATCTGGGACCTTTCTCAAGAAACACATAAACATGAAACACAAAATATCAGAATATGTCACGCAATTATTTAGTGTTGTCTTTCTTACAGCAAGAGCATCAAATAATTTCGGAACGTTTAGTTGATGCTGAATTATGTTCGTTTACAATGATTACCCACCCTTGAAAGACAGAACTTCCCGTAGATTAAATAAAAATAGATATTTAAAGTGATAATTAATAGGTGATAAAACAGATCAAATTTACGCCCAAAATAAAGCAACATGAGAATAGCAGAGTTGGAGGCCACCAATAAGCAATGTCGATAATGGTGGAAGGGCGGGGGTGTGAAATTAGGGAGGTAGAAATTTAGAGGGGAGGGAGAAAATTGAAAACATTTTAAAATGCGAAAAATTAGTTACGTAAAATTGGTAGGAGGGGGCTACCAATACAGCACGTGGAGGTTATGGGCTGCGAGGAAAATTGGTAGGGTGGATCAATAGTTGACAGCGCCTGGAATATATGATGCATTAAACAAGAAAGCACAGCAAAAATGGGAATGTTGAGATATATACATATATACACCTACATACTCATACATACACATACATATATATACATATATACACATAAATACACACACATACGCATACATACACATACATATATATACATATATACATAAACATACAGATATACACACACATGTATATGTAAACATAAACATACATTTATACAACTAAATAGATATACATACATACACATATGAATATAACAATTAACACTTATGTATACGTGCACATATATATATATATATATATATATATATATATATATATATATATAAGAAAATATATGCATAAACATACATACAAATATATACATATATATATATATATATATAGTAGCTTGGTGTTTCGTGAGGGGTAATGACTTTTTCCTTGCACACCTGGAAGACGGGTGAAATTAAAACCCATGTCACGTATTGATAGGGCGATGATTTAGATATTAATTCTACCTCTAATTAATTATAATTTGGAAATAAATGTATAGTTAATGATAATTGTTGTGTATGTACAATTCAACTGTACATTCATATTCAAAACTATTATGTTAAATTTAAAAATACATACTATTACAATTATTTTAATTGATGCGTGACTTTATACTTCCAGGCAGAGACGGAAGGCAAGAAGAGGTACAAAGTTGTCACCAACCCAGTTCAGCCATTTGTTATGACAGAGGCACCTCATTCTGACTACAAACAATGTTTAAGTGATACACCCTGCCTTAACTTAACGAACAAATTTAAGTCTCAGGACATTGTCTGGCGAGCTATCGAAGCCTATGAACGAGGGGAAGGTCCTGAGACAGATCTGTTCACTATTCAGTGCTGTAGAGGACTCACAATCGATCTTCTTAACAAGTTATCAGCGGATCTAGAGTTTGCATTTACCCTCTACATCGTCCAAGACGAAACATACGGTCAACGAGCACGTAATGGTACATGGACCGGCATAATGCGCGACTTAACAGATAATACGGCACATTTTGCTGTTGCTGCATTTTCCATTACCAGCCAAAGAGACGCGGCCATAGATTTTACAGATCCTTATTTCTTCTCAGGGTTCTCCATAATTTACTCAGATAGAACAAGGGAGACAAGCATGTTGGCATTTCTGGAACCATTTTCCACCAAAGTGTGGTTCGCTATTCTTATTTCAGCACAGATTACAGCAGTTTGTATGGCCCTGTTAGAATGGAACTCGCCATTTGGACTAAATCCATGGGGAAGGAAGAGAAACAAGAATTATTCATTGGCTTCTGGCATAACCATGGTCTTCTCCGTACTATTTGGCCACACTGTAAGAACAAAATCTCCCAAAGCGTGGCCCTCAAAATTCTTGCAAAATATTTGGGCATTCGGCGCCATCTTTATCATCTCTAGCTACACTGCAAATCTCGCAGCGTTTATTGCAGGCAAACATGCTGGAATTAACTACATTGATATACAAGACACAAGGGTATGCAATCTGTGTTCATTTTTTTCACTCTTTTCTTATTGTTCTTCCTTATTTCTTCATTAATGTATTTATCCTTGTCATTACTTCATGTATTCCCGTGAATGAAGTGCAGGGAGCAACTTGGTGTTTGTCATAAAGGTAGTATACCCATAATAGGTGGGTTATTTTATCAAAGCAATGGAAAAACATAATCACAAATGCAACTGAAATAAAAGAAAAGATGCTACGCTAATCTCAGTACCATGTACACCATGTGCTTATACAAATGCTTGGCAGCGAGTAGGCATGGAACGTACAACTCTGCAGGAAAATATGTGGAATCAGGTCCCACTTTCGTGTAAGAGCATATTCAAGCTGTTGCAGCTTAGCTGAAGAATATTGCTGGTAGATTCTGAGCATTTGCTGGTCCAACATATGTTCTATATGTTCTATATGGGACATGCCTGGTGATAGAGCAGGTCAATCAATAGTCCCAATGTTCTGTTGCTGTAGATATTTCTGCGTATCTTGTGCGGAGCTAGAACGTGCGTTATCTGTTTCAAGAAAATGAAAGAACCTAGACAATTTATTAACACTGGTGTAACCAACGCATCAAGAATCTCATCTCAGTATGTCACAGCATTCTTCTTCTTCTTCTGCGTTCGTTCTCAAACTCCTGCAGATTAGCAAAATGTAGTCCGGAGAACGGAATGCGTTGTGTCATGGTTTACAGCATTGCTGCGATATCTGCTCCTTTCGGCTTGACAATCCGACTTCTTTGGGTCACTTACCCTATATGTGATGGGACAGCCAACTCCATCCCATAACCTTCTTAGTCGCCTTTTACGACATGCGTGGAAGGTAAACAGTGTTGCTATTCTTTGCTCCCATTTCGGGCCCCGGTAACACACGGGCGATCACAGCATTAATATTGTCACTGAAGACGTGTAGTGGCAAGTGATGGTAAAAACTGAATACTCCCAAATGTGAATGCTGTCAGCCACAACCAACTCGATGGCGCTGACGAACATAACAATCTGCAGAATCTTCTGCACACCGTCGCTAATTCCGCACACTTCCATCAGCAAATGGTATGTTGAATCTTCTTCTTTCTGTAAATAGGACAGCGTTCTACTATAGTCTAGTCCATCTGACATATTGCTGTGTCCATTGCAGATCTGCTGAAGAGGTATATGCGTCAGGTTTGGTCTAACATAAGGTCGTCGTATGACTCTCAGCTGAGATACTTGCCACCTCTACCCACTGTTTCTATTGCTATTGTGCTTGCTGGAAGGGAACGATTCCTAAAGTGACGCTGCACAGTTTAACGATCTTGAGCAGCTGTAATCACCCGTGCTTGACCCCTTCGAAGTCTATCCCAGATTCAGCCAGTAGTTTGGCAACGTTCATAGAATCTTACAATAGTGATGTGATGGAAATTCATCTTTATGACAATGGCTTGCAAGTTCATGGCTGCCACGACCTTACCAATAACTTGGTTGCGATCGTTTTGTAGATAGTCGTGGCATTCCAGGTACATGTACTAGACTTAGTGACTCAACGCCCATTTTATACCGACTATGCTGACATGACGTTTACCCATTTTCAGGCTCATAACGGTTAGGAATGTGGCTACACATGCAACTTTAATATTTTTATGAATTCATTGCACAACATAATACCATGAGTTGTATCAAACACGTTCCAGCACTCGAAGTTTATTATGAAATGGACTGTGGTCATGAGTGTTCGATAAAAAAGGTAATCTTTATTTGTTAATTATTAACTTATTTTTTTATTTTTTTTTGTAGAGATTGAAAAATGTCAAAGATATTGCTATATTATAGAAAACCATTCGCATCTATTCTATTTTTATTTTATATTTTTCCTCTCGTGCAATCCCCTAGCATTGCTTCTAGTATAATATATATATATATATATTATCATCCTTGTGTTGCCGGGTCCGAAGGGGGAGCAAAGAATAGCAACACTGTTTACCTTCCATGCATGTCGTAAAAGGCGAATAAGGAGGTTATGGGATGGAGTTGGCTGACCCATCCCATATAGTGTAAGTGACACAAAGCCATGCTGAAGTCGGATGTGTCAGGCCGAAGGGCCCACATATCGCAGCAATGCTGTAAACCATGACACAACGCATTCCGTTCTCTGGACTACATCCTGATAATCTGCAGGAGTTTGAGAACGAACGCAGAAGAATATATATATATATATATATATATATATATATATACAATATTTATAAATTTGGTGTGTCTAACTTTCCCAAAATTATTCTTGGCTTCCAGTGCATTCTGGCGGTCATTCTTCTACTTAGAAATACATCATTATTTCTCATTATGTCTGACTAGACAAGAAAAATAGACAGTCTAAATCTAGAACTCCTGACAACACGCAATATTTCCATAAACTACACTCATTACCCCTCGACACACAGGTCTTTCATCAGGTCTGACCTGGAATGTTTTTCCTGAACGTATAATGCGGGTAGCTTGATGTGCTAACGTTATCTGAAGTAATTTGAATTAACTAGAAGACTTGAATGCCTATAGAAATTGTAGTGCTGTTACCGATAGTTATTTTTCTAGTTCCAATGCAGTAACAATAGAGTATTTTATTTACATAGAATTGTTAAAAATTGTGCTGTGTTTTGTGAAAAGAAAATGCATTCAGGCAACAAGAGAAATTTCACTTGCCGTGTTATGGAATCAGATTTTCATTATCCCGAAGTTTTATCCTCTTTTGGAATAGGAATCACATAACGAAAGGAGTAAGGATGACAGTTGTGAGATTTGTAAGGTTCAGTGTAGGTCTCTCACAAAGATGAATGCTTTGTTGATTGTATTACCATCACGTATTGGATAAACATTCTGCGGTGGATGATGTGACTTTTACATTAGAAAAATGATATATCACAGGACTTAGATCTGGTATCTGGTTACGATTTGAATATTTGTATTCATGATGAAGTTGATGACGATGTCCCTCCTCTGCAAGCGAAGATGAGCATGGTATGAAAAACAATAAATATGATGAGCAAGTAACAAAACAACAAAACTTTTGTGATTGTCTAATTTGGTTTGTGAGCTCGTAAATGCCCGGTGAGTCCGATTCGTGCCAGGAAAGTTATATGAGTGTAAGAATAGAGGTTGTAATATGAATGTAAGAATAGAAGTTGTAATATGAGTGTAAGAATAGAAGTTGTAATATGAATGTAAGAATAGAGGTTGTAATATGAGTGTAAGAATAGAGGTTGTAATATGAGTGTAAGAATAGAGGTTGTAATATGAGTGTAAGAATAGAGGTTGTAATATGAGTGTAAGAATAGAAGTTGTAATATGAGTGTAAGAATAGAGGTTGTAATATGAGTGTAAGAATAGAGGTTGTAATATGAATGTAAGAATAGAGGTTGTAATATGAATGTAAGAATAGACGTTGTAATATGAGTGTAAGAATAGAAGTTGTAATATGAGTGTAAGAATAGAGGTTGTAATGAAGAAGTTTATAGGATTTGGAGTAGGGGAATTTTCGGATTTGTACTTCCGCTTTCGTCGTTTGTAAATTGCACAGTGTTCTTTCTTTTTCAAATTTAGTGATGCTAGCAGTGATCTGGGTGCGCCATGCTGAGCGATAAAATTCTGTAGTCTCCCAGGAGCTATGATCAATGCCGCAGTGCTTGATAGAGTATGATAACCTAAAAAGGTGATAATTAAAGCCATTTTTCTGCCCTCTGCTTGAACGTTTACCATCGCACAGCTCCCCGTAGAATAATCTCTTTGGAAGGCGCTTGTCTGGCATACGGGCGATGTGGCTAGATCAACGGACTTGGCACCTAGTCAGGAGGGCATGGATGATTTGTAGACGAGACTTTTAGAAAGATTTCCGTGTCTGGTACTCGATCCTGCCAACATACTACCATGAGGTTTCTTAGGCACCGAAGGTGGAAAGCGTTAAGCTATCGAGTAATAGACAGTCCACGATGACACAGCATAAAGCAGTATTGGTAGAACCACTACGTGGTACACGCACAATTTAGTTGTCAAACTGAGACCACAACTGATCCATAAGTTGAAAAGTTTATTTATTGACTAGGTAGATGACAGGGTTCTACGTGTCTGGGTCAGTGGAGGGAGGCAGGTACGGTTTTGTTCTTGTATAAACTCTACTAGTCATAAGTGTAGAAAATGTTAGAAAAAAAACATGGATCCTACTCGCAGTTCTATGCCAGATTATGTTGTACATTTTTATTCATGTGCTTGAGTAATTTGGTGAGACCTCACTGGTCAGCTCATTCCTCCATCACATTCACTTCAATGTAACAACTTGTAATTATAAGCAGCATGTTATTTTTCGGGTAGTGCTAGTTTTCCAAAAACCTCTTAGCACAATAAGGAAAATGTGAGTCATATTTCCAACTGAACTTGCTAGGTCAAATAGTGGTCTTATTTCGACTTCCAAATTTTGACCAGTCGTAGCGTTTCAGAACTTAGTACCCTTCATATGCTCCACCACCATAACAAGTAGGTGATCTTGATGTGGCGAAACACATTCAAGCTATGTGTTTGTTGTTTCATGGCATCACATTCAAGCTATGTGTTTGTTTCATGACATCACATTCAAGCTATGTGTTTGTTTCATGACATCACATTCAAGCTATGGGTTTGTTTCATGGCATCACATTCAAGCTATGTGTTTGTTGTTTCATGGCATCACATTCAAGCTATGTGTTTGTTTCATAACATCACATTCAAGCTATGGGTTTGTTTCATGACATCACATTCAAGCTATGGGTTTGTTTCATGGCATCACATTCAAGCTATGTGTTTGTTGTTTCATGGCATCACATTCAAGCTATGTGTTTGTTTCATGACATCACATTCAAGCTATGTGTTTGTTTCATGGCATCACATTCAAGCTATGTGTTTGTTTCATGACATCACATTCAAGCTATGTGTTTGTTTCATGGCATTACATTCAAGCTATGAGTTTGTTGTTTCATGACATCACATTCAAGCTATGTGTTTGTTTCATGACATCACATTCAAGCTATGTGTTTGTTTCATGGCATCACATTCAAGCTATATGTTTGTTTCATGGCATCACATTCAAGCTATGTGTTTGTTTCATGACATCACATTCAAGCTATGTGTTTGTTGTTTCATGGTATCACATTCATGCTATGTGTTTGTTTCATGACATCACATTCAAGCTATGTGTTTGTTGTTTCATGGCATCACATTCAAGCTATGTGTTTGTTTCATGACATCACATTCAAGCTATGTGTTTGTTTCATGACATCACATTCAAGCTATGGGTTTGTTTCATGGCATCACATTCAAGCTATGTGTTTGTTGTTTCATGGCATCACATTCAAGCTATGTGTTTGTTTCATAACATCACATTCAAGCTATGGGTTTGTTTCATGACATCACATTCAAGCTATGGGTTTGTTTCATGGCATCACATTCAAGCTATGTGTTTGTTGTTTCATGGCATCACATTCAAGCTATGTGTTTGTTTCATGACATCACATTCAAGCTATGTGTTTGTTTCATGGCATCACATTCAAGCTATGTGTTTGTTTCATGACATCACATTCAAGCTATGTGTTTGTTTCATGGCATTACATTCAAGCTATGAGTTTGTTGTTTCATGACATCACATTCAAGCTATGTGTTTGTTTCATGACATCACATTCAAGCTATGTGTTTGTTTCATGGCATCACATTCAAGCTATATGTTTGTTTCATGGCATCACATTCAAGCTATGTGTTTGTTTCATGACATCACATTCAAGCTATGTGTTTGTTGTTTCATGGTATCACATTCATGCTATGTGTTTGTTTCATGACATCACATTCAAGCTATGTGTTTGTTTCATGACATCACAAGATAGGAAAATGCATGATAAGATAGGAGTGCATCGCTCTTCTCAACAATGCTCAACATATCAACATATCAACATATCAACATATCAACATATCAGTTGGGGACTACTGTCCGTGCCATGTGTCAGTCAGGGGCAACATAGAAGCTGATTTATTGGCCGGCACAGCTTATTAAGTGGCAAATCAATGAGAGGAACCATGGTTTAGTTAATTATATCCGCCTTGTATACACTACAAAATGATGAAGAGGATGTCATGAATACACTTAATAATGATGAAGAGGATGTTGTCATGGATACACTACAAAATGATGAAGAGGATATTGTCATGGATACGCTACACAATGATGAAGAGGATAATGTCATGGATACACTACACAATGATGAAGAGGATGTTGTCATGGATACACTACACAATGATGAAGAGGATGCTGAAAGAGATCCTTTACATGTACAGAGAATGATGGAAACGAGAGTGGTCATGGTGAGGGGATGAAGCTAAGATCATGTGTGAACAAGATTCGACTAGTAGTAGAGTTATGGAGGATAAAAAGAGAGGGCAAGCTTAACTGTCATAAGAGGAAGTACCATTAGTATTAGTATAGATAACATGATGTGAGAATGTACGGGCATGAAGCCGAGCCGATGAAAGGAAACTGTCATGGTATGAGCGTCTACGTAAGAAATCTATCATCTCATATGATTTATCAAGAAAATTATCATCATCATTACATAGGCAACGAAGGCGAAGAATCTTGAAGAATAGCATAGAGTTAAGGCAATCAGGGTAATGAGAACGAGTGTAAGGCAGGAATCCATGTTCATCATCAATAGGTCTATATACAAATGTGTTCAGGTAAGAGGGATGAATTGTGACAAATGTGTTACGGTAAGAGTGATGAATTGTGACAAATGTGTTAAGATAAGAGGGATGAACTGTGACAAATGTGTTAAGATAAGAGGGATGAATTGTGACAAATGTGTTAAGATAAGAGGGATGAACTGTGACAAATGTGTTAAGATAAGAGGGATGAATTGTGACAAATGTGTTAAGGTAAGAGTGATGAATTGTGACAGATGTGTTACGGTAATAGTGATGAACTGTGACAAATGTGTTAAGATAAGAGTGATGAATTGTGACAAATGTGTTACGGTAAGAGTGATGAATTGTGACAGATGTGTTACGGTAAGAGGAATGAATTGTGACAAATGTGTCAAGAAAATGTACAGAAGTAGTAAAAATGTCAGATGTCAATTGAATAGCAGGAGAAATCGTTCATAAAGTTGATGAAGCGAGACAATTCCGCCTCAGACATATCAGTAATATATCGTCTATGTATCTGTGAAAAAGAAATGGAAAAACTGACTTTCTACTGAGTTACCGTTTCTGGAAACATCTTAACTTAATTAAATACAGAACATCTACTCCTGTTGCTATACATTTTAATGGTGCTGACCACCATGTTGACCGTGGTATTCATATCATTACGCTAAGATCATGCACTATAGATGATAGAGTTAGTTACGCCCTAGAAAATCAAGATACATTTTCATTTGGAACACTTAAGCCATTTGGTCTTAATGCCAAACATTAATTTATTTAGATTTGGATTGGTTGGGTCTTCGTTGTATTGCCGTTCACTTTGTTCTCAGGTACAGTTATTTTATTCCGTTCTCATTATTCTTATATTTATTTAATTCTCATCTCCATGGCAATACATGTGTATATGTACGTCATTGTTATCTTGGACGTCTCTTCTCCTCAATGAAGCCGATCAGTGCTTTCGTATTAAATTGGTAGCGTATCCTATTCAGGACATAGCCATCAATCCAGAAAATTTTGGCTGTAGTGATTTTCCAGGTAATATAAATACGTTCAGTAGTTTTTCATTGTTTTCTGAATGCTCAAATTCCTGTGGCGGTGATCGAACTCGGTACCTTGGCTGTCACAGACGCGCCACTCCGCCTATAGCTTTCGCATTAGCGCGATTATTTGTACTGTTTTTTACTGTTTCTCTTGCACTTCTTAAAAAATATCTTACGGTTGAATTGTAAAACTATATTGTACACTGCTATTTGCTGTTTTTTCCCTACCAATACCCTAGAGTATGATTTTCTGTGTGTTAATTGTAAAGCGTATCATACTTGCGGTCTATGTAAGTACTATTGTTATACAGTTTTGTATCAGTTTCACGTATCATTGATTGAGCAATCGTACAATTGTGAGAAATCCAGGTTTACGTATAGGAGAAGTTGAATGGGAGCATTTTGAATTTGTTCAATTTTAAGTATTTAATGAGGACATCGTGCCTAATTGACAGTTTTGAACTAGAGAACATTAAACATTTCCAATATTTGGATATAAACATAAATAGCTTGGGAGAATGAGCTGTCGAAATCATGGGATTAATTGCAATGACGGCATTGAAACTTGCGCAAATGAAATATCTTTGGCATGGTATCGTCAGCATAGCCAAACTGTGTATGATCAGAAAATGCGCATTTCCAGTAGCAATATATGGTTGTGAAGAATGGATATTACACGAAACAATAGTAAAGAGAATCGCTTCTTTCGAAATGAGATGTTGCAGAAGAATGTTACGTATACCATGGACAGTTAAAAGGATAAATCAATAAGTTTTAAGATCAATAAATGTTGAAGTGGCCTAACTCCTTAACACCATCTTAATTTAAAAAAAGCTGTATTCTTTTTTGGTCATATAGAAAGACATAACAGCATGGAAAGATTATTAACGGAGGTAGAGTTAATGGCAACAGGGGAAGATGGCGCCAAAGACGACGATAGTGTCTTAGACAATGAAGTGTTTAGAGAATGCATAAAGAAGACTATTGTCTATTGTCTTTCCACAGGTGGTTTGTTATCCACTCTTGCAGTTAAGCGTAGGATGGTTGGAGCTCGAGCTTGCGTTCCATTAACAGTTGTGTGGCCTCGGATGTGCTATGACCGTGTTTGTTCAGGAAGTCCCTGACGTTTTCTATCCATCTTTTCCGTTTTCTTCCTCTAGTTTTGCACCCTGATTTCATTTGATCATATGCCTGTACGGGCAACTTGTCGTGATGCATTCTCATTATGCGGTCAAACCACTTGATCTGCAGCCTTTCTATGTAATCTGTCCAAGGTATTATACCTATTCTTTCCCTGATGTCCTCATTTCGTAATCTATCGAGCCTGGTGACCCCTACGGCTTTCCTCACGCATTTCATCTCACATATCACTATATTTCTATAATGTGAATATGGAAGACACCAGGTTTGGCACTGGTAACACAGTGTTGATAGGAATATACTGTAGATCATTTGTCTTTTAACTTCCATCTCGATCTTGGGATTAAGATGTAGTGGTGACAGTTGGTATGTAACTGCATTTACCTTTTGACATCCCGTCTCTATCTCTCAATCGAGACTTCCATTTTCTGTAAAAAATACTACCGAGATATTTAAAATATCTTACTTGTTTTACTTCTATGTTGTCTGTCTGTATGTTTAGTGTATAAAGAAGATAAAGAAGACTACGTTCTGGAAAGGTTATGCCACATGCTAATGAATGAGGCCATCAAAAATTATATTAATTATTAGATATTCGCCAATAATGGCTTCCATCAGTAGAAACACACGTTTGAGATAGAAGTATTGGTTAAGGACCGACAGTTGTTGACATTTTTACTCAGACATGTCTTGTATGAGAGAAAGTTGTTTAAAACAACAACAACATGCTCCATTAATGCAGGTATGTAACTGGTGAGAATTGAACCATTGCAGACCGTTACTGAAAATCGTCATTGCTTTATTGTCAGTGAAACTATGAATTAATAGTGAAATCATGATTGCAAATCTTCATTATTTATGAATTCTTATTTAGACGATCTTCAGTGTTAGAGACTTCCATTACACTTCCATTATTATAGATATTCATTATTAGAAACTTCCATTATTATAAACTTCCATTTTTAGGTACTTCTATTGTTAAACATTTTCATTGTTTGAGACTTTCATTACCAGAAAGGATATAAATAAAATAAAAAATACCTTAATAAATGTCTTAATTGCTATTCATTATTATATACTTCAGTTGCTGAAGACTTCCATTATTAGGAAATTCCATTATTAGAAGTTTCCATTGTAGTGACTATTACTATTAGAGGCTTCCATTTTTGGGGACTTTCACTATTAGAAGATTACATTATCAAAGAATTCAATTAATTGAGACTTCCATTAGTAGAAGTGTCTATGTTTAGAAACTTCCATTATTTTATTAGAGATTTCCATTATTAGCGATTTCCATTAATATATACTTCAATTATTAGACTTCCATTATTAGAGACTGCAATTATTAGACACTTCGATTATTAGAGACTTACGTTATTAGAGTTCCATTATTATAGACTTCCATTATTATACACTTCAATTATTAGAGACTTCCATTATTAGACACTTCAATTATTAGAGACTTCCATTATTAGACACTAAAATTATTAGAGACTTCCATTATTAGACACTTCAATTATTACAGACTTCCATTATTAGACACTTCGCTTATTAGAGACTTCCGTTATTAGAGTTCCATTATTATAGATTTCTATTATTAGTGACTTCAATTATTAGAAACTGCCATTATTAGAAGCATCCATTATGAGAGACTTCGATTATTAGAGACTTCCATTATTAGGGACTTCTATTATTAGACACTTCAATTATTAGGGACTTTTATTATTAAACGTTTCCATTGCTGGGGACTTCCATTAATAGAATCTAACATTGCTAACAACTGAGATTGCAAGTTACTTCCATTGTTATAGCCTTTTTTTTATTACAATCGTACATTGTTGGCAATATTCATTGTTAGTTACTTCATTCATGGAAGCTTCCGTTGTTAGAGAATTATATTGTTGCAGAATTATATTGTTAGAGAATTCCATTGTTGCAGAATTCCATTATTAGAGAATTCCATTGTTAGAAATCTTTATGTCTGGAGACCCCCTTGTTAAACAAAAGAGTTATAGACGGTATCGATAGAATGTGAACAAGTGTAAACTAACATAAAAAATCATTATTTAAAAAATATGGCAATGTCTTTGCGGCACAACTGCGTGACTGAAACTTGGCGAGAATACCGAGTTACCAATTTGTCCTATAAATAATATAACAGTCTCACTCTGAGACCCAACCAGGCACAGAGATCATAGTAAACCTAGCTACGTTGAAACACTTAACTATCCTCAGAAAATGTAATATAACACAACAGATGACGAAGACACGTGAAGAAACTAAAACGACGAGGAGTTAGATGTTCAAATAATTAATTTTAGTTGTGAGTAGTGTCGTCATGGTCGTATTGCTATGGATTTATATTTGATTTAATCTTTGCATGTCAAGAAGGCCAAAATAAAGCCAAATAAATAACTTACATTTTTACAAACATACATAAAGACTAGTTAGATGAATAAATAGAGAGAGAGAGAGAGAGAGACAATGGCATACATGCATCACACAGTCAACATTTTAGGCAAATACCCAGTTAGGCATACAAACAGAGAGGCACACTATAATAGAGACCTCAAGCAGTCAGACTATTAGGCAAGCACCCAAGCAGGCAGACAGAGGGACACACATAAATGCTGTCAGACAGACAGCAAGACTGACAAACAGATGTGTGTACGGATGAACGGAAATAAAGTACAATAGTTTTGGTAGTAGATTATGATTGACGAGAGCTATGGGCGAAAGAAGAAGACACAAACACATTATGATGAGAAATAAACAAAACATGAGAATACACAAACACAATATAAGAATACACAAACACAATATGAAAAGACACACATACAATATGAGACGACAGAAACACAATCTGAGGAGAAATCAACACATTATGAAAGACATTAACACAATATGAGAAGACATAAACACTCTATTTAAAGACATTAACACAATATGAGAAGACACACAAACACACTATTTGAATACATTAACACAATATGAGAAGACACACAAACACACTATTTGAATACATTAACACAATATGAGAAGACACACAAACACACTATTTGAATACATTAACACAATATGAGAAGACACACAAACACACTATTTGAAGACATTAACACACTATTTGAATACATTAACACAATATGAGAAGACATACAAACACACTATTTGAATACATTAACACAATATGAGAAGATATAAACACAATATCACGAGAAACATGTACATGGATATAAATGTGGGAGACAATACATTCAACAAAGGAATGACAATTTGCAATAATAGACCACAAATGAAATGTTCGAGGTTCTAAAAGGGCAGAACGGGGTAGGAACAGGGAGAAGACTTGGCAAACAAGTGTGTGAACCTATCTACATTCATTCTTAAAACGGCTGGATTGACATGATACCACACCGCTTGCATTATGTGATGCGCTGTCTGTGATCATAACACTTGGCATCTTCTTCTTCTTCTGCGTTCGTTCTCAAACTCCTGCAGATTATCAGGATGTAGTCCAGAGAACGGAATGCATTTTGTCATGGTTTACATCAGTGCTGCGATATCTGCGCCTTTCGGCCCGACACATCCGACTTCAGCATGGCTTTGGGTCATTGACCATATATGGGATGGGACAGCCAACTCCATCCCATAACCTCCTTATTCGCCTTTTACGACGTACATGGAAGGTAAACAGTGTTGATATTCTTTACTCCCCTTTCGAGCCCCGGCAACACACTTGAGACTTGACATAAGTTGAAACAGAAAAAGAAAAATATCGGGTGGTGGAGGATGAGAATTCAGGGCGGAAAACTGCAGAAAATGATGCAAATATGCACTTTTGTGTCAGTTATTTGTCATCAGAGTTCTGTTCAGGGCCGTGCTGTGCTATGTTACAGAGAGGCGGCCGCAATAGGCGACACCAAACAAGATACATTATCTTGACTTTTTATTATAGAAAATGTGATTAGCAATCATAGTCATTTTTATTTTTTATTTTGTTATCAAAAGTTTTCTGATGGTAAAAAGCTATGAAATAAATAAATTATACTAATGTCTCGGATGTAGTGTAACGACCACGCAATAAATTATAAATTTTATTTACAATATTTACAAATTGTAACACTATGACCTGCTTTGCAAATAGGTGGATGAGGATTTTTGTCATAGCGCATACTATACTTTCTTGTTGGCAACAATTATTTTTAAAATTCATGCAGAAGTCGGTTGCGTTAGTCGGAAATGCGCAGATATCACAGCTGAGCTGAAAACCATCTCACACAGCGGTTATATTTTTATGGATGAGTTCTGCAACCCGACAGTCGTTTGAGAACGAGAGAAGAAGAATGCATGTTCTATCTAAAAGTTGCATCCATTTCTCACAATAAATACTATCGCCTTCGTACATATTGTTGGTTCAGTACAGGATAACATTTCCACACACGTATCATCTTTTTAATATTAGGCGTGATACAGCTCATACAGCTTACGTGACGCGGAGATAAAATACACACATCGTCTGCTACCGATCATTCGATCTGCGTGCAACACACTAAGAGCCCCTCTCGCTCCTCTCCACGGGTCTTCAAGGGAAGGGGGGCCTCTCAGTGCGTTGCATGCAGATCTATAGATTCTGCGTTGTATATGCTGTTTCTAGAGCCAAAAGTTCGTTTCGTTAAATAATGTATGGTTTGTTTCGTTAAAAGTGTGGACACTTTATCCCGTAAAGTACCATATAGTCTATAACAGAATATTGGTCCTTTTTAAAGTACGACGTATAGTTAATCTCTGAGATATGTATTTGGGGTCGCTCTAAGAAACTATGTTGCTTGAAGAATGACTCTGGTGACAGTCTCACTTTAAGCAATAATCCTTAACGCTCTCCGAGAAAATACACCTATAAACAAAATTTAAAGGACTCAACATTAAACCATGACCACCTGAGAATATAGAAGACCTCTGTACAGAATTAATTAGGACGTTTTTGATTATTGTCGTACATCCGTTAGTCGCTATTTATATACTTGAAGTATTCTTGCCTTTTTTTTACACTAATTATGTGCAGAGGATTTCTTTCGCAGACGGTCATGATAAAACCCGCGACCTTTTGAACATAGGGCAAATGGATAATTCATTGTCATCTCTCACATACTGCACGTTTCCCGTTACGGAGTAACAGGGAGGAAGTGTGTAGCGGCGTGATAAAGGCCGCATACTCTTGTACAGGGTGAGTGATATACAGGGTGATTTTATTTTAATTTATCCTCCAACAGAAAAGAAAACTTACCGGGTATCGAACTCTGGACCATAGTGATAATTCCCTATGTCACGTAAATCCTCAATAAAACATAATGATCGAAAGAAAGAGTAGAGAAATTAGCATACTGATGAACAAATGCTAATGTTGTTTAAACTCAAAAAAGAAGCAGGTTTTGGCTGATATTACTAACAAAATGCAGAATTTAAACTCGACAAATTTACACATGAACAAGCAGTCAACTTTTAAAACACTAATAGTGCAAAACGTAATTTCCTGTGAAGGTATTGTCACGTAAAGCCGTTTACAATATTTGTAGACAATGATAGAATGTGATAATTCAGAGCAAACATAGACTTGTCTGGAGCAGGAACAATCTACGTTAAAGAATACGCAGTTTACCATGATTATCTACGCGTACATGTATAGGTAAACTCCCTACGTTTATTTACTCTTCTCTTCCAATCTATTCGTCTCTTAACAGAAGAATGAGAATAGGGAGTTATTTTGAAAAACAAATGAAAGATCGTAGAAATAAAACGCATAAGAGTAAAAGTAAAGACATTGTTTCTACGAAAGTAAGATGTATTGGAGAATAATGTAATAATCACCACGCCCACATTTATTTTCTTTCACAGAAAATCTGGTACCCATTTGCAAAGGCTGCATCGACCATTAAGACTGATGACTTAATAATAGTTAGTTTGAACAGGAAATTGAACTAGGATCGGAAGTCAGTTCAGGAACAACCCCCCCCCCACCACCATAAAGCGAAACTACGAAATGAATTAAATTCACTTCTCAGACTCATGAGGACAATCCTCACATAAACTAACTCGAAATTAAATTTTCCCCCTAATAAAGTCAATCCCCAAGTAACAAATAAGCAAAGGTCAGTTCTCTGCCTACTAAGGCCAATCCACCACTAACAAACAATATCACTGACCTCAGTTCTCAGGTTAATGAGGCTAATCCCCCTACTTAACAAGCAAACACAATCGAGTCCTCATTCTTATGAGGTCAATCCCAAACAAATAGACTATTTAGTTCTCCCGCATACTGAGGCAACTCTCCCACTTAACACAGTTCAATCCTTGGTCACATGAGGCTGAGGGATAAAAAACAAACAAATTTCAGTCATCATCCTGATGAGGTCAATCCCCCACTCAACAAACAAAAATCGATCCCCACATTAATGAAGCCAATCCCCCACTCAACACACAAAAATCGATCCCCACATTAATGAAGCCAATCCCCCACTCAACAAACAAAATTCGATCCCCACATTAATGAAGCCAATCCCCCACTCAATAAACAAAAATCGATCCCCACATTAATGAAGCCAATCCCCAACTCAACAAACAAAAATCGATCCCCACATTAATGAAGCCAATCCCCACTCAACAAACAAAAATCGATCCCCACATTAATGAAGCCAATCCCCCACTCAACAAACAAAATTTAATCCTCACATTAATGAAGCCAATCCCCCACTCAACAAACAAAATTCAATCCCCACATTAATGAAGTCAATCCCCCACTCAACAAACAAACTTTAACCCTCACATTAATGAAGCCAATCCCCCACTCAACAAACAACATTCAATCCCCACATTAATGAAGTCAATCCCCCACTCAACGAACAAAATTTAATCCTCACATTAATGAAGCCAATCCCCCACTCAACAAACAAAATTCAATCCCCACATTAATGAAGTCAATCACCCACTCAACAAACAAAATTTAATCCTCACATTAATGAGGCCAATCCCCACTCAACAAACAAAATTCAATCCCCCACATTAATGAGGTCAATCCCCCACTAAACAAACAAAATTCAATCCCCCACATTAATGAGGTCAATCCCCCACTCAACAAACAAAATTCAATCCCCCACATTAATGAGGTCAATCCCCCACTCAACAAACAAAATTCAATCCCCCACATTAATGAAGTCAATCACCCACTCAACAAACAAAATTTCATCCTCACATTAATGAGGCCAAAACCCACTCAACAAACAAAATTCAATCACCCATTAATGAGGTCAATCCCCCACTCAGCAAACAAAATTCAATCCCCCACATTAATGAGGTCAATCCCCCACTAAACAAACAAAATTCAATCCCCCACATTAATGAGGTCAATCCCCCACTCAACAAACAAAATTCAATCCCCCACATTAATGAGGTCAATCCCCCACTAAACAAACAAAATTCAATCCCCCACATTAATGAGGTCAATCCCCCACTAAACAAACAAAATTCAATCCCCCACATTAATGAGGTCAATCCCCCACTAAACAAACAAAATTCAATCCCGCACATTAATGAGGTCAATCCCCCACTCAACAAACAAAATTTAATCCCCATATTAATGTGGCCAATCCCCTACTTAGTAAACAATAACACTGAATTCAATCCACAACCTAATGATATGAACACCCACTTGGCAAACAAAAAACATAAGCTAAACTAAACAGACTTAAACTAGATAGGTAAACATATTTGACATTATAAAGAGAAAGTGCACAATTTTGAGGCCAAGAAAACATTCGTCATAGCATAATATACTGAGTTATTGAGACTCCTCATAGGAAATGACAATAAAGGCCATCTAGGGATATCAGTCATGTATTGGTAGAATTTCACATTTTACTTCACAAGATAAAAATGGAATCCCAAACGTGGTTTGTACCCGAAACCTGATGGTTCTAAGAATGTAATTCTAACCATTCGGTCAAGAGTACGACTACACCTTGAAAATCTTACAGAAAAAAGTGATTATTTAAAAATAAAAAAACATACAAATAGGAGGGATACATTAATGGGTTAGATAAATGGCAGCATCCTGGAGTTTACAATTATCGCAAGAGACAAAATATTGGAGATCCTTTGAAGTCACAACTTGTTTAGACCTGATCCGATTTTAAATGTGTGAGTTATGTATTTCTGATCAGTTATGTGTAACGTATTTTATGTGTGAGGTATGTATTTCTGCTCAGTTATTTGTAACATGTCTTATGTGTGAGTAATATATTTCTGATCAATTATGTGTAACGTATTTTATGTGTGTTGTGTATTTCTGAACAGTTATGTGTAACGTATTTTATGTGTGTTGTGTATTTCTGATCAATTATGTGTAACGTATTTTATGCTTAACTTACGTATTTCTTATCAGTTATGTGTAAGATATCTTATGTTTAATATATTTCTGATCAGTTATATGTAATGTATTTTATGTGTGAGTTATGTATTTCTGCTCAGAAATGTGTAACGTATTTTATGTGTGAGGAATATATTTCTGTTCAGTTATGTGTAACATATTTTATGTCTAATATATTTATGTTCAGTTATGTGTAACATATTTTACTAGCAAAATTGTTCATTATACGATTCCCTTTCCATATTTCGCCTTCTGATGATTACACGCGACTTCTGGTGTTTTGTATGACAAATAAATATCAGTTATCAATCGTGGAAATAAATTAATGTACGAATCTTAGCGACTGTGTTGCCGGGACCTCAAAGTGAATGAAAGAATAGCAACACTTTTTTCTTACCAAGCATTCTGTAGGAGGCAATTATAGATGTTTTGGGGTGGAGTTGGCTGTCCTATCATAGAGGGCTAAAGATACTCAATACTAAGGTTGGATGTGTCATTCCAAAGCTGTATGTATCGCAAGCAAGCTGTAAACCATGGCACAGCGAGTTACGTACTCCGGACCACATCCTCCTAATCTGCAGGAGTTTAACAACAAAAAGGAACTAATCTTTCTCCTGGACTATAGCCTCTTGACACAGTGTATTATCGATATTCAGTTGTGGTGTATTTAATTCAACATTTAAATGAAATTTAAATTCAACATGTTAATTTAACATTTATTTATTTTCGTTTTATACCCATTTTGGGGTCCAAAGGGAACGCAATGCTTTCGTCGGACCCAGGGTTAGCAGATAACCAGGATCGCAAATGTACCTCCTTGTGGTGCACCCTGGAAATAGAAATACAGCAGCTCGAGCTGTTTCTGGTTAAATCTTTTAGGGATCGTGTCCGAGAATGTTGAGGTAGCAGATGGAAAGAGATTTGACTGCATAAGAGACATACAATATCTATGACACCACCAGCACCAACGCACGCAGCGGCATACAGTGACGTTAGTCAGTCTAGTCCGAACATTGGAGGGGCAGCCAATGAAAAAGGCACACAAAGGTAGATGCATGGCGAGAGACGAAGAGATTTCATACTGAGTATAATGAAAGAGCAGAATAGCGCCAGAGGGCAGCGCCAACTGCAAATAGAAAGTGAAAACGTTCCAAGGAAATGGGAACTACACGCTCTGTTTGCTCGAGACGAGTTTCTAGTTACCTGTGCTCCATATGGGCAAAGACGCAAACCCAATCATGGGCGTCCGGTAAAGCAAGAAGACCTGGCCTAACTCAAAAGTCGAGCATTCCTATACCGGAACATGCTCGCGAAGAGAAAGGGTTATGTACCCGATGGGCTCAGGTATAAAAGGGACAACTATGGCAGCCCTGGTCCAACTCTACTGTCAAGCTTTCCTATACCGGAAATGCATTTGCAAAGAGAAAGGGTTCAATACCCGATGGGCTCAGGCACAAAAGGGACAAAGGTTTTAGCCTTGGCCCAACTCTACTGTCAAGCTTTCCTATACCTGAAATACACTTGCAGAGAGAAAGGGTTCAGTACCCGATTGGCTCAGGCGCTATTGGGAAAGGTCGATCAGCTCGAGAACGCATTGCTCTCAAACGCGTGGTGTGAGACTCGAACTTGTGAGAGGGGTTCACGATGTCAGTGAACGACACCTCGGCTAAGAAGGCGAAAGAGCCAGGGTTCAACTCTTCTGTTGAGTTCTTCCTCATACGGAACCAGGCTCGCGGATGAGAAACGGTTCAGTACCCGATGGGCGCAGGCACAGTACGTCCAATTACACGAGGCAAGTTCATAGACGGTGGAACACCTCGTGCGAGATAGACGTGAGCGACAATCGTCTCGGCGAAGAGTCACTACACGCGTGCCCAGCGACAGACAGGCAGGCTGTCACGGACTAGGGAAGCCTACCCGAATTAAAGGTATGACGAATACGGATGTGCTCGACCTCGGACTCCAGACCACAGAGTGGCCAACCGAGGTGCAAATAACATAGTTTTACTGTGGAACTGGCAGCACAACGTACTTCAAGCTCCCCGGCGGAAATCACAAGATATATTCGATGTGGTTATATGAGAGCGAACGCAGAAAAAGAAGAGGAATACCCTTTTTGCCTTGCAGTGTCAGGACTATAAACGGCTATAAAGACAGAGGCAGACCATGTAAAAGATGGATCACAGAATCAATCAAAGACGCCACAGGAATAAGCTTACAAACATCACACAAAAAGGCCATCTCCAGAGAACTCTCCTACCCCTGACGCCGCATGGGAAACACGGGCCACAGCGTATAAATAGATAGATATATAGATACATAGATAGGGTCAGGAATAAAAGAGTTCTCTGGAGATGGATTTTTTGTGATTCACATATATTTTTTGTCTTTGACACTTTTATTTCTGTAATCCATCGTTTGCAAGGTCTGCCTTTAGCTTTTGTCTCCATCGTGTCTGCTTAGTAATGCTTCTTGAGGGGCACTGTCTGATGGTAGTCTTGAGGCATGTGTGAAAACCAATTAAACTGTTGTCTTGTGATGTAAAATCCAGGATTGTTAGTCTTTTGATTTTTTCATTTCAGAATCTATCACTTATTGTTACTTGAGTGATGGATCACATGTCTGTGATATCTAAGACATTCGACTATCACATGCGATTTCAGTATGGTATTTGGGCCAAATTAGTCAAAGGCGTGGGGCAGCCAACTCTGTTTCCCAAGATTCTTAGTCGTCGTCTTACGACAAACATGACAAGTCACAATGTTAATATTCTTTGTTCCATTTTCAAGCCCCAGAAAGTCATGGGCGACTACGACATAAAGAAATAATGTTCCGTGTAACACCATCTTTATTAGAAAATAAAATGCCACCAGGACAGCATTCAGCGACTCATACTCTCTTGAGGCTGGTAATGAACCAACTTAATAACAGTAAACTCTTTGGTAATTACACTGACTTGGAACAATATTTAGATAATAAACATTTTGAAAGTGTTTTATTGTCATTGACAGAATGTCGGAGAGAACAATTATGCAGAATAAACATCATGATATATTTAATATAACATGAAAAGTTAATATAACATATTCATATGCAGAAGTATTAACAATTTCAAGCTAAATGTTGATAGTTTGAAGTAAACTTAGCCTCCCCTGAAATGTGAAATTATCTCCTTTCTATTATTCAACATTGCCATGGACCGTCTGATTCGCAACATAAGACCTAGAGAAAATTGCAAGAATGACTCTCTTTTGTGAAATATCTCAATTATGCAGATAATATTGCTTGTATGTCTCTCACATAAATACAAGTTCAGAAAAAATTCGTGTTGCCTCAACGAGTACGGTTAGATAGTTTGACTTAAGATCAGTTAGGAGAAAACCGAAGTATACTTACTGTAACGTACGTGTGTTATTTCCAGACCTTCGACAGTATAGAAGATTTGTTTTCTGAATTTTAATATGGACCACATTCCTTATGTTTCTTTTAAATTATTTTTTATTATATTGACTCCAAATTGGTGTACTTGGCTACTTTTGGCCTGCGATTCTAATTTCGTAATATAAATGTTGATCAACTGGACCCCCAAGACGAGGCCTCGTCTAAGTCATGTAACAATTCTATATAATAGGTCTGTAGTACACTGTCGATGGTTACAGTTAGATATTCCCAGTAAGGGGAGCACAGAGTAGTAACTCTACCGCCTGCCATGTATGTTGTGATAGGTGACTAAAGAGAAAGGATACAGATTGGCTAACCTAGCCTATAATTTCCACCATGATAACACATAATGAGGACTCATACTGGTAAAAAATCAATCATTTTATCTATAACATGACTTGATATTGCAAAAATTGGCATGGCACTCTTCTCCGGAGTATATAATTATCACCAAAAAAAGCCTGTTAACACGAGTATCCTACAATCAAGTATGGGCCCTGTTAACACGAGTATCCTATAATCAAGTATTGGCCCTGTTAACACGAGTATCCTACAATCAAGTATGGGCCCTGTTAACACGAGTATCCTATAATCAAGTATTGACCCTGTTAACACCAGTATCTTACAATAAAGTATGGGCCCTGTTAACACGAGTATTCTACAATCAACAAGTATGGGCCCTGTTAACACGAGTATCCTATAATCAAGTATTGACCCTGTTAACACCAGTATCTTACAATCAAGTATGGGCCCTGTTAACACGAGTATTCTACAATCAACAAGTATGGGCCCTGTTAACACGAGTATCCTACAATCAGGTATGTGCCTTATTAACACAAGTACCAAAGGTGATAATAGTCAATAAGAAAATGTATGTTACAAATACTATGACTACTAATAAAAAATATGATAAAAACAAATATAACAAATGAATAAGGACAAAAACCTCATTATATTTTAAGATGCTATTAAATGAATATTTTTTCTGTATTCGTTTTTCGTAATATTGTATGTTCGCTCAAAGATCTTTGATAGAAACGTCAAACCGGTTTCCTTATTCATGTTATTATAATTGTCGTTATCATCTATTTGTTAATAGTGTTATTTATTTCTAACACATATTTACTGATTCATTATTATCACTTCTCTGGATTAGATGGTTAGGGTAAACGAGCTGCTTGATTTTCCTGACACTGCACTGCACTTTCCAAGAATATTGTGTTTAACCCTTATCTAGAACTTATAAATCTCTGTAAAACTTTCTTATCAAAAGAGAATGTCACGGGACAAATCAATCTAGAGCTAACAAAAAACCGTCACCACATGACATATATGCCACAAGTGGCGACCTCTCACTTCATTGGTGTTATAAACACCGGATCATGTCTTTGTGCATCTGTACAGACGGTCAAGAAACTGCACAGTTTGAAATTTCATATTAACTATGAAATCTTAAAAGTATTTAAAGTGACTAGTCACATTGTCCCTACCTTTCAATATGATTGCTTGTCCGGATTGGTTATATAGATAAAGGTCTTTTTCCCTTGTCACTAACCTTCTCTCGTATATCGATAAGTTCAAATAGAAATATACCGTCATTTCACTTGGAAACAAGCAGAACTGCAGGAGATGTCAGAAGATGGTTTCATACTACGTCGACTGATTTAGGGTCATCCCTCCTGATTTCCTGTAGGGTTTTACTCCTTTGGTCTGAGGTACTACCATGCTAACCATCTTGACAGTGGATGTTTTCTTTAGTGTTTGACTCTTATTCTAAGGCAATCTCGTGATAATTCGTAAGGCAACGGGTGAATAAGTCAGATTGAAGACAAAGAGTCTGATTTGAATCGCTAGTCGCGCGATAAAACCACGTCAAAAACAAATTATATGAACGAAAAACTGAATCCGGCAGACATAGAAGGTCCCATGCAACACACAATGAAGTCATTTTTATCCACTATTCTTCAAATCGACTGTTCTTTTTCTGCGTTCGTTCTCAAACTCCTGCAGATCAGAAGGTTGTAGTCCAGAGAACGGAATGTGTTGTGTCATGGTTTACATAATTGCTGCGATATTTGCGCCTTTCGGCCTGACACATCCTACTGCAGCATGGCTGTGGGTCACTGACCCTATATGGGATGGTGCAGCCAACTCCATCCCATAACCTCCTTAGTCGCCTCGTACGACATGCATGGAGGGTAGTTTTACTCTTCTTTGCTCCCCTTTCGGGCCTCGACAACACACAGGGTAAATCGACCTATTATAGCGCCAGTTCTATGATTAACGTATACACCATTAAATGGGAACTAGACAACCAGAACACTGTACAAAAAAATCCTTCGGTCCATCCAAGTCAAGTGAAAAGGACAATCAATTGATTTATATCCTGGAGTGTCGAGACTTACTTCGCAATGATAGTAATGGTGCGATCATACATCAATTAGAAATAACTCCGTTTCGCTTGGACACTTAAAGATCACAAGTCTACATCATACTTGCATACCATATACTGTCAAGTGAAGGATGCTAGAGAATGACAAAACGTGTTTCCTGTCCATTTCCAGTTACAGGATTACGAAGAAGACACATGTGTAAAATATAAAATTAATATCTAACCGGGAAATCTTTGCAAAGTGTCACGAGCAAAAAGTATATCATCGTAAAAATAAATGCAAATGAACTGGACATTTTTTGCTCATCTAAATACAAAAATGGCGAAAATTGAATACACGTGATAATGATGTTTGGCGAATTCCTATGTTGTTCGTCCGTCGGAGTCGACGATGACCACTCAGCTCAACTGGGATGATCATGAAGATGATGATGTCTGCGGTGCGTGCGACACTGTGGCTAATGAGATCTATGCGTGCTTGGAATTGTCTATCACACTCTGAGCATTTGTGTGAGGAGTCTGTGGGATACTGAGCAGCCCTTGCCATTCTGCTAGCGCGTTTTTGTTGCACAACTTGATGTCTGAGGATCTCTGCAGCTGCTGCACTATTCTTGATTCTCCGATTCGCCAATGGGATCTGTCTTGTGCAAGATTCTCCCATGAATGTGTGTCTATTATGAAGTGGGGCAGTGATGACTTAAGAGTGTCTTTGAAACGCTTCTTCTATCATCGGCCTTGTGAAGGCTAGTCTGGAGTTCGCCATAAAGCGACATTTTTGGTATACGATGATCTTTCATGCGGGCCATTTGTCCTGCCCAGCATGACTGCTCCTTCATCAACATTGAATGTATGCTTATAGACTTACATTTTCATCAGTACTTCACTGTCTGGTATTTTATTCCACCAATGGATGTTGGCTATCTTATGAAGGCACCTTTGGTAGAAGTAGTTGAATCTTATAGCATGTCTGACATATACTGTCCATGTTTCATAGACATAAAGGAGTGATGATATTACTGCTGCTTGGTAAACTATGAATTTGGTGGTAGTTGTTATTCCCCTTTTTTCATACGTTTTATCACACTCTTCCAAATGTGGCACTAGCTTTTGCTATTCTGCTGTTTACCTTAGTGTCGATGTTTACATCTGGTGAGAGAGTGCTGCCAATTTAGGTTCCATTATTGTCTGTTTGAAGCTCTTTTTATTTGATCCATATAAGGGGTTTTAAGTGCGGTTTGTTTGTTGTGGGTGTCCTCTGTTCTCTTTGCATTTATAGTGAAACCAAAGTTGTCGCATTCTTCAGAAAATTGGTTTAGGGTGACCTGCATACTGTCTGCAGAATCAGCATAGAGTGCGCAGTCATCTGCATGGAGGAGCTCCCAAACCATTGTGTCTCTCACCTTAGTTTTTGCTTCTAAAGGTCGAAGAATAAAAAGTTTACCGTCTGTTCTGTATCTTATTTGGATTCCTGTTACATCACTTGATCAAGATGTGTCTGTCAACATGGCAGAACACAGGTTGAATAGTGTTGGAGCCAGGACACATTCTTATTTCATGCTATTTGTCACAAGAAAGGTTGGTGATCACACTCTACCACAGATAAGAACGGCCATCATGCCGTCATTGGACTGTCGCACTGTGTTGATAAATGTTTCTTATTTGGGTGGTGGGGGGTGAGTCAAATTTGGCGAGCATTTTCCACAACCCATTTCTGTTCATGGTGACAAATGCCTCATAGGTCTTAGATAACACTTGTTATGTCTACATATGTTGTGAAAGGTTCCGTATAATAGCATAGCACAGGAAGACAAACAAACACATATACAAAACGTTCCAGCGTTTATATATATATATATATATATATATATATATATATATATATATATATATATATATATATATATATATATATATATATATATATATATATATATATGAGTAGCAATTGCTGTTTATACACATAACCAATACCTAGAGTAGACGCAGAACGTAACAATCTCCATAATCAAATGATTATATATACATATGTGTATGTTTGCTCTTACTTTTCTCTAGTATATGCTAGTAAAAGAGCATATATTTACTTCTTCGTAGTTGTAAGGTGTCTCCTATTTCATACCAAGAACGCTCTGAGTTCTAATGTGTCTCCTATTTAATACCAAGAAGGCTCTGAGTTCTAATGTGTCTCCTATTTCATACCAAGTAGGCTCTGAGTTCTAAGGTGTCTCCTATTTCATACCAAGAAGGCTCTGAGTTCTAATGTGTCTCCTATTTCATACCAAGTAGGCTCTGAGTTCTAAGGTGTCTCCTATTTCATACCAAGAAGGCTCTGAGTTCTAATGTGTCTCCTATTTCATACCAAGTATACTCTGAGTTCTAAGGTGTCTCCTATTTCATACCAAGAAGGCTCTGAGTTTTAAGGTTCTACGAATTTCCCTTGTGTAATATTAGGGTTAGCTGATAACCAAAATCCTAAGAAAGCTTCCCGTGGTGTAAACTGGAAATATATTTCTTCGAAGCTCGTGCGAAGCAATTTGGTTAACGCTATGTGTATTGTTACTATGCAGTGCATACTGAGTTGGAATGAGAACTGTTTGCACAAAACTAACAAATATCCATGAATAGACTCTTGGTCCCCACAGACATAACACTGTAGCAGCACTGTACACGACAACGATCGGCCTCGACTACCAAGAGGTCATGTCCGAAAGCTCAGGAAAGATAAATAGCATATGGAGAATAAAAGTATGTTTATTGAGTACATGCGAAGGTAGTACAGATCAATATGGCAGCGTCATTTGCAAGAATACGAAAGGAAATTGATACCAAAACGTAAACAATGTTCATGTTCGAGAACAGGCTTCCAGCAGCAGCTTGTTTTGAAAGATGAAGTAGAATATCATATGATCCCGGTACGAAGACCATGTTGGTAGAAGCTCAAACTTGGACACGGTGTTCACGAAAACTATGTTGGTAGAAGCTCAAACTTGGACACGGTGTTCACGAAAACTATGTGGGTAGAAGCTCAAACTTGGACAAGGTGTTCACGAAGACTATGTGGGTAGAAGCTCAAACTTGGACAAGGTGTTCACGAAGACCATGTGGGTAGAAGCTCAAACTTGGACAAGGTGTTCACGAAGACCATGTGGGTAGAAGCTCAAACTTGGACAAGGTGTTCACGAAGACTATGTGGGTAGAAGCTCAAACTTGGACGAGGTGTTCACGAAGACTATGTGGGTAGAAGCTAAATCTTGGACAAGGTGTTCACGAAGACTATGTGGGTAGAAGCTCAAACTTGGACAAGGTATTCACGAAGACTATGTGGGTAGAAGCTCAAACTTGGACACGGTATTCACGAAGACCATGTGGGTAGAAGCTCAAACTTGGACAAGGTGTTCACGAAGACCATGTGGGTAGAAGCTCAAACTTGGACGAGGTGTTCACGAAGACCATGTGGGTAGAAGCTCCAACGTGGACGAGGTGTTCACGAAGACCATGTGGGTAGAAGCTCAAATTTGGACAAGGTGTTCACGAAGACCATGTGGGTAGAAGCTCAAACTTGGACAAGGTGTTCACGAAGACTATGTGGGTAGAAGCTCAAACTTGGACAAGGTGTTCACGAAGACCATGTGGGTAGAAGCTCAAACTTGGACAAGGTGTTCACGAAGACAATGTTGGTAGAAGCTCAAATATGGACAAGGTGTTCACGAAGACAATGTTGGTAGAAGCTCAAATATGGACAAGGTGTTCACGAAGACTATGTGGGTAGAAGCTCAAACTTGGACAAGGTGTTCACGAAGACTATGTGGGTAGAAGCTCAAATATGGACAAGGTGTTCACGAAGACTGTGGGTAGAAGCTCAAACTTGGACAAGGTGTTCACGAAGACTATGTGGGTAGAAGCTCAAACTTGGACAATGTGTTCACGAAGACTATGTGGTTAGAAGCTCAAATTTTGACAAGGTGTTCATGGTGTCGGTGAACAAAACCTCTGCTAAGAGTGTAACCAACCCTAGTCAAGCTTTTCTCCTCGACACATTTCGTATACTGGAATGAAACTCACATATGTGATAAGGGTCAATGTCCGATTTTGCTGGCAGCGGAACAGTTCGTACGAGATAGACGTAGTCGACCGAAGTCAAAATCCCTGCCCATCGTCTCCACGGTAACTGCCACCTAGGCACGCGTTTTGGTCTGCAAACTCTATGAACTCTGTGGGTGATAAACCGTCGTCATGTAGTAGAGCTGATGCTCAATCGTTTTCCTGGCGACAGAAATGAAGATACTAAAGATCAGTCAGTTCCTCTTTTGCCAAGTTTGTCACATAGGGCGGATGTCATAGTTCGCCATGCCTGTCGGTCAGTTGCTAGGGATTGCAGGTCTTGTGCATTTATGCCAGTGGATTTTAATTCATTCATAAATGTTTTTCTCCTAGCGTTTTTTTTTGGTCTTCCCTGTTTTGTTTTCCCGTCTGGTGTTCACATGAAGATTTGTCGTGGAGTTATGTCTTCCTTCATTCTAAGTATGTGGCCGATGTATGTCCAGCGGAGTTTCTGATGATGTTCGTCACATATTCTTGTTTTGTCTCCTCTCTCATACTAAAGATGCTTGCTAGAAATAAAACATGCTAAAACCGGATGTGCTAGGACGGAAGCCGCAAATAACGTAGCTCTGCTTTAAATCAACAGCATAACGTACGTCACGGAGGAATCCATGCTATTTAGTCCTGATTATCAGAGCGAACGCAGAAGAAGAGGCAGAAGACTTCAACAACTGCGGTATGAAATATTGAGAAGAAATCTCCAACTCAGAAGTGATAAAAATAGAATTGTGTAGATGAAGTGTTTGAGGGAGCGTGAGAGGGGAGGGGATTCCCTATATTAGAAGATAGCCTCAATACATGCATAAACATGTCATGTACTAAGGGTTCATTGTTTCATGATTGTTAATTTGACGTTAGCCATTTGCAATCCAATTTTGCGAGTACGGAATAAATATACATATAGTCTCTCTATATATATTTATGCATGTATAGATATAATATATATGAATATATATATTAATGCTGCTATATTTTAGCTGAATCATATATATATATATATATATAGGGAACTTGTATCAAATAATTGGTGTCTACCTTATATTTCGCCTAGAAGCGAAAAGTGTACTAAGGTATCAAGCACCAGTTCATTACAAGTGCGTTACGGTGCGCACAGTTATCGCACGGTCATTGATATTACTTCAGATGCAGATCCTGTTGCTAGAAATATTTAAAAAATGGATATTGTTATAGTAGGTTCAATTGTACGAAGACGCAATGCCGCAAAATAGTAGTTGGCTGGATATTCCTAGAGTTTAGGAGCGGTTTGTGTTAGGGATGACATTATATGAAGATATCCTGCAATCACTGGATATGCACGCTGTGTCATGTGACGTATTCCTTCCAGAACGTTGTCTTCCCAATGAACTCTCTGAACCTCTCTCTGTCTTGGGCGATGTGGCTTGCATTTTCTAGCGATGTATTCATGTTATCTTTAATGTCGTCAGTCCATCGTCTTCTTGGTCTGCCCTTTCTCCTCTTCTCAGGTACTCTTCCCTCCATTATTTCTTTCTAAACAGTTATGTCTCTTTATATGACCAAACAGGCGTAGTTTTATTTTTGTTATTGTGTTTAGTAACCAACAATCTGGAATATTAAATGTGTTTATAATATCTGAGTTTCTGATTTTATCCTTCCATGATATTCTAAGTATCTTCATGTAGCATTTCAACTCGAAGGCGTTGATCCTCTTTGCCGCTGTTTTACTTAGAGTCCATGTTTCACAGCCGTATATTGCAACCGGAAAAATAAAAGTTCGTAACATTAGCACTTTCGTTTCTATTTTGTTGTTTTTCCATATGTTTTTCAGCCGTGTTATTTTGCAATATGCCATTGCCAATCTCTTCCTTATTTCTGTCATGCAGTCTCCTGCACCTTTGATGTTTGCTTCTAAGTATTCAAATTTATCCACACATTCTATCTCGGTATTCTCTATTCTGATTTTTGGTTGTTGTGTTGTTATATCTGTTGACATGATTTTTGTTTTCTGCGTGTTTAAATAAAAATTTTGTGCTTCGCTATATTTCTTTGTGTTCTTGATTAGTTGTTTCAATTCTTTTATATCATTTGAAGGAAGCACTGTGTCGTCTGCGTAGCGTAGTTCCGGGATTAGGAATCCACCTATGTTTAAAGCGTGGTAGTCAGTGTTGTGTATGTCTTCTCTCAAGTTCCTCATTATATTTTCAGCGTAGATGTTGAACAGGTATGGGGAGAGTGTGCATCCTTGCCGTACTCCACTCTGTACCTCAAACCACTCTGAGAGATCGTCCTCTAACTTCACTGCAGCCGTTTGATCTTGGTAAAATCTTATGCACACTACTGGCTGGATATTCCTAGAGTTTAGGAGCGGTTTGTGTTAGGGATGACGTTATATGAAGATAGCCTGCAATCACTGGATATGCACGCTACAGACTCAGTAGGAAGGTTGACGGCCAGTGTGTTGCGCGTACATCGCTAGTTTCGTATCCGAAGTTAAGATTATTTAGCTTTGATACGGCAGCCATTTCGACATCTTTTTCTATTTGCTAAACCCTTTGTTGCTTTTCAGCGTCACGGATATAAGAGTTTTCTGGAGATGGCCCTCTTGTGTTCTGAGTATATTGTGGAACTTCTCGCCTCTTTTATTTCGGTGGTCCATCGTTTTCGTGGTCGTCCTCTAGGTCTGTCTTCATTGTATCTGTGTAGCATAGCTTGCTGTGGTATATGCTGTCTGATGGTAGTCTGCAAACCATTTGATATGTTGTCTCTTCATATATTCTAAGATTAGGGTGGTTCATGTTTATTTTCTAATGTCCTCGTTCCTCACTCTGTCTCTTAGCGATATCCCTAGGATTCAGCGTAAGCATTCCCTTTGAGCTGTCACAAGTTTACGTTTGTCTTGCGCTGTCGTTGTCCATGTTTGTCATTGGTAACAGCGTTGGCATAATAATCGTTTTGACTAGTGTTATTTGGTGTTTAAATACACATTATTGTTTCTGAAGACTGGTGTCATTTGTCTTAGAGTTAATTATGCGTTAATATATCTACTGTGTATTTCTTTGCCGTTATTATATTGTATATTTACGCTATTTTGGCATAAATTATTTAGAAAATAAATACAATCGGACAATTATTTAAAACCTATGATCATTGTAAACATTGTTAGACACTAAATCCATATATATATATATATATATATATATATATATATATATATCATTATCATCATCAGATGACATGCCGACAGGCGTAGACGAACATGACTATCCGCGGCTCTCTATCTCCAGTATTATGTATAAAGATCCATGTTGTTTCCCTGCAGTTCCAGTTTGTTAAGTTGTCTAATATTTTCTCACGTTATCGCCCACTGTCTCTGTTTCCCTCAATCGTGCCTGTTGTGACTATGTTCTCCAAACCTCCTTGTCTCACGAAGTGGCAACAAAATTACCATTGTCTCTTTCTATACTGTATTATTGATTAGCTCCGTCTCGCATTTGACTCTTTTAGCAGCCTCACATTAGTTTTTCCTGGCCGTCCATGGTGTCCCCAGCATTCTTCTGTAGAACCACATCTCTACTGCTTCTAATTATCCACTGTCCTGTTTGTATATTGTCCAAAATTCGCATCCATATGTTAGTATAGGAGTTACACACACACACACAAATAATATATGTATATATATATATATATATACAGAGAGAGAGAGAGAGAATGTAAGAAAGAGAGTGAAGCTAAGAGAAAAACACGGACAGTAAATGAGAATTCTGCAACGAGAAATGACCAGTCAGATATTACGAATGCGAGATGTAATCTTATTTTTAAAAACCATGTTCGAAGGTTTAAAATAGGGAGAGTAAAACTAAAAAATTGATGGAAAGAAAGAATGAATGAGAAATTTTAAAAGAATGAATGGAATAAGATGAAATGAATAATCAAAAATATTAAAAAACAGGAGAAACTTATATTAAAGAAACAATCAATAGAAGATATGAAACGACGGAGAAGAATAAAAGTAATATAAATAGGCTGGAGATGTTGAATAAATGAATAAATAACGAGGAGATATTACAGGCAGGATATAATGATATTAAAGTGAACCTGAAATGTTGGGCACACTCCAGACATATTTCATATTCTAGCTGAATCATATTGTCTACAAATACGTTCCTTGAATGTTCCACCGATCTCTTCTATTTTCTCATCCACAGCTTCAGAATATTCGACTAGGAGTTTTGAATGGGTCTGCTGTTCATGAGATGTTAAGACACGGAAGAAGCAAACTGGCTGAAGTAGCAGAAAGAAATCCTGTGCCTAAGACAGACGTTGGGATTGACTGGGTAATGTAAGTAACAAATTATGTTACATAATGTTTATACAAATATGTTACCAGTCAGCAGTGGTTCTCAACCTATTTTGAGCATACTCTGCCTCAAACTTGTTGTTGCTTTCTCCCAGTCACTTAGAGCAGTTGTTTTCAAAATGGGATATGTGGCCCCCATGGAGTGAATAGAGATTTCCAGTGAGGGGGGAACAAGAAAAGACAAAAATCCAATTGAAGGTGTGATGGGAGGCCAAAGACCAGTCTTTATGGCAGCAAACATATCTAATTATTGGAACAATATTGATTAAAATATGTAACTAGTTGAACAATATTGATTAAAATATGTAACTATTTGAACAATATTGATTAAAATATGTAACTATTTGAACAATATTGATTAAAATATGTAACTATTTGAACAATATTGATTAAAATATGTAACTATTTGAACAATATTGATTAAAATATGTAACTATTTGAACAATATTGATTAAAATATGCAAATATTGGAACAATCAAGATTAAAGTGGAGCGCGTGGCCGTACGGCTAGAACGCCGGCCTCAGATTCCTGAGGTCTCAGGTTCAATCCGCGGTTGGGACAAGGATTTTATCTTTCAGAAGTGCAATAAAAAAAATTCTTCCTGTACACGTCGCGGCGACAGCTTTGGCAAAGCGGCCTTTATTTCCACAGCCTTCCTGCACGCAACAGGAAAACACGAAGGGATGAAAGAAAGTTAAATGATTAAAATATGCAACTATTGGAGCAAAGTTGACTAAAATATGTAACTATTGAAGCAAAGTTGCCTAAAATATGAACTATTGGAACACTATTGCCTAAAATATATAACTGTTGGAACAATAATGACAGAAATATGAGATGATTGGAAAAATATTGACTAAAATATATACCAATAGATGTTGAAGATGGTTCACAAGCTTTCTTGTTTATGTTCTAGAGACCACGGAAGAACTATTATGCTGTAAGGATCTACTCGAGAAAAAAAACGGAATAGAACCACTGATAATGCATAAAGGTCAATCAGTTTCTCAATAATTCAATATATAAATCAACATAAGCACGTGACTTGGGCGATTATGTATCTTCATAACTCTCCAGTACCTTCGATCAATCGTAATTAATTTTTTAATGAAAAATTATGGCTGAACTGAGATGCATTCATTATATGTGAGTGCAACACTCCTTAGATAAATGTGTTTTGAAAATATTTCGAAATAAAGTTCATTTTGAAAAGTGTAGTTGATCACAATACTCCGTTCAATACGTAAACAAAATCCACTAGCAAATTGGTAATATTTAAAAACTGCTCAAATTATAAATATTCAATCAAATCTATAAAATTTTCTTATTTGTAATCACCGTTCTGTTTGTACGTGTTTGT
This sequence comes from Meghimatium bilineatum, assembly GCA_034231615.1. Taxonomy (NCBI): domain Eukaryota; kingdom Metazoa; phylum Mollusca; class Gastropoda; order Stylommatophora; family Philomycidae; genus Meghimatium; species Meghimatium bilineatum. The sequence goes on along the minus strand of CM067316.1, from coordinate 39,543,264 downwards.
TCATGGTATATGATTATAATTCAATAATGTTCATTTACAGTCCAGTGTCAGAAAAATATAATAAATGGAAGTGGAGGCTTGTTTGATTCATATTGTTTTAATGAACAACTTTCTGAAATTAAACATATTTATTATTATAGTTATTGTGTCTGTCTCCTGTTATCAGGTTTTTGAAAAGTCTAAACTGACCGACGTTGGACAATATGAGAAAATCGAATTTTTCGATGATTAATATTATGATGATGATAAATCTCCGACAGAGCATGAATTTGTTACTCTTGTTCCTTACGTTAGGCGATGGAGATTTACTTGTAGCTTCATACTGCTGCTTCTATGACATGTACTTTGTGATGCGGAGATTCTCCAGAGAGTATGTCCAGTCTTATATCACAGCTAGCCCGTAGTTCAGAAACGTTTTTGGACAAGCGCCCGTTTTGCAAGACATAAATGTTTTAACGTTCCCCAATATAACAGTTTTCCGTGTTCGATATTTTCAATATAAAGGTAAAGGTATGCCCTATGGCAGCAACCTGCCGTTGGGGATGAAGATTATGTGGGTGGCCAGTTCCCTTCCTTGATGTCTTTACCTCCCCTAAATCATGCTTCAGGTACTCATAAATCACAACCCGGAGTTTGTGTGTGTCCAGAAGTGGTTTCGAACCTGGCACGCTGTAACCCAGAGATAGAAAGCAAGCTCACTATCAACTAGGCTACCACTCTACATATTTACATTTTCAATATTTACATTTTCAATGTAAATAGCAACTAATGATATATTGCTGATTATGTCGTTAAAGATGGCATGTATGCTGATGACTTGGTGGTGTGATTTGTAGAAGAACATCTAAAGATGCCAGTAACAATATACAAAAGGCAGCAGACAATATAGCACAATGAAAGAGAAATTGATGGTAAAGATCAATGCTGAAAAGTCTTGATCAATACTCTTCGCGATCTCAAATAAGGACGCAGCAGGAGAAATAAAGCTTGAATGTGAACGTATCTAAATAGAAGAGGAACCGGTATGCTTGAGCACTACAGTAGATAAGATACTAACATGAAAGTCTCACATTTCGAAAATAGATAAACAGGCAAGAAATAAACTTGGCATTGTGATGAAATTGGTAGGAACAAGATGCCGGAGGGGGGGGGCGAAAAAATGAGGTTACTTTAAAGTAGGTACATAAAGGTTCAAATATACCTGTATTAAAATATGAATCAACAACATGGACTTCAGCAGCCAATTACCACACATAAGCTCTGAACAAGGCACAAAATCAATCACCTCGCCATATAATAGGTGCCATGAAGATCTCTCCCATAACTGAAATTGGAAAAAATACACATCACCTACCTTACCATACAGGCAGGACACTAAGACCATGATGCCAGGATACCCAATAAAATCCAGATTTGTTAATCTAGCCAGTGGAAGGATGAAGAGAAGCAGTTTTATTCACCGATCCAAAAGATCTAAACAGAGAATATAAGAAAGAACAACCAGAAATAACAAAAATAAATAACACCAACATTTTTCCGAGTTCCGTGGGAGCACTATCAAAATACCACTATCAGAACCACCATAAATAACAATTATACAGAACTGAATACTCTCAAAAAGAAAACAATAGTATACAACATGATTTAAGATATGTAACCCAGAGAAGCGTGGATACAAGTATATACCGATGGATCAGCAACCAGGGCAGTGAAAAATGAGGTGCTGGAGTTACATAAAATATCCAGAAAAAGAAAATGAATCCGCATGTTCACCAATTGAAATCTTATGTTTCAACTGCTCTGTAGAAGAAAAGGTTTTAATAATTTCTGCAGAAATAATTAAAGACACAACAAGCCAATGTCAACATGTGGTTTGTTAATGGTGAGGTCTGTAATGTCTGTCCTACAAGTCCTTGCCAGCGATAAACTGCCAGACCTTAAGAAAGCCATACCAGAAGTGAGTATCCAAAGAAGGGTAGCTCTACAGTGGATATCATCCCACTGTGGCATAACAGGAAATGAAGATGCAGATATGCTGACATAAGATGGAGCAATACAGGAACAAAAAGACAAATAAATCACCTACCATGAAAGAGACACCTCATCAAATCTATTAGGACTGTCGACTACCCAAAAGACAGCTGTCTCTAAGTTTACAAAGCTGACCATTTTATCATCTTCCGTATCAGGCCAAAAAAACACAACATACTCTACCGCCACTTAAATAGACTAAGACCGGTGCCATAACCTCTGTATCCAAGAAGACGATGCCATTAAAGTGTTGAAAATTTAGTGCCTACTAATTACTTCATCTTGAACACAGTTATTGCCACACCGATTGTGATGAAACATAACCAATATCAAGATTGTATAGTGTATGTTCCAATAAAATTATGCACAATTCCATACATTGGTTTAAATATGAACTTTCGGAAGACATAATACGAGATTGCATTACAGTAGTAAAAATATTATTATAACAAATAAAACACTATTAAATACATTACAAAGTTGTTTATTTGCAACTTATAAAGTAAAAACATAAAGCAATAATAACAATTTAATGTGACAGAGAATCTTGATGCATTCTTTAAAATTATTAATATCGGTTTCAACTTTCATTGAAAACAGTCGTAAATCGACGCGCTCATATATATGCATTCGGTTGGTTCTTTTTCTTAGTGAATTCTCTACCACACTAAACCTACGTTCAGCATAATAAGAAGATGGAAATGCAATTCATAACTGCTGAACTATTTCCTATAATACAGAGTGCAGTGTTGGTATTGATTTCTGAAGACAGAACTTTTGGTATCCACATTTGAATTTTATTTTTGTCATTTGTTGTGAGTTCTATGAGGCCCTATTTCTAAATTTGATGATCCTGTTATGTTTACATCTGAGGAAGGATATATAATCCCATTTGGTGTATTCATGTTTAGAATATCATAAAATCGCTCAATTTAAATCAGCACGGAGAACCTCCAAGTGTTGGGCATCATTTAAGTGTCTTCCTTTTTTAGAGAAACTACTGATGAATTTGAAAAGGGGCTATATTCCCCTAGACAATTTTCACTTGAACAGAATACACATATATACATGCGCAATATTCTCACTGAGATAGAAAATTGACATCTATAATGTCTGATATGGTCAAAGTTCATATCATTAATGTCTGATATGGTCAAAGTTCATTAATCATTAATGTCTGATATGGTCAAAGTTCATATCATTAATGTCTGATATGGTCAAAGTTCATATCATTAATGTCTGATATGGTCAAAGTTCATATCATTAAGTAATTGGAATAACAGATGGATGAAACAAAAATGTATCATTAATTTCTCATTATCATTAATGTCTGATATGGTCAAAGTTCATTAATCATTAATGTCTGATATGTATCATTAATCATTAATGTCTGATTAAAATGTATTAATCAAAATTAATCAAAATGTATCATTAATCATTAATGTCTGATATGGTCAAAGTTCATATCATTAAGTAATTGGAAAAACAGATGAATGGAACAAAGTTCGTATCATTAAGTAATTGGAATAACAGATGGATGAAACACAAATGATTGTGTAAAACGGGCATATGATGAAATAACAATGCAAATTTATCCAATGATTATACAATCGTAACATCACGAAAATAACTAATTTTTAATATATATTATTAATTTCTCCTAGAAGTAGCCACCGACCCCTATACCGCATCAGCGCCTCCCAATTGCTTCTCAACCTACGAGCTCCACTCTAGAACCCTTAAGCGCTCACTGGAGCACTGGGGGGGGGGGGGGAACTGTATCACCTACTTTGCGAACTTATGAGCCAGAATAATTAAGAATGCAGGATTGAGTGCCATCAGCTTTTCTGTCCTATACTCTAAGAAGAACTTTGTCGTGATTTTCTTGCAATCTCGATACAATCGCGATACAATCTCGATGCAATCTTGATACAATCTCGATATACTATACAAAGAAAGGTATTCACGACCTTCTAGAATTCCAATCAGCTTTGTTACAGTAACCATCATTGTGATCAGCTGCTAACCAACCCCCCCCCCCCATCTTTCACTCTCAATCTATTACAGACACACTCCACTACACGCATGGAGTTTGGAAATTATATTACTGTTTCTCTCTAATTTCTGGATCGTGATAGTTAATGGCACAATGATAACAGATGCAAAAATAATTCCTTTTTCTGTGCGTAGGTAGATTTTGATAACCATAGTCGTTCAGTGTGGCGCATTGTCGAGAGGTTAGAACTCTAGTCTCACACGAGTGATGTCTAGAGTTCGATCCCCGGTAAGGACTGGGTTTTTTTCTCAAATTAAAAAACTCACCCTGTACATGACGTGGCGACAGCAAGAGCATGCGGCCTTTATCACACAGCTATTCAATCCTCTCCCTGCAACACCTGAACTGGTAAATCGCAGTATTGACATATTGACAGTTTTTTAAATATATTTTTTATAGTCGTTCAGACAAACGCACATGCTCCTTTCACTTGTGTAATTGGGGCGACACCCGGAGTTATGTACGATTGTCACAAAGGCATAATGGAGATTAATCAATGCATCTTTGTATAAGGGTGATTAATCAATGCATCTTTGTATAAGGGTGATTAATCAATGCATGTTTGTATAAAGGAGATTAATCAATGCATGTTTGTATAAGGGAGATTAATCAATGTATGTTTGTATAAGGGACATTAATCAATGCATGTTTGTATAAGGTATATCAATCAATGCATGCTTGTATAAGGTATATCAATCAATGCATGCTTGTATAAGGTATATCAATCAATGCATGCTTGTATAAGGTATATCAATCAATGCATGTTTGTATAAGGGAGATTAATCAATGCATGTTTGTATAAGGGAGATTAATCAATGCATGTTTGTATAAGGTATATCAATCAATGCATGTTTGTATAAGGTATATCAATCAATGCATGTTTGTATAAGGTATATCAATCAATGCATGTTTGTATAAGGGAGATTAATCAATGCATGTTTGTATAAGGGAGATTAATCAATGCATGTTTGTATAAGGGAGATTAATCAATGCATGTTTGTATAAGGGAGATTAATCAATGCATGTTTGGTCCCCGAAAGGAATCATTTTAATGTAGCAGTAACTCAGGATACCATGTCCTGCAAGTAGCACAGCATGCACTTCTGAGCCAATTAACTTACTATTTTCTGTCCGATGTGTTAATTCATCGCGATTTTGGAACATTCTGCGTCACCTCCTAGTCTGTCGCAAAATAGCAAAGGTTCAATGTTCGTTGGCCTATATTTCTTTGTCATCCATGGGAATTATTTGATAAAAGATAAAAGTAAAAAATTGAGAGAAGACGTCAAAATGATTTTTCACGACACAGGTTGCCAGACTATCCCGAAACTTTCCTTAATTGCCTCCAGCAACATTTCAGCAAAGAAGACAGCAACCCTTCTCTTTGCCCCATGAACTAAAAGTACAGACCTCGGTTGCCACACGGGTGAACGAGTAAAATAGGAATGTGTATGCTAACAATAGAATGGGTCACATTATTGATAAACTTGGAAACATTATTTGGTATTCCAAGAGACAAAACATACATTATTTGGTAATCAAAGAGACAAAAAAACATTATTTGGTACTCCAAGAGACAAAGAAATATTAATTGGTACTCTAAGAGACAAAGAAACATTATTTGGCACTCCAAGAGCAAAAAAACAATTATTTAGTACTCAAATAGACAAAGAAATACTGCTTGGCACTCCGAGAGACAAAAATACATTATCAATGGGCAAAACAAACACTGCTTGGTACTTCAAAGGACAACAAGAAACAGGTTTTCTCCATCTGACGCGATAAAAAAAAACGAAATCCTGCTCACTGACTCAAAATGTTACCCACCTCAAATCTAAATATTATCCACCTCAGATGTCAATGTTGTCCACTTAAGATCTAAATGTTACCATCCTCAAATGTAAATGTTGTCACGTTAGATGTAAATGTTGCCCAACTCAGATCACAATGGTATCCATCTAGATCAAAATGTTAGCCACCTCAGCTCTTAATGTTACCCACATTGTCCACATCAGACCTAAATGTTGGCCACCTCAGACATAATTGTTGGTCACCTATGATCTAAATGTTACCCACCTCAAATCAGTATGTTTCCACCTCAGATCTAATTGTTTCCACCTCAGATATAAATCGATTCGTTTGTCTTAATATTGTTTTTCTGGTTTTCCCTTTATTATCTTCTTTGCTTTTTCTTGTTTTCTTCGCGTTTTACTCGTTTTAATTTCTTAAATGCATAAAATATCGGGTTGACATTCCATCTTTATATTTCTACAATTGCAGATCTTCATTTATGTCTGAGACTTTCAAATATGGATTTTTTCTTTCAGCTCCATTAAAACGTATCGCACTTATATCCCGTGGGCGAGTCTATCCAGCTCCAACTGTCCTTAAGTGATTATTTTAATGGCTTGAGCGAATTTAATTCAATGGAAGATTTATTTAAGGTCTTCTGGCAAAGAGTACAAAGAAAATAGACCGGGATTGCGTACCTTAGAGGGATGCGTAATATAGGAAATACGGTTCGTTTTTTAGATTTCCAGAAAAAGTTCAAAATGTTGAGCATCTTTTGTATACAAGCTGTCATACACGTCCACTGAACGACTCAGGTTTTATGTTTGAAAAAATTACTTTTATTCAGCAATCACTTGGAAATAAATACTTGAGCATGTCGATGAGTGGAAACATTGTTATGGAGTTCGTGCTCAAGCAATGATCGTCTCCAGTAAAGACATTCCAACATAATTAATTAGTACCCCATTTGTGACGTTATTTATTATTGTTACTGTTTGGGTTAGTCACTATTTACATATTTGAAATCTCATTTCAAAACTAAGCAAGGTAGCTACAAGTGTATAAATAGTGACCAACCTGGATTCCCAACAATAATCAAAAACGTCACTAATGGCGTCCTAATTAATTTTGTTGGAAAGTCTTCCATATTGCCTACGGTCTCGGCTGAAGGCGGAATAATGCAGGAGGTCACCGTCTAAGTATGTCGTGTGACGTATTATATCCAGAATGTTGTCTTCCCAATGAACTCCTTGAACCTCTCTCTCTCTCTCTCTCTCTCTCTGTCTTTGTGTGTCTCTCTCTTTCTCTCTGTCTCTCTCTCTGTCTCTCTCTGTCTCTCTCTGTCTCTCTCTCTCTCTATTTTGGGCCAAGTGGCTTGTATTTTATAACGACGTATTCATGTTATCTATAATGCCGTCAGTTCATCTTCTTGGCTCCCCTTCCTCCTCCCAAGTACTCTGCCCTCCATAATTTGTCTTTCTAAAATGTCGTGTCGCTAAATGTTCAAACATATGTAGTTTTCTTTCTGTTATTGTGTTTTGTAACGAACATTCTGCCGCCTTCAATGTGTTTATAATATCTGAGTTTCTCTTTTCCTTTCATGAGATTCTAAGTATCTTTCTCTAACATTTCATTTCAAAGACGTTGATCTTCTATGCCATTGTTTTACTTATGGTCCAAGTTTTACATCCGAATGTTGCAACCAGAAAAATAAATGTTCTTAGCATTAGCAGGTTCGTTTCTATTTCGCTGTTTTTCACTCGCGTTATTTACATATGCCATCGTCTAAGTAGTTGACCATTTATACGGGCAACAAGACACAATATCATGCTGTTTCTTAACTGAACATAACATTATCTTACTTCTCATGAATGTTCTTCTTCTTCTTCTGCGTTCATTGTCACACTTCTCCAGATCAGTAATGTGTAGTCGGAAGAAGAGAGTTCGTTGTGTTGGGGTTTACGGCTTAGCTTCGCTATCTGCGCCTTTCGACCTGAGACATCTTTCTTCATCATGGTTTATGGGTATATTTGACTCTAAATGAGATGGGACAACCACCTCCACCCACAAATCATAATAGTCGCCTCGTACGACATGCTTGGCAGGTAACAGTAGCGGTAATATTTGCTCTCCTTTCTGACATTGTCAACACCTAGGTGGTTTTCTTCAAACATGATCTGCTACGGAAAATAACGTTGAAGGTTTAAACCATGACTGTCTACTGCATACAGACATATTGGCAAATAGAATAGAATAGAATAGAATAGAATAGAATAGAATAGAATAGAATAGAATAGAATAGAATAGAATAGAATAGAATAGAATAGAATAGAATCCAACCTTATATAAGATAATAGAATCCAACATTCGAAAATTATTAATTTGACTATTCCCTTTATGTTCATTGGCTGTCTCACAAAGTATAATTATAGTGACCTATGAATACAACAAAAATAAACAAACAATTCATTAAGAAGGCTAGATTTCATATTAGCCATTACGTCTTATACTATATACTGTCATAGTTTAGACCAGGGGTCGGCAACCTATGGCACTCGTGTCACACTTGGCACGCCAAACAATTTCAAATGGCACGCAGACTCTTCACGTTTCCTGTATAACGTTGATTATAAATCGATTAGTGGCGTTTCCTCGCTCATTTCGGCACTCGCCTAACGCCTGAACATTCAGAAAATTGTGTGAAATTCAGTGACAAAGTATGTTTTCGATATTGAGCAAATGGCCAAGACCACGCAAGGGCAAAGATCACATTAATAATAAAAAACATTTTTTTAAAATCTTTCAAGAAACTCTAATTCATTTAATGTTGTTTAAAACTTTACATATTATTGAATATCAGTATATATTAATTAATTAAAATATAAAATTAAAATATATGGTAAAATAAGAATATTGGCCTCGACTTGTATAAAATGATATGTGATGTTGACACTTTGAATAATTTGAAACCTTAAGTTGGCACACAGTTAGCAAAAGGTTGCCGACCCCTGGTTTAGACTATCAATATAAGGTACTGCTGCGTGAAACGTAACAACAAGAGTACTTATGTAGAACACAGGTTTTAGAAAGTTCCACTTAAACACGACAGACTATCACTAAACCTAAGGGGTTGTAAGGTGTAAGCATGAAAACATACACATTACAATACACAAAACATTTTCCACTTTTCGAACCGTCAGGTCTTTCTAAGAACATATAAAACAATCAATGAAAAACAATGAAAACAGTAAAAACAAAGTTAACACACCAGAGGCACTAGATACACTATAGTCATGTAAACAATACGAATTTCAAGGTGACAATGATGTATATGGAAACATGTAGTTATGGAAGCGGGTTTTGTTGACAATTGGACGGGATACGATAACAGATATAACAAATTAACAATTACCCAATACAACATGATAGCAATACAATAAGGACCACACCAAATGTAATAAACATTTTTTTATATTTGTGTTGGTGTGGTCCTTATTGTATAAGAGATCTCGACACGATCAAAGGTCGCATGGTGGCGGAGTGTGAGCACAGCGAACCCTACATTGACTACAGTATCTTTCAGCGACATAGGCCGCCTGCCGAGAATGTTGTCGGTCCATCATAAGTGATGATGACCATTTGCTACATCCACATTTCAAATTCAGTTAGAGATATATTAATGCTTATGGGTTCGTTGGTGGATGATACGCCCTATTCGAATGGCAAATACACCTGGAAAGTTCGGGCACGATATCCCCCACTGTAGACGGTTTTTGCTCTATCCGTGAATTTCTTGCTGCTCTTCGCTGTTGAGCTATTACATTTCTACTCTTTTCACCAGATGCTACGCCATAGTTGACTGTAGAGCGCCATGTAGATCTATTTTGTGCAAGTTCTTTGAATTTCCATGAATCTTGGTCTATTTCAAATGCTTCCGGTGATGACTTTAACGAATACTTGCATCGCTTCTTTTGACCACCTTGAGATCTTGTATCAGCTCACCATAGAGAAGTATCTTTAGCAGGTTATGATCTGGTATGCGTACCAGATGACCTGTCCAAGAAATATGTATCTGCATCAGAATAGTGCCAATGCAAGGAATACCAGATCTGTCAAGGACGATTGTATCTGGAATCGTGTCTTGTCATCTGATGTTCATGACTTTTCTGAGACAAGTTATATGAAAGTGATTGAGTTTCCTCACATGACGTCTATACACAGTCCATATTTCGCTAGCGTATATCAGCATTGGAGGTACCACTGCTCTGTAAACTTTCAGCTTAGTCTGTAGGTTAATGCCATTTCAATGCCACACATATACGTACAATCTACCAAACGTGCTGCTTCCCTTGGCACTAACACTGTAAACATCATCAACGTCGACATTTTGTGAAAGTACTACCTAGGTATGTGAATCTATTCACAACTTTCAGTGCTATGCCATTAGCCTTTATGCAGGGCTCGAGATAGATTTTGCCAGGTGCTTGTTGTAACATGGCTTCAATTTTCTACGCGTTATGCCCAATTTTGGTATAAACTTTCGATAATGTATTTATAATACTTTGTAGTTCAGCTTCAGAGTTGACATTTAGGGGACAGTCGTCAGCAAGTAGGAGATCCCTATTGTGTGTGATTTGACTTTGGTTTTTGCTTGGAGCCACTGAAGGTTGACCAATTTTCCCACGATTCGATATTTGATGTCTACTCCCAAGACCATATTTCTGACAGTATCATCTAACATAGCAGAAAAAAGAGACTGTCGTGATTACCCACTCATAACCCGTAACTGCATGGCGTAGCTTTAAGCGATAGTCCTTAGCTATCTCCAAAAACATGCACTGTAACAAGATGCCACAAACCGGTATAGGAACCGCGAACTTTTGAATCATCATCATCAGGTGCCATGCCGGCTGGCGTAGGCGGTCATTGCTCTCCACAGCTCTCTGTCCACAGTATTATGTATCAAGGTCGTTGTTGTTTCCGTGCCGTGCCAGGTTGTGAAACTGTCTAATATTTTCTCACGCTGTCGGCCTCTGTCTCTGTTCCATTCAAGTTTGCCTGTTGTGACTATGTTCTCAAAACCTGCCTGTCTCATAAAGTGGCCAAATAAAGAAGATTGCCTGTTTCTTATATTGTTGATTAAGGTCCGTTTCGCAATTGACTCTTTCAACACCTCTACATTAGTTTTACTGGCAGTCCATTGTATTCTCAGCATTCTTCTGTAGAACCACATCTCTGTTGCATCTAATTTCCCACTTTCCAGTTTGTTTATTATCTAAGACTCGTATCCATATGTTAGTATAGGGGTTATATAACACTTTGTATACAAAGTAAATTACTTAACCACTAAATTATACAGATCCGTATCGTGTTTACTGACATAACTTTGAGAAGAAACAGATAAAGAATCCACAGTTATTGTCATTGAAGCCTCCAACTGACAAATACAGGCCAATGTTAGAAGCATTATCCCCCAGAACAATAATAGAAATATTACCTTCTGCCCGCCTCCTTGACATTCTCGTAGTAGAAACACCGTTAAATTCACATACGGTCCAAATTCATCATAGTTTTTTTCACAATCCGTTCTTGCTTATTGGTAGAAATATTATTTCACAAATTACTTTTGACGTTAAAGTTATCACACAGAAAGAACGTGTCCCTGCTTGCAATATGATCTTGTTGAAACGTTGCCATTTCTGGACTTGCCACCATCTCGTAACATGCACATATATTAAACTAACACGAACACAATATCAGATATCTGTACTCTTGCGGATTGACGTTACAGCTCCTGACAATTCTAAAGGGACATATCAACCTCTCGCACAATTATTTTACATGATTATTACCAACAAGAATAACCTGTCGTAGAAGAGATGTCCGAGAAAGACATTTATCATCTATTCTATCGATCACTGTATTGTATTAAAAAATACACAAATATTCCGGCTCTTTTTTTTTTCAAATGTAAATTTATACATTTACAAAGTTAATTTATTTTGCCATGCAGTCTTCAGTTATCTTTTCACACAGTTTTGAGTTATCTTGCCACACAGTCTTTAGTTATTTTGCCACACAGTTATTCCAGTAGTATATCTCAAAAACGTTACCTTACGGTATAAATGACAGAACACTGGGTACAATGATAACAGACCAACTCCCGTTGCGCACCAACGAATTATGCTCTCTTTTTTTTGGGTGGGGGGGGGGGGGTTCGTAATGTATGCAATTCTGAAACTATATTAGCTTAATTCCACACATTAAATGATGACGTCATTACGGGATTAAAATTGTCAGCCGCATGTGTTATGTGTTCCGTCTTACGTTAGCGTTAGACCTCAGAGATAGGGTTAGAGGCTATTGTTAGGGGCTAGGGTTAGGGCTAGGGTTTTGATTAGGTGTTAGGGTTAAGCATTATGGTTAGAGTTTTTGTTACTAAAAATTTTAGAAGGTCACTATTTTACAATGTCGTGGAGAATGACTTCAAAAGTGGGACGGCAATCTAGAGCCAAACCCTAACCGTAACCCCGAATACTAACCCTAAACGTTAATCCTAACCCTAAGATTTAACCCTAATAAAAGACGAAACACATGTGGCTGACAATTTTATCCCACGATGACGTCATAATTTAGTGTGTGGTTTTCGGCTTTATCGATGTTCTCTGCAATTTTTCTATTGTTTACATTTTGTCATAGTGTTCATAAATAGTGGTGGTACGACTATCAAATGATGTGACAACGATTTCCGCTCAGGTTTTTTTCCCGCAAAATATTGGGGGGTTGGTCTGCTGCCATTCTACCGAAAACTGCAGTAAAACAGTCTACCACGTGATAGTATCCTATGTGTCATAATTGATAGTAAGCGTGCTTTCTATCACTGGGTTACAGAGTGCCAGGTTCGAAACCACGTCCGGACAATAACACAATCCGGGTTGTGATTTCTCGCTTGACACGACCACTCCTCCAGTCGATTGAGCTGTAAATGAGTATCTGACGCATGAGTTATGGGAAATAAAGACAGAAAGGACCGGAACTGGCCACTCCAACTAATAGTTGCTGCGGCTTACTACATGAAGAGTTATATTCATCCCCGACGACAGGTTGCTGCCACGGGGTATCCTTTACCTTTACAAGTTATCCAATGAAGGACAGATTCCAAAATCCAGCAATGAGGCGACTGAAAAGAAGAGACTTTATCCACCAAGATAAAAGTCAATAGATAACTTAGAGACCTATCTGCAGTTGACAGACCCCATAAGGTCTGTACCAGAAAAAACTCCTTGGAGTGAAAGGCATGAAATGCCAATATAATTTCAGACCCACGTGAAAGCAATACTAAGCGAGGACGAAAAGGAAAAAGTGTGCAGCAAAGGACACTCACCCTCAGTTTCTTAGACTAAGAATATTCATAAGACATATGGGTCAGCACAGAATGCAGTGAGGAATGGAGGTGCAGATTTATAAATAAAATATTCACACACGCCTAGAGATACGATAAGGGCACCAACAGGGAAATTCTGCAATAATTATAATGCAGAAATCCAGGCAATTAAAAAAAACTGCCGAACTCCAACCCTGGCCTACAGCCTGTGGTATTCCTGACAGATGTAAATCAGTGCTTCAAGCTCTCTTTTTCAAAAACTACATAATGAATTGTCTTGCCAGTATAGGGTAGCCATACAGTGGAAATGCAGAATACCAGGAAATGAAAAAGCAGACGAACTCGATAAGTAAAGTGCTGCCGAAGACCAAACAGATGTACCAATAAATTACCATCATAAGAACACAGATGATCAAGTCAATAAGAAAGTCACAAACACCAACGCAAAATGACTATCATATTATGAACAGATCAGAACAAGTTGTAATTCTGCGCCTCATAACGGGACACAACCCACTCCGCAGTCGCATGTACACAAAGTTCAAGTGGACAGGTAGAACAGAGTGTCAAACAGACATCAAAAGTGTTGTGATTGTGAAACGTTGAAGCAGACATTGCACAGAGGAAACAACACTGGAAAGAAAGCTCAATGTGCCACTGTATGAACTACGAAAAACAGTGAGTTTTATTCTGGAGACAGAATTACAGATATAGACATATTTCGAGTGAACGAAAGAAGAACGATTGTGCTCATTTTCTGGGCCATGTTTTTCAAGGTATATTTTCTGATATATGCCTGTCATAACAGTGATAAAACTCCTCCCGTGCATGTTTTGTGAGTTCCGCTAGAATATTATCTATACCTAGTGATTTATTTTCTTTCAATAATCGTATGGTCTTTGACTCTTCCTCCTTCAATATTTCTGCATTTCCCAATTCGTTGTTGTTTTTAAACAAAATATATTTGAATATTTCAGAGTCTGGAGGCAATATCACATTTATATGAATATCTGCAATATTCCGTCCCCATCTTTTCATTATGTCTTCTTTTTCGTTGAGAGATGTCTTCTTTTTCGTTGAGAGACACTCTATTCTTATCTTCAATGATAGTTATAGTCGATTGGCTGTGTTAATTTTTTGAAAGTAGCAAACCATGTTTTGTTTTTAATTTGCCTCATATCCTTATTGATGGACTCACATTGCTTAGAAATCATATTCTCTTTATTTACTTTCCTATACTGTCACGCTGCGACATGATTTATTTATCTACCTTTTTGAGTTCTCTCCTGGCATTACATAGTTTCATTATGTCATCGGTTGCGCAAACATTGTGCGCTATCTGTTTTTTTTTTCCTCCTATAATTATTGCTGTTGTATCTAGAAATGCATTATTCATGTTCTCTGTTAACATGTTGACATCCTCCTTGAGAAGATAGAAAGCTGCACCACCCCCCCCCCCCCCGCCCCCCTTACAGTTGCCTGAAATATATCCGAAGTTTCTGGGTTATTTAGTTGTCTAATTCAAATCTCATACGAAAGCCTTTGTTGCTATGGTATATCTTTTTTAATCTAATCTTAAGAGTAAGTTATTAGTACCATATCGTTATCAATACCAACATCATCTCCGAGCTCTCGGAAAGCCTATTGTCCTAGCCTGATAGATACTAGAATGGAATCTTCTGGTCACACGTACAAAATCCATTTATTTTTATATCTCCAACGCTGGTGCATGTCATGTTCTTCCTCTTGATATGTTCTTACTCTTGATATGTTCTTCCTCTTGATATGTTCTTCCTTCTTCCTCACGTATACAGTCATATGTGATGTTGTTCAAAAAGATGTACTCATGATTGCTAGATTGTTTACCAAGCAAAAATTGAGCAACAGTTCACCACTTTCGTTTCTTAAGCCATACTTCTCTTGAAATCTAATATCATTGCGTGCTCTTTCTTTTTCTATTTTAGCGTTGAAATCAACCATTACTATAATAATTTCTTGCCTGTTCGTTGTATCTAGAGTGTGCGGTAGTTGTGAGTAGACAATGTCATTCTCTTGGTCATCTGCTGCTGTTGTCGGTGCGTAGATTTGAACAACAGATATTTTCTTTTTACCCTTCATTCCGATGGTAACATTACGGTCACACTTCGGATATTTCCCTAACGTAGAAGAGTTTATCCGTTTCGACTGGTAAAATCCAACGCATCACAGACGCCTCACTGAAGACGGTCTAAATATATATATATATATATATATATATATATATATATATATATATATATATATATATATATATATATATATATATATATATGGACTTGTAGAAATTCTATGATTATTTGACAATTTTTCTTTTCTCTACACTGTAGATTTAATTCAGCTTCAGAATAATGTCATAGAACACCATGAACTGGAAAGATTACAAACAATTAAATATCGACCGATCTAAAGGTAAAGAATTGTTTATATAACACATTACTCTCTAAAATCTTGGATTGTAGGTTCTTTCCACGCTATCACCTGATCAACATGAAAATGAGATGTTAAAGGAGTGTTATTCGTTGATACGAACACGTCCGTTTTTAAACAAACGTTACTGAAAACATGACAAAACGGCACTTATCAGCATATGCACCAGTCAGGAATGTACGAATTCATGAGGCGAAAATCCATTAGAGTTTAAAAAATAGTAACCGA
This sequence comes from Meghimatium bilineatum, assembly GCA_034231615.1. Lineage (NCBI taxonomy): Eukaryota > Metazoa > Mollusca > Gastropoda > Stylommatophora > Philomycidae > Meghimatium > Meghimatium bilineatum. The sequence goes on along the minus strand of CM067316.1, from coordinate 39,527,308 downwards.
CATTTGGATTTGCATAACACCCCTCTAAATTGTCACTTCCATGTAGTTATATGACGAGATGTCAAAAGGAAAACATACCAACTGACACCCCTACTTCTTCATTCCAAGATCGAGATGGAAGTTAAAAGACAAATGATTTACAGTATATTCCCACCAACACTGTGTTACCAGTGCCAAACCTGGTCTCTCTCATTTTCACATTACAGAAACGTAGTGACATGTAAGATGAAATGCTTGAGGAAAGCTGCAGGGGTCACCAGACTTGATAGATTATGAAATTAAGACATCAGGAAAAGAATAGGTATAACATCTTGCACAGAATACATAGAAAGGCAGCAGATCAAGTTATTTGACTACATTATTAGAATGCATCACGACAATTGCCCATACATGCATATAACCATATGAGATCAGAGTACATAACCAGAGGGAGATTACGAAAGAGATGGACAGAAAACGTCAGGGACATCTTGAACAATACACGATCATAGCACCGCCACGGCGATATATCTGGCCTTGGAACACAAGCTCCAGCTCCAATCACCCCATCGATAAACGGCAAGAATGGATAACAAATCAACCGAGGAAACACAATAGACAATAGACGGGTGTTGAAATTTTAAAATTGAACACACCGAGAATGTATGTTGACATCGTGAAAAACGACAACCATGTAGAAATATATTTTAAACCATGGTGCAATGACGACATAAACAAGGAAGAACCAGGAGACGAAGGGGGCAAGACATCAAAGACCATCTGAAAATAAGGAATAGAGTGACATAAATATTAGTCATGGACAGACAATCTTGTGGAAAGACAGCGTTTAAATTCCACTATGAATATGCTTTCTGATGATATTCAACTTGAATAAGTGGGATACTCAGTAAAAAAATATATATCATAAGAAAGTATATTTAAGAAACATAAAGAAAATACGGATCTCATTTTATTGAGTATTTGGTTATCCTTTCTTGATAAAGACGATCTTGTCGAAACGTCCATCATGTATATTTGTGTTCTCGTAAAACAGTATTTTAATGGCAGTTATTTTTTCTTCCTTTTTGTGGTAGGAAGCTAGCCTTTTTGAAGTATTAGTACAGAACGCATCTCGGACAATCACATTATAAGTGTCAATTCCCGCTACAGGAGCTTGCATACAGACCGCTTAGAAAGTAATGCCAACCTAAAAAACAAAACATATTGCTTAGAAAATCAGTACAATAACAGTACAATAATGAAACGCTGGGTTCATCTATACGTCTTAAATCGGATAGCAATTGTTTTCAAAAGCCTGTATTAACCTCTTCATGACTGCTGTAATTGTCAAACTCTCAAATCCGTAGAAAATAATAGGTATTATTAGAGATTTATATACGTTTTTTTTCACTGCTGTACTTATTCTGCTCTTGCATAAGGTATTTAATCTGCACGTTGAAGCCGACGCTATTTCAAGTCTAGTCTTTATTTCTTTGTAACTGCTTATATCGTCACGGCACTTCAGACACGCCCATATGGGTTTCAATCTCATATTCAGTATGCCCTTCAGCATTTGGCAACTGAGTGTTCCAGTTGTGTGTTAGTTGATACTCTTCTACTGATTCCTGTATGCTGCCCGTTTCATGCAACATCACCTTTCACTCCCATGTCCTACAATCTAGCCATAGACATGGAAGAAGTAATACACCTTTTATTTTCCAGCTGGTCTAAATCTGTAACTGCGTTCAAAGTATCAACAGAGTGCTTTCAATCACTACTAGTAACGTTCTCCACCCGTGGGAGGGGGGGCCAATCTGTCTGTTCTGTCATATCCTTAACACTGCGTGTTCAGTTATACGAATATATATATTCAACATGTTTTATATTCAACATAATAATTCTGTGAGTAGATATAAGATATATATCACCAGGCATATGTACACTCTTTCAGTTGTCTACACTTTAGAACTGTTTTACTTATTATTTGTCATATTTGCACTTTATATGTTGTTTTTTTCCTCCACAGAAAAGGAAAGCTAGACGCACTTTTAGGAGATTACTCCATTTTAGACTATGCACGTGCACATTTAGCTCCGTCGTGTGAGCTTAAACTCATCTCCAAATTATTTGGTGAAGATCGCTATGGCTTGGGACTTCCTAAAGATTCCCCACTCAAGGTAAAAGGAATAGATATATATATTTTTAAGCTGTAAAGATTGATGTGATTGATAAATTGTTGTATAGTTTTGTTAAAGACAACCCCATACATCTGGAATTCTAGCGATAAATCAGTTTCGTGGCGCATAATCATTAAGGAATGCAACAAACCTGATATACGGAGATAATATTGTCCACACTGATGCTTCTGTGATTTGACACGTGATCAGTGCTAGGACATCGCGCAGAGAGAGATGTTTTAGAGAATAATGTAGTGCGTACTATACAACCACTTTTAGTACAGTAATGGGGGTGATTTCGGTGACAAGGGAAATGATTGGTTGGAGTTTCATTGTGTAGCAGGTGTATGTTTACTTACTGATGCTGTGAACGTGCTTCGAAAAATTCAGGGGATATAAATATACTAAAGAAATAAGAAGCAGAATAGGACATGCAAAAACAACATTCAGAAAAATGAAAAAAATATTGTGTAATATGCCCTTGTCATTAGAGGTGAGAGAGTTCAGCAGTGCTATATAACTCCTATACTAACATATGAGTGCGAGTCTTGGACAGTAAACAAACTGGAAAGTGGGAAATTAGAGGCAACAGAGATGTGGTTCTACAGAAGAATGCTGAGAATACCATGGACTGCCAGAAAAACTAATGTAGAGGTGTTGAAAGAGTCAAATGCGAAACTGACCTTAATCAACAATATAAGAAAAAGGCAATCTTCATTTTTTGGCCACTTCATGAGACAGGCAGATTTGGAGAACATAGATACAACAAGCAAAATTGAAGGCAACAGAGACAGAGGGCGACAACGTGAGAAAATATTAGACAGTTTGACAACCTGGCACGGAGAGAAAACAACAACGACCTTGATACATAAGTATGTGGACAGAGAACTGTGGAGAGCCATGACTGCCTATGCCAGCCTGCATGGTACCTGATGATGATGATGACACCTTCAGTGGCTGGAGTAAATTGTGACGTCAGTGCTGAAGGGAATTACCTTCATTTTTACACCTGAATATGTGGGTGTTAGGAAAATAATCCCTTTAGGTGTAAGTAGGTAACTATTAACAGCAAAAGATACTTCTCTATGGTGAGCTGGAGAAGGGTACACGATCTCGAGGTGGCCAAAAGAAGCGCTACATTGACTCGTTAAATACCTCACTGAAAGCCTTTGAAATATACCAAGATCCATGGAAAGAACTTGCATAAAATAGATCTACATGGCGCTCTACAGTCAAAAAGAGCGCATCATCTTGTGAAAAGAGGAGAAATGCAGCAGCTCAACAGCGGAGAGTATCTAGAAAATCACGGATAGACCAAAATCCGTCTACAATGGTCACTCCATGCCCTAACTGTCCAAGGACATTTGAAGCTCGAATAGAGCTCATTAGTCATCTAAGAACTATTAGGCATGGACATACCTCAAACTGAATTGTCAAAAGTGGATGTAAAAAAATGGTCATCATCATTTATGGTGGACGACTACACATTAACAGCCTATAGCCTTTCTAGCAATAGTATAGGTCCACCTCGGTTGAGCAACCGAAATGACATTTAAACTCATGCGGTTTGCTTTATCAAAGACATGATTGTATTCATGGGGTTTATGGGTGCTTGTTAAGACCCGGGCTGAGACACTCCAATGTGATAGTAGTCAAAGATCATAATTTCCTACCAGATGTGAAACATATACACCTGGACCAACCAGTGCAGCCATCTTCCATCACGTTTGCCGACTCATCTACAGTAATGACACACCAAGCTTTACCCGTTAGCTAGGAATCTGCCACAAAAGAACAAAGATAAAATGGTCGATGACTTTCTTCTCCTCATCGCCCATGGGAATATACTGACAGAAGACACAAGTAAGAAATCAAGGCAAGACATGCAGTGGCAAAGATCTTTCAGCAAATGACAGGCTCTCAGCATATCCTTCAACTTGTCCTTTTCGGTGTCCTGTCCTTACAGCATGTATATAAAGAAGTCAGTGGGCCTATTCTTTAAATCTTGAAACAGAAGTCCATGCCCTAGTTGCTGCACGAGCGTTAAATGTGAATATACTTCAATGTCTGGGATGAGGCATGATGTTGCAAGAAAAGAGTGGCACATATGAATCCAAAGAAGAGTTATGATCCAAACGTTAACCACAACAGTAGTTAACGCATCCTGAAGGACACGCTGAATATACAATTAGAGCACCTACAGACATGTCCGGATAATCTGGCGAATGTCGGTGTCATTATGATCATCTGGCGAATAGTTTACTAACTATTCTACAGTCCCACTAGATAAGAGTTGGCGTTTGATATAGTTTTACCATGTGTCAAGTAAATGATTGATTGATTGATTGATTGATTGATTGATTGATAACTCCAGGAATTGCGAGTGATTAGCTCTTACTTCCTATGTGCAGTGGGGTGGACTTTCTTAGCTTCTTTCATACCCAGAAGACGTCAGCTCAGCTGTTGGCTTAGTGCAATGCCTATTAAAGGAGCCTTCCACTCATAGAGGGGTCTATAACTGTATAAATGACATGCTACAAAGTTTTCACAAGAGAGCCTCAATATTGCGGCATGTCATCTACTAAGGTTTCCTGTTGCATGGGTGGTTTGTCCAGTGGGCCATCGGTGAGACCCACAGACGCAACCGCATGGGTGTGTCAAGTAAATCGTCCTTTTCGGTTTTTTTGTCTTAATGAGCTCGCTAATATGTGATTTTAGACCGCGTATGCTAATAGTATAATTTGTCTTATTTATTGTCCATGATCTATGAAAATGGAGTATGGAAATGGATAAATAAAACATCACAAAAATCATTGGATCTAGCGGAAACGTGGTTTATTCGAAGAATGGTATGCATCCCTTGAACGACAAAGATTACTAATGACGAATGTCTTCGAAGAATGCATGTGAAAAGATACATTATTGATAATACAAGAAAAAGACAGTCAACATTTATTGGTCACATAATGAGAAGAGGGGGCATTGAGACTATAGTGACAACAGGAAAGATAGAAGGGAAAAGATTAGGGGGAAGACCTAGATAAAAGCTATTGGACTGTTTGACTAAATGGCTTCGATTGACGACACCAACAGAGATGATGGCATATATGAGAGATCAATCACTGTACATGGAGAGATGTGATCAACAACGCCATTCGGCACGTCACTTGATGATGGTGGTGCTATTAGTTTATGGCAACTATGTAAGAATGGTTAAAATTGTATGACCATCAACGAGTAAGGAAAGAAGTAACAGACACAATTATGTGAAGGAGTGAAAAAGAGAGAAAGAATGAGACCATGTAGATGCATACGACATACAGTATGAAAAACTACAAGTTAAGTCTGGAAATTACAAAACTGTAAAATGTTTAGTACTCTGGAACTGAATAAAAGGCAAGTAGAATTCCGAGACACACCAGAAGAATATGTGTAATCACGATGATATAACAAATGGCTACTATACAGAAGGGAGCATTTGATGATGGACAGATACATATACAAATGGGGATATATTTTAATTTTCATTTCTATTGACATAGCCATACGGTCTATATTACCACAACTACAATAACTTCTCTCACCGAACAAGGATTGTAAACATGCTTTTATATATAGAAATATCATTTAAACTTAAAGAGTTAATTTTATATGCATATATTAATTAGATTATATCACATGGTGATGATGATGATACTGGTTATGATGATACTGGTTATGATGATACTGGTTATGATGACGATCATAATGATAATGGTGGTGGTGTTAACGACGACAACGACGATGATAATGATGACGACATAGATTTTTTAACCATGAGACAAGTCAATAACTCTTGTTCCTTTTGATAGGCAGTGGAGTTTTACTTTCAGCTCTAGAAGTGTATTTTTCTGGCATTATTTTTATAGGGAGACTTTATCCGTCCACATGAGCATTGGCTCAATGTGGCTGTGAACTACAATACCACACACTGGACATTTCTCTGTTGTTCACTCAATATGGCTGTGAACTACAATATCACACACTGGACAGTTCTCTGTAGTTGGTTCAATGTGGCTGTGAACTACAATACCATACACTGGACAGTTCTCCGTAGTTGACTCAATATGGCTGTGAACTACAATACCACACACTGGACAGCTCTCTGTAGTTGACTCAATATGGCTGTGAACTAAAATACCACACACTGTACAGTTCTCTGTAGTTGGCTCAATGTGGCTGTGAACTACAATACCATACACTGGACAGTTCTCTGTAGTTGACTCAATATAGCTGTAAACTAAAATACCACACATTCGACAGTTATCTGTAATTGACTCAGTATGGCTGTGAACTAAAATACCACACACTGGACAGTTCAAGCATGCAGATGGAAGTTGAGGAAGTTAAAGTCGCTCTGAAGTGGCTCTCCGGAACTTTATTTACTAAGGCAATTCTTGTGTCAAACTCTCAGCCCATTCTATGAAAAATACAACATGCCCGATGTCGATATGTGTGAATGGCATCAATAACAACTTCCTACCTCCGTGGCGTCGAATGAATTTACTGTCGTGAGCCTGCATACGTTCTTGGTAATGCGGCTCTGAGATAGCAGGTAGCCTTGCATCCATCGTATCAATAGACGAAGAATTGACAGTGGACAAAGGATACGTACTTATTCTTCTTGAAATTCTGCGTTCGTTCTTAATCTCCTGCAGATTAGCAGGATGTAGTCCGGAGAACGTTATGCGTTGTGTCATGGTTTACAGCATTGCTGCGATATCTGTGCCTTTCGGCTTGATACATTCGACTTCAGCATGGCTTTAGGTCACTGACCCTATATGGGATGGGATAGCCAACTCCATCCCATAACCTCCTTAGTCGCCTTTTACGACATGCGTGGAAGGTAAACAGTGTTGCTATTCTTTGCTCCCCTTTCGGGCTCCGGCAACACACGGACGGTCGGGATACGTACTAGAACTGCTTCATGAGCGTTTGCTGAATATGGACACAGGGATTAATGAGAAATCAATGCTATGACTCGGAAAACTTGATACGACACGTGGAACTAACACAATCGGGCTCCTCAAAGTGGAATGAAGAATGTATTAAATCAGTGAAACCCAAGAACATTTATCATGCATACACACTTCAACATTCGCTGGCGGATACTAAGCACCCATAGTTCCACCCGCAGTTCAATGATGTCACAATATATAACTCATAAACACTTGTATTATTATCTGAGAACAGATGTGAGCAGCCTTTTTGGGTTAGAAGCTAGACTATTATTTTCGTAGTTTTTTGTGTTTTTTTAATGTTTATTTGCCGAACATGACCTTTTTTTAAGTTCCTTTGGGTACCAAATAGTGCGTGTGTGGGCGCCGGAGGGGGTGGGGGTTAGCTCAGGCTGACCAGTAAAAGTTGCTTAGCAGGCCGGATTTGACCAACGTCCGTTTTTGTGTGTCCACCCCCTCCCTAGATATATAGTCGATATAGTCTTTACATACCATACCCATAGCTGTTAGCCGATTAGAAACTAGCCAAATAAAGAATATACTCACTTATATAATGCTGATATAATATGTGTTCCTATTGATTACAGGCAGCACTGTCCAAAAAAATCTCCGAGTATCATTTAACGGGTTACATAGACGACCTTATAGACGTGCACTTTGCTGATGCCCATTGTATTAAAAAGAGATTGTCAGAAGAGGATTCTCAACTGGAAGTGACTCATCATGCTGGTATGTGCTTATTTATACATACATTTGTATCATTTATAAATACATTTGTATCATTTATAAATACATTTGTATCATTTATAAATACATTTGTATCATTTATAAATACATTTGTATCATTTATTCTATACATTGTTGTAGTATATTTTATCAGTAGCATTTTGGTTTAATTTGAAAAATATTGTAAAGGATAATAATTTTTATCCTTAAAAATGAGATGCTACAGGAGGATACTGAGAATACCGTGGAAAATGAGAAATAACTCGAAAGATTAGGTGCTGAATTCACAAAAGATCAGTTTTTTTCCAGAATTTCAGCATACATTTTACTGACATGTCTAAGATGTATGTTGTTCGTCCATCACAAGTGATGATGACCATTTGTTACATCCACTTTTTAAAATTCAATTTTAGTTATGTCCTTGATAATGAGTTCGTATATCTCTAATGAGCCCTATTCGAGCTGTAAATTTCCTTGGACAGTTTGGACATGGAATGACGGAAGCAGAAGGATCTTGCTCTACCCGTGACTTTCTAGCTGCTCTCCGCTGTTGAGCTGCTGCATTTTTCCTCTTTTCACAAGATGATGCGCTCTTATTGATTTTTTTGAACGCCATGTAGATCTATTTTGTGCAAGTTCTTCCCATGTATCGTGGTCTATTTCAAAGGCTTTTAGTGAGTTCTTTAACGAGTCTTTGTAGCGCTTCTTTTTGTCACCTTGAGATCGTGTGCCTTTCTCCAGCTCACCATAGAAAAGTATCTTTGGCAGACGATGGTCTGGCATACGAACCAAATGACCTGCCCAACGAATCTTTGTCTGCATCAGGATCGTGTCAATGTTGTGGATACCAGTTCTATCAAGGACAGTGGTATCTGGAACCTTGTCTTGCCATCTGATGTTCATAACTTTTCTGAGACAATTTGTATGAAAATGATTGAGTTTTTTCACATGACTTCTTTACACAGTCCATGTTTCACTAGCGTATAGCAGCACTGGAGGTACCACTGCTCTGTAACCTTTCAGCTTAGTCTAAGAAGGCACTTGGACAATGACAGCACAAGATAAAAGCACAATAGTGACAGCAGAAATGACATGTCTACGAAGAATGCTCGAAGTGTCATTAAGAGATAGAATTATAAACGATAACATCAGACAGATAACCAAAACAATACCAGTATTGGAACACATCAAAAGACAACAGATCAAGTGGTTTTCACACGTTTCCAGACTACTTACAGACAGCATGCCATAAATGGCCATGAAACATAGATATCACGGCTATACAATCAGAGGCAGACCATGTAAAAGATGGATCACAGAAATGAAAGAAGCCACAGGAACAAGCTTACAAACAGCACACAAAAAGGTCATCTCTAGAGAACTCTTCGACCCCTGACATCCCAAGCCAAACAAGGGCCGCGGCGTATATAAAGATAGATAGACTAAGAAGGCAGATATCTCTGTATTTGCTACAATCTTGTTTTCTTCATTTTTTCTTCCATATTGGCTACAATAATGGCTCTTTGCTAATCTATTAAGACAGCTCTTTCTTTCCAAGCCTTTCTGGTGATATGAAGTTACCAGTTTACCCCAGTCGCTCCACAGGTCTGCATTGTTTCAGCTGTTATTTTATTAATCACCACTAATTTATTCTATGGATTGTTCTTGATAAATTCTTTCGCTTCTTGTTCCATGATTTCATGTCCTTCTTGGCTTTTGAATAAATTGGTTTGAATATTGGTATGTGTATATTTTCTGGTACGTTCAATGGGTCTCTTTAAAATAACTTTCGCTCGCACATTTCTTTGATCTTATCCTCCTTGTACAATGGAATGCTGTGCCCGTCATGTATGTATTCTGTTGGTTGAGAAGATTCATCATGTATTATCATTTTTCGTATGGCTTTATAAAAGCGTCTGCTGGTCAATACAGAGTCTGCTAAGATTTTTCTCTGTACATGTTCCAATATTTTGCCTTTTCTTGTTTCATCACTCTTACAGCATCGGGTCTCATTAATCTGCACCTTATATAGTCATCTAATGTTCTTGTTCACAGTCACGTCTTGTATTGTTTCTGTTTAGTTTTCATAGCTTCTTTAACTTCATTATTCCTCCATGCTGTTATTTTTTTTAAACGACTCCTCCAGTGTATCTATTACAGTGTTTTGTTAGGCATTTTAGAAGGGTATTTTTTGCCGTGCCCTTGGAATGTAGCAAATTGTGTAGTTATTGTATTTATTTCCATGTATCTAGTTATATTTCCATTTATGTGTCTAGTTTTCAATGGATGAATATTTCATATATGGATAGACCCAAGTTATTCCATTTATGTGTCTAGTTTTCAATTGATGAATATTTCATATATGGATAGGCCCAAGTTATTCCATTCATGTATCTAGTTTTTAATAGATGAATTGTTGATAAACATAATGAACACAGATTAACATAATGTTTAGACCCAAGCATAATGACGTTGTTAATCTTCGCGAATGCGTAGTTGTTAACCAGTTTTCTTGTCGGTTTTTGTTTTGCTATGAGACTATTTTGTCCTGTAATTTATATTTTGACAGTATGTGGGCATCAGTTTCGCGTTCTTATAACCATGGGGCTATTAACTACATTTCAAATACTTACAACTACCAATTTCGAATTTGTAAAATTATCATATCTGTTAAATAGCATGCATGACACTGCCTGGCTTGAACATTAGAACACATAGGTACCAGAATCAGACATTTAACACGTTTCAAAGCATGGTTAAGGAGTAATTACTTGCTTATTTTGATTACAAGAACTTATGAGCGGTAACTCTTGTATATATTTGTGAGCGATATAGAGGATTACAGCTGTATTTCAAACCTAGAATACTCCAGCTATCATCGGTATGCATTGCTTTGAAAATCTAGTACTCAGATATAGATAATACATACATGTATTAATGAAGATCTGTGAAGCTTTCACAAGAAGAGAGCCTCAATATGTATGCATATCATCTGTAGGAGTATGTGGCTATATGTTCATAATATTCTTATGTCATCATCATATCATATTATAATATCATCTTCATATCATATTCTAATATCATCATCATATCATATTATAATATCATCTTCATATAATATTATCATATATCATATTCTAATATCATCTTCATATCATATTCTAATATGATCTACAATGTTGTCATGTCCTTGACAACCTGATCTACAATATTTCCATGTCCTTGACAATCTGATCTACAATATGTCCATGTCCTTGACAACCTGATCTACAATATTTCCATGTCCTTGACAACCTGATCTACAATGTTGCCATGTCCTTGACAACCTGATCTAAAATGCTGATATCGTAGACACTCAAGAAACATGTCTACGCAATAATACAATCCATGTAATAGTTTTCCAAACATCACATACCAATAAATACATTAGGCAGGCGATTCTTGTACGTGAAAGTCTTAAATTCAATGAAGTTGATATGTCCAGCTGGAGCTGTGACAACATACAATACATACAGTCAGACTACAGACCTCTGTTACAATGGGCATAGTCAACTTCTACGCTTGTAACGGCACAGGTGAAGACTTAAATTGCAGGTTGCTTATCAGCTACAATAAAAAATATCATTTATTGCGGTGACTTCAATGCCAGATGCGGTCTATGAGGAAATGTTATAACTAATAAGCAGGGCGATGATCTGGAGGATGCGATACTGACAGAAAACTTGGTGTGTATTAACACTGGATAAATGTCCAGGCAAGCAAATCAATATGTTCATTCAGCTCTAGTCTATCCCGCCATGGCTCAGCTAGAAAGTATCGGACTACAATAGCTGTAATGTTATCGCTGTGGATGAAAACAGTTGTGCATTTGACAAGATACTTATTAAATGTCATCAAACATAACAAAAACCTTGTCAATTTTGAACATCAATATTAAATTATTCTTGTTATTCCCCTCTTTCTCATTGTTTTCTGGTAGCATTATATTTACACTTGTAATTGTTCATACTAAGAAAGTAAGTACAATCTAGTTCTTAAATATGTCTCTTATCCCCATGTTCAAAATATACATTAATATTGTAGGCCTAAATTATAATCTCACACGATGTATGAGTAATTGGTACAAGTAAAATGTTAGAATAAAATAATAATTGGTAACTGTAAATGGTAAATGCATAAAATAACAATTTAACTCTGCCGATAAATGCCAATAACCACTATTCAAAGACATAATTCATAGAGCTTTCTCCTCTACTAAGCCTACTTCGTGTATTGTCCACTAGACATGTATGCATCTAGTACTGTTATGCGATTTATATACATAATTGTACGTTATGTACTATCATCATCCTGGATTCTATGTTCTGGAATAAAGCTTGGACATCGTCTTTTGTATGGTAGAGATATTGAGAAGATGAAAAGATGTCCTCAGTGAAGCGTTATTAATTTTCAAGCTACTCTACTCAGCCTTTATATGATCAATGGTTGCTATATAATACTACAGTAGACAGTTAATCAACACACTCTCCCTACATTTCAATGATGTTTTGTCGTTTTTTTTGTGTTCTTTTTCTTCTGCGTTCATTCTCAAAATCTGAAATTATCAGGATATAATTTGAAGAACGGAATGCTTTGTGTAATGGTTTACAGCTTATCTGCAATGTGTGTTCCTTTCGGTCGGACACATCGAGCTCCAGCATTACTTCTAGGTGACTTTTACCTTATATGGGATGGGACAGCCAGCCCACTCTGAAATCTTTTTAATCGCCTCTTACAACATGCATGAAAGGTAGTGTCGCTATTCATTATAAACGTGTACAAACGTGTCATTTATCTTGTTTTTTAATTCAAGCTGCCAGAACTCCAATTCTCAACATTGGTTAAGTATAGTATATCTATATGTATTGGGAAAATCGGTATATCAGTGATAAGGACACTAGTTTGTGTTGTCGGCTGGTGCAGGTATGTCGGCTGGCGCAGGAGTGTCCGGTGGTGCAGATGTGTCGGCTGGTGCAGGTGTGACGGCTGGCGCAGGTGTGTCCGGTGGTGCAGATGTGTCGGCTGGTGCAGGTGTGTCGGGTGGTGCAGGTGTGTCGGTTGGGGTGGTGCAGGTGTGACGGCTGGTGGAGATTTGTCGGGTGGTGGTGCAAGTGTGTCGGGTGGTGGTGCAAGTGTGTCGGGTGGTGGTGCAAGTGTGTCGACTGGTGCAAGTATGTCGGCTGGTGGAGGTTTGTCGGGTGGTGCAGGTGTGTCGGGTGTGAAGTTATTGTTGTCGACTGGTATAGGTGTGTCGAATGGTGCATCTTTTGTTGTCGGGTGGTGCAGGTGTATCGGGTGGTGCAGTTTTTGTTGTCAAGTGGTGCAGATTCGAATTCCGAGCTGAACTGCAAAATCTCTAGTTACTTTCCCCTCCCCACCAACACCAAACAACTCTTAGGTCGACGTTGAGAAAAAGGTTACACGAGCATCTATTAAATTGGCTAAATTTTCCCAAAGATGTCATTGATCGACAATAACCTTGTGGTATCTGGTTTCAAAAGGTTAGCGTACAAAAGCGACAGTTTTACCATCAAGACACGTCGTAAAAGACGATTAAGGACGTTTGGGCGATGGAGTTGGCTGTCTCGTGCCATAAAAGGTCAAAGTGATTCAAGAGCAATAACTAAATCGGAAAGGCAAACCAGGCTCAAAGACGCAAAAATCGCAGCTTAGCTATAGTTCAACGTAATGTATTCTGTTCTTAGGACTACATCCTGCTAATCTGAAGGCGTATGAGAATGAGAACAGAATAAGAAGGTCGACTACAAATGTCGGTCTAATTCTTCATTCCACTATACCTCCATGTCCCTGATGTGCAAGTAGACTACATTTATTATTTTTTTTGAATTGTTTTATTTACCGATACACACATTCGTTATTTTATTTGTATTGTATATTTATGTATAAATGGATATTTCCGTAGCTCTGAATATGTGTTCTTCGCTATACAATTTTTTAGTATTTCACGTACAGGAATGAAATTTGTCACCATTACAGCGCTGTTGAAATAGACTGCACTGACGCTAGCAGAATATCGAATTACCGTCCAGTTGTCCGGCAAAAGCTGACCAATGATACGATTGGTTAACCTTTTATCTCTGGCCAACTCACAAAGATCAAACTATTGTAAAAAATGTTGATAACGGCTATATCTACTGGTTGCTGATCCAGCGGTCCATGGGCCCTTTGACCAAATGTCATTGTGTGATATATGCATGTGTTTGTCAGTTGTTGTTTTGTTCCATATAATGTGTTCCATTTATCTAGCCCTGGAGGGACTATGTCTACTAAGTGGTAGAAATTTGTATTGATAACATTTTTATCTGCTTTTACTCTTTTTCAATCAACGTTTACGATTTATCAATTGGGTTACTAGTGATTCTACTTGTATTTTATTATATAAAATGAAATTTTCCACATCTGTTTTATGTTCGCTCTAACGCTTCCCTTGCACAATTAGAAATGGGTCGAGATTACATAATCCTCATCAACATACACATATTCCAGCTCTAAGGTATAATGTCTCGATAGTCAAGTCATTAGTGCGTTTAATTCTTTTGTCAGCTATCACTGTTTGTTCCGTAGTGGGTTTTTAAAAAACAAATTGTAGCTTTTAATTTAATTTCAATTAAGATTAATATATAGAAACTGAAACGTATCAAGGTCATTGCTACATTAGAAGAAAAATATTCGCATCCATTTTTTTCCTGTTTTATTCTCGCCCGGGTAGCGCCGAGCATCCCTTCTAGCTATATATATATATATATACCAGTACACACATTTCCTATTCCTCGTTAATACGGTATCAGATGTGGGGGGGGGGGGGTAAATGAGGTTACTCGGGATACTAATTATTTATAATAGTTGATACAAGAGTTACAATTGTGATAAGGATAATGTTGTTCTTAAAAGTGATAAAGTGATAAGAGTGGTAAGGGTTGTAAGGGTGATATAAATGATACGTATAGTAAGAGATATAAGATGATAAGAGTGATAGGGGTGATAAAAGTGATAAGAATTATAAGAGTAATAAGGATGAAAATAGTGATGCGGATGATAATATTTAAGAAAGGGATGAGAGTGATAAGAGGGGTGGTGGTCTTAAGAGTGATAGGGTTGATAAGAATGATAGTGGTTATAACAGTTATAAGTTGATAAGAGGGATAAGAAGGATGCAGTGAAAAGAGTGATACGGTGATAAGAAAGGTAAGGGCAATAAGAGTGGAAGTAGTGGTAGGAGTAATAGGGTTTATTAATAGATGGTAGAAATTGGAGTGACTAGAGGTGATGGGAGAAAGTGTCCCTCTCTGGAAAGATCAGAAGAACGCACAAGAAGCATCTGACTGGGACGCTGAGCTTATACACTTTTAGATGGCTGACGGAACGGAAGGAGAGCATATATGGGAATGCCCCCAGTGTTGTGACGCTTGTTCCTAATCAAGAATCAAGATTAATAGGGAATCTATCGAGGTTGAATATGGAGATACCGAAAACTGACGTTTGTTAGTGCTTGCATATCTTCAATGGCAATATACAATAGTTAATCGTGAACAGCTACCAATAAAGTTAAAATTAAATGACAACGTATGGAACAAATTATTACAGAAGATTCATGAGAATGCAATGGATCAAAAATGTCTGTGCAAGAAAAAAACAGAGTCGTTCTGAGAGGAATTTTTCTTCTTCTTCTTTCGTTCACTTGAAACATGTCTGCATCTGTAATTCTGTCACCTGAATAAAACTCACTGCCTTTTGTAGTTCATACAGTATATATGCTTGATTGCCAGTCCACATGTACACATGGCCGTATTGCCAATCTTGAATTTTGTGTAGAGTCGGTTATGTTCCGTTCTGATGCGTAGAATTACAACTTATTCTGATCTATTCATAATGTGATAGTCATTTTGTGTTGGTGTTTGTGAATTTTTTATTGACTTGATCATCTGTTTTTTCTGATGGTAGGTGAATTCTTCTGGTTAGTCTTCAGCAGCACCTTCCTTAGCCAGTTGATCTGCTTTTTCATTTCTGGGTATTCCACATTGAGATTGTATCCACTGCACAGTTACCCTATACTGGTAAGACAGTTCTTCAAGTAGTTTTTGCAACTCTGTTAGTTTTCCAGAGTGGTGAGTTTGAAGCACTGACTTGCATCTGTCAGGAATACCACGGGCTGTGGACAAGGATTGAAGTTCAACACTTTTTCAGTTTCCATCCTAATTGCTTGGATTTCTACATCATAATTATAGCAGAATTTCCCTATTGATGTTCTGATCGTGTGTCTAGGCTTGTGTGGATATTTTATATATACATAAAAGAAATAAATGTAAACATCTGTCTAAATAAGAAGGTTCTCCTAGAAAATTACAATAGTTTGACGATATCAAAGGATGTGACAGTCTTGAAAAGACCGTAATAGATGGAATAATGGCAGGTAGACGACAATGAGGTAAGGTGGAGGGAAACAACAACCCGACACAGAGATTACCTGGATGTGGCCCTCATAGAAGAGGAGAGATTAGCTCAAGATAAGCAGAAATTTAAATGCTGGGAATGACAGTTAAATCTGTTCCGATATGCTACCTGATGATGATAAAGAACAGGTGACTAGAGATAAAATAATGTCTTATTCGGACATCACTGGTGATAATATCCATTTGCTAAATCCAATTTATGAAATTCAGATACAATTATAATCTTGCCTATGTGCCCGTGGGTGGCTGATAAGACTGTTAAGATAATATAGTTATTTGAACATACGTCGTATTATCATAACTGTAGCTCTTCACTTATACTGAGCCAAACTTAATGAGACTTCATTACAGCCAAACCTTCAGTACTGAGAAGGTATCTTCAGTACCTTCAGTTCCATTGTTATCTATGACAGGGCTAATTTCTTGCATTACTCTCTCTGAAACGGATGATTTTAGTCTAAATTCTAAATGATAACCTACTTTAGTTTTCATTTACGACTCGTTGCTATAGTAACTAGCGCTAGTCTTACAGCCCAATAAATAACTTAAGATTCACACGCAGATAGTTTATTAATATGATTCTTATCTCCCTTGAGTACCCACAAAATGGCAATATCAAGTAATCGTAACATAAGATGATAAGCTAAAGTGTTGATTTAAGTGGAAATAATGGCATCCTTACAGTTCGAGACATGGAGGATTGAAACAGATTTCACAAGGATTGACACTTAATAATGTTGTTTTTTTTCCTTTTATATATCAACTAGAGTGGTTGTTGTAGATATATGCGTGGAGCAGTTTTACTCCACATGTATATTTCCACGTACATCAACATTATACACAAAGTATTCAGAAAGATATAGAACATTATATATATCATCATCATCAAGTGCCGTGTCGAATGGCGTTGGCGATCACATTTCTCTATGTACATCGATATTTCATATGTGGCATCATCTCTGTTGGTGTCGTCAATCGAAACAATTTAGTCAAACTGTCTAATATCTTTTCTCTGGGTCTTCCCTTTGATTTTTTCCCTTCTATCTTTCCTGTTGTCACTATATTCTCAATGCCTCATCTTCTCTTTATGTGCCCAATAAATGTTGACTGCTTTTTCTTATATTATCTATAATGCATATTTTCACATCCATCCTTCTAAAACATTCTTCATTAATAATCTTTGCTGTACAAGGAATGCGTAACATTTTTCGAATAAACCACATTTCTGCTGCCTCCAATGATTTTTGTGATGTCTTATTTATTGTCAATGCTTCACTTCCGTAGAGTAGCACTGGTTGAATGTAGCATTTGAAGACACGTGTTCTAGTATCCATCGATATGGATTTGTTGCACAGGATATTATGGAATTGTTGCTACCAATGTCAACAAAAAACATCTTGTCCAAAGTATCTTCATTCCAACCCTGTGCTACCATTGTCAAACATGTTCCTTAACAACAAAACATAAGAGACAACTGGTTACAACAGAGATGAGATGTCTGAGAAAAGCCACAGGAGTGACCAGAAGATACAGAATTAGAAACGATGTCATAAGAGAAAGAATGGGTGTCATATCAATTCTACAATACATACAAAACCAACAGATACAATAGTTCGGTGATCTGGAAAGAATGCCGTGTGATTCATTAGTTTATAAAGCATATACGAAGAGAGTAGAAGCAGAAAGAAGAGCCAAGGATAGACCTAAAGTACGCTGGATCGACAACATCAAAGAGACATTACACAAACACCAAATAACATTATCTGAAGCTGCCACAAAAAAGCGAGAACAAGAACATTGTATCTCCCTCGACACCCGTAAAGGGTAAAAGAGGAAAGAAAGAAGAAGAAGAAGAAGCACAGAATATTTTTCATTTCATGTAATGCTGCTTTTGCTTATATATAATATATATATATATATATATATATATATCATGTAAAGAAAATTGCTGTGCAAGAAAAAACATCAACGAGAAAGACAATAGTGATACACATATGAGGTAGAAACAGGGACATCAGACTAAAAAATAAGATGTTGGATATTCAGTTCGTGAGGATCGATCACACCGAGAAAGTATATGAAAAACCCTCAAGGGACAAGCATTGACATTCACTAGAAGCGTATTTTATCACTTTGCCCCGAAAATTATCCTTACTTGTGTTGATCCAACAAGCACAGCAATCGCAGACAATTTGTAATACATAACACAACGTATTTCGTTCTATGAACCTTGATTCTGATTAAGCTGTATACGTTAAGAGCGAACACAGACGAATAAAACATTCATCTTAAGCTTTTTTTCCTTATTTCATTTTCGTGTGTGTACCAGTTTTGAATTGTTTTCTTTCCAGTTCTAATTCAATTAGATCGGTAGATTTCAACCTTTTTTGTCCTTTAAGTAACATTTTTCTCTGTTACTCTCATCTCCTCTGTGCCTAAGAAATTAGCATTGCCTATCTTGACAAGCCCCAACGTGTATTTAAACTTTAACATTACAATTACTGTTATTTTTTACTTCAGTTGAATACCTTCCTGTAGCTCTGGAAGTAAGGGTCTGTGGTAACTCAATTTCATAATTTTTCTGTGGAAAAGTTTTCCTGCATGTTTTTGTGGCCCCTGAAGGAGGTGTATATGGTCCACTTTGAAAAGCGATGAGTTAGTCGAAATTTGTGCAGTGACTTCATATGTTACAGCTAGACATTCTGTTTTCACCACCAATAGTCCACTGCCAATAGAACTTACATACTTTTTGTTTATTTGTTAGTTTTTCTTTCGTTCGGTCAGTCGTTTGTCTTTTTTGTTTATTTTGTTAGTTGTTCATTCGTTCGGTCAGTCGTTTGTCTGTTTGTTTATTTGTTTAATTTTACTTTATAGAGATGCTGATGGGGGTGTCTTACAAACGAATCTTCTTCGGCGTAGAAGTCGTTCTAGTGCTAGATTGTCAATCTTGACGCCACAGTAAAATATAATGTACTCTGCGTACCACAAATTCAGTTTATACTGTAATTATTTTTTTTTTAAATACCAGACAATATTAATTTTGTTGTTCATGAAGAAAACGATGTTTGCTCAGTTAACTCTGATTGGCCTCGCAACTTGACTCAATCTGTACCACTCCAATCTTGGAATATATTAAGAGACAACAGATACAATGGTTTACAGACTACCATCAGACAGCATACTAAAGCTATGCTACAGATACAGTGACGGCAGATCTAGAGGCCGACCTCGAAAATGATGGACCACCAAAATAAAAGAGGGGGAAAATTTTACAATATACTCAGCACACACGAGGGCTATCTCCAAAATAAAACTCTTCTACCCCTGATGCTGAAAGGCAACAAAGAGTTTAGCGAGTAGATAGAATAGATAGACTTGAGTCAACCAGTTTTGATTTGTTCATAATTCGATCTGCACCCCTATCGAGTCGATTTTAGTCAACACATTCACGTGTATATTCTCAAGTCACTACGAATGAGACCGGTCAAACGTGACATAATCATGAATTTACACGGCGAGTAAGTGTCAGCAGAACGGACATGGCTCAAGTCCTGTCTGCTGCCTTTTTCATCTATAATTTATCGATGCTTCCTAATTTTATTAAGTATGAACGTATTGCCATGAAAGTATTTCGTTCAAGCTACATTCTTTAAGCCGAATTAGTGAGAAATAAACCTATATGTATTATCTAATTATCTATCTATATATCTATCTATCTATGTCTGTATATCTGTCTATCTGTCTATCTGTCTCTCTGTCTGTCTATCTGTCTATCTGTCTCTCTGTCTGTCTGTCTGTCTATCAACTTACCTACCTACCTACCTATCTACATATCTACCTATCTACATATCTACCTATCTATCTATCTATCTATCTATCTATCTATCTATCTATCTATCTATCTATACGATGGGGCCATTTGTTTGCCTTGCAGCGTCAAGGGTAGAAGAGTTCTCTGGAGATGACCTTTCTGTGTGCTGTTATAAGCTTGTTAATGTGGCTTCTCTGATTTCTGTGATCCATCTTTTACATGGTCTGCCTCTGGTTTTATATCCGTGATATCTGTGTGTAATGGCCATCTGTGGCATGCTGTCTGTTGGTAGTCTGGACGTGTGTGAAAACTATTTCATCTGTTGTCTTTTAGTGTGTTCCAATACTGGTATTGTTTTAGTTATCTGTCTGATGTTATCGTTTCTAATTCCATCTCGTACTGTAACTTCGAGTATTCTTCGTAGATATGTCATTTCTGATGTCACTATTTTTCTTTTGTCTTGTGCTGTCATTTCCAAGTTTGGCACTGGTAGCACAGTAATGGGATAATAATAGTGTTGTATAATGCAACTTTACTATCTATGTTTACATGTTTGTTCTTAAAAATACATATCATCTATCCTATGATCTGGTATGTTGTGTTGCATCTATTTTGTAACTCTTTACTGTTTTTCGCTTAACTCGATATAATGCTTCCTAAGGAAACCCCTTCAACAGTTTAATGTGTTTATTTTCAATGGAGATAGTGATATTTCTATAGAGATAGTGATATTTCTATTGAAGAAATAAACGTAAATGAGAAGTACCCGTAGCTCATTAATGTAGATTTGTCATCCAGGTAAAGTCTGAGTAGATTATACAAAATTCTTTTTTTAAGATTGAACAAGTAAACCAAATAGAATGTTTTATGGCAGTCTATTTGAAATATATCCTAGGTCTGACAGATTTCACGATTAGAGTAAGACTGACCAAGGTGAAGAAGTAATGAACAGAATGAAGGGCATTATGGGACAAGAAATTACGATAGATACGGCTGTTAGATTTCAAATAATATTTCAGCGCTCTAAGAAGTGCAGTCACCTTGAACTGACAGGTGGGATGAGATCTGTGTCAGAGATTTTGAGGGATCTGGCAAATGTAATCAGATTCTATTACACGGAACCAGATCATTATTTTTCGGTTAATCACGTGAGAAAATAAGGAAAATATACGAGTATATACCAACTATTCTAGATTTTCTTTTCCATATTCCGTAACTCATTTTTCTATTTGTTTTATTAGTTTTTGTTACGCATGTGGTTGCGTCTGTGGGTCTCACCAATGGCCCACTAGATATGCCACCCATGCAACAGAAAACCTTAATGGATGGCATGCCGTTATATTGAGGTTATCTTCTTATAGAAACTTCATGGCATGTCATCTATGCAATTATGCTTTTGTTTTGTTGTTTAAATGTGTTTCATGTTTGCCTAAATATATATGTATGCACCATCTGTGGATGGGAGGGAGCCAGAGATGTACTGTGCGGCTCTAGGGAGGAGAAAACTGACAATCACTGTTTTTCATATGTCTGAGGCCCATCATAGAGGCACAGTGATTCAGGACGTGACAATCCTTTTCACTTGAACATTTGGTTGCATGCCTGGAGCAATAGAGAAGTTCGGCATAACCAGTAGTCAATTAGTGGCGGGAATGAGCGCAGTCAACCCTTTCTTGGCTACACTGGCTAGGAGCAGTGCATAGGTTGAAACCTACCTTCCTGGAGGTGTGATAGTTATTCTCTGGCTCTGTCCCGGGTTGGGCCGAAAATCCACAGAATTCCCAGCAATATAATGCCATTTAATGGCATTAGGTCATAGGGTATGAACCCATGGACCTCTGGATCAGCAACCAACCAACCAACCATTCCATTGTTTTTTGTTAGTTTCTACTCTCTCTATGCTAAGGGGACTGAGATCTCACTTTACACTCATCTCCTGTGTCGTCATGAAACTTGTGTGTACTATTTCCATATCGTAAAATCCTCAAATGTACCATTATATATGTCGAATACATCAATTCTATCATCACAATATATCCTTAAAAAAATCACTTATCATATATCGCATAATCATCATTTCTACCAAAACATAGCTCATAATCATCATTTATATCAAAACATATTTCACAATCATTAATTCTATCACAAGACCCGTGTTTTGACGGGATCTGAAAGGGAAGAAACAAATAGCACTAAAGTGACATGTCGTGAATGTTGTAAGAGACGATATAGTGATGGAAATAGCTGTTCAATCACATAGATGGTCAAAGTAGCCTAGAAGCTATGCTGAAGTCGGATTTATCTAGCCGAAAGGAGTTGATATATGTCGAAGTCAATCATAACACCGCGCATTCCGTGTATGGATTACATCCTGCTAACATGCACGAGTTTCAGAACGAACGCAGAAGAAGAATATTTCTAGCACATATCTAAATATCATAACTACTATTATCACATATCTAAATATCATAACTACTAATATCAAATTTATAAATATCATATCTACTATTATCATCATCATCATCAGGTGCCATGCCGGCTGACGTAGGCGGTCATAGTTCTCCACAGCTCTCTGTCCACAGTTCTATGTATCAAGGTCGTTGTTGTTTCCCTGCCGTGCCAGGCTGTCAAACTGTCTAATATCTTCTAATATCTTACATTGTTGATTAAGGTCCCATTTCGCATTTGCCTCTTTCAACACCTCTACATTAGTTTTTCTGGAAGTCCATGGCATTCTCAGCATTCTTCTGCAGAACCACATCTCTGTTGCCTTTAATTTCCCACTTTCCAGTATGTTTATTGTCCAAGACTCGCACACATATGTTAGTATAGGAGTTATATCTGATTCTGGCCGGAATATTTTTAGTGTTTAAACGTAATTAAATTTTGTTCGATTTTTGTGTGTGCACATGCATCACGGAAACAAGAAATAGTACTTCTAAATATATTTACATTATAATGTAATATATATATTTCGAAACAGAAATGGACAGAGAATTTGATTATCACAAGATCATTTTGAAAAAATAGTATGTTAATATATAAAAATTATTTTAGACAGAAAAGAAAATATGTAAATGACAAATAAATGTTATTTTAGATATGATTTTTGACATTACCGCATTTTTGAATCAATAAATTCCACTCAAACTGTATCATTTCTGTAGATAATCCAATTACGAACACAATAATGTATAATATATATGCATAGTGCATCAAAAATTTATTATTTAGAAAGAATTTCGACATCTATCAAAAACAGTAGACTTAACTTTACACGAAACTCAAATGAAAATATGGCTAATTTTTCTTACAAAATGGCGTAAATTTGCAAACACGATGCTAGAAGCATTTGCCAGATTGGATTTCATAATAAATGAGACCAAAGCAAATAAAATAGTTATTATTTTACGAAAATAAGTAAATTGGAAAATATATATTAAACATATAAGGAAAAATGACGTCACAGACCCCATTATCAAAACTTATCGATAACTTAACAAAATTGATATCAATACACATAAAAATATTGCAAGAAGTAATGTGGACATATTATACTTTCGATTGGAAACATTCTTATGT